>OY365812.1:40331230-40758730 GCA_959347315.1 Bimastos eiseni | reverse complement strand
GACCTCATTGATACGGAAGTAGAGATTAGAAGACATGTTCGAAAGGTGAAGGGCGTTGATCGACCTCCTATCGATAATCACCAGAGCAACAATATAATCGGTTTGGTAGTAGGAACTTGGCTCACGTATTGGATGGCCAACTGACTGATTGTTTGTTTGGTTAGTTGAGTCATAGATTGGACGATTGTTGACTGGCAGAATAATTCATGATCTGAATGAATAACTGACTGTGGCGTTACTGACTGAATATGTGACCATAATCCTCTAAATCATACTTAATTTCTTAAACTAAAGCAATCCGCTGCCACGCTAACTCACCCAAAAACTGCTGCACTCTAAAATGAGTCGTCTGTACTCTAGCTGTACCCTTATAATCTCCTTCCCCACAGGACATAATCTGAAACTTGCAGCGTACTATACCATAGAGTAGAAAATTTGTCTATAAACAACTTGAGCATAATTATGATGAAACCTATAGGACCTAGTGTATGATGCACATTTTTCACCTCTGTGATAATATTATATAGCAATGAACTAATCAATCAGTCAATCAATCAACGAGACCTTATATAGCGCCTCTTCGAAACATCTACTCAAAGGCGCTCAAAGATGCATTCTTGACTACATCATGCATGGGTCAATAGGAGTGGCAGCGCCGGACAGTTGAACCTGTCTAAAGAGGCAGAGAACTAGAAGTAGAGGTACATGCCATGAACTCCTTTGTTAACTCACCCACTGATGTCACTATAGTAGACGACTTGGTTGACGTCATCAAAGGCCAGTCCAACATAATTTGAAACGAACGGTTGTTTTCCCTGAACAGCAACGTAGGCATTCAAGTCCTTCCCGTCCTGACTTACCATCTTTATGCTGTTCATATCAGCTACGATCAGAAACTGGGACGGCACTGACAGAAGAAAGCAGCGAAATATATATAAACAGATATTTATAAATAGATAAATGCATATATATATACATAAATGCAGAAATACAGATATAAGGACATATATTTCTGAATCGTAATCGTATTTCGTAATTCTCATATGTATAAAGTGCTACTCCTTAACTAAACGAAAGGGCACCAGCTTATTCGGCTTCAATTTCACGTTCTTTCAGAAACCGTCGGGAACGCAGAGGCGGGTCATTGCGATGCCTTGACCTGGATGTTCGACAAGATGCCTAGCTGTGTCTTCGCCTGCATGACTGTCTACATGGATGTTCGCCTGGCTATCTCTATCTGGACGCAAGCCTCTTGGCTTACATTAATGTATCTGAATGCCTACGTGAATGCTCTCCCGTATATCATCATTGGTGTATACAACTGTTGGCCAAAGTGAGTGCTTACCTGCACACGAATCTCCGGTATTGACGATTGATTTCCCTCCGTAGGAATTGCAGGTGCACGACGCCTCGCTAGTCGATTTCGACAGACAGATGTCGCCACAGCGTTTACTAGCACAGAGGTCATAGCCTGCAACAGTTATACAATTAATCACCAAGCTACTTTTACTGATATACAATTTACATCCAAGTAGATAAAATGACCCACCAGGTCTTAGAAAGCGACGCAGAAATATCATTATTGTTGTTTATTTTTTGTGTAGTAATTACAAATCACTACTGCTATTGTTGTTAATACTACTATTATGGTACAATAACTATAGGCAACTACTGTTAGACTTCTATTACTATTACTATTTCCATTACTATTACTATTACTATTACTATTACCATTGCTACTACTATCATCGTTGCAATCAGACTTCTGTTATTATTAATACTATAACTATTACAGCATTACTATTACTATTATTATCATCATCATCGTGGTCGTCGTAATTATTACTACAGTTGTGTATATTGTGAATGACCTGCGTTGGCTGTGAATGGAGTGTAGGCGAGCGACATGAGTCCACTGGTTTCCTGTAGGACGGTCTCAGACAAGGTTCCATCTGTGCTCAATAAGATCAAATTCTCCGTCTCCCAGTCACCGACGTACAACCCTGAAGAGGTGGAAGTTAGACCAAACGGAGTCTAAAATAGACATCGTAATTTAAACCTTTATTATGTTACACAGTGTTAATGCCAGGTTTATGTTGCACTATGTTATGTTTTGAGAAGCATTCATAAGTAGTAAGTCATACTCACTAACTAAATAATCGTGTCACGTCAAATGGTTCACCGACAACAAATTTATTATTCGCCCATTAGTTTATTGAGTTAAGTAGAAGTTTGGCTGATGATAATAACGCTTGCTTTGATTGAAGCTGGATTGATGAAATATTTTCTTTATAAATAGATGATTTATAGATGACAATAATACTTGCTGACATAGACGTTCAATTATTGAATAGAATTCTTGCTTGAAACAGACAGACAGACAGGCAGACAGACAGAAAGACAGACCAAAGCACAGAGACGTACATCCTTCAACCACTTACCCTTAGTTTGACCTGACTCGTAGCTAGGATATTCCTGAAATTGGATCCATCGAGGTTCATTGAATAGACGGAACCGTTCTTTGATCCGTGTATAACGCCGTTTTCGTTCGTTGCTTCTCGACTCTTGAAGTGAGAATCGACGAAATAGATCATATTGTCGTGGAAAACGATTCCGTTGGGATTATCGAGTCCGGTTTTGATGAGAGTCGGATTGGAACCATCTAGGTTGACCCGAACGATGCTCGCTCGATTGCCCCAGTCCGTGTAGTAGAGATGGCTGAAGAGGAGGAACGACAGTAGTCTCTGAACCAGCCTCTTCCGTCAATGGGGATTTATATAGGGCCTTTATGGTCTTCATTCACAGGTGATCTAGATGCAGGTTAGCTAGAAGAGAGCAGTCTTTGGTGACTGGTAGAAGGGAGATGGAAGGAGACACCCTGCAGGGAGTAGACGCATCAGCAGGGGGGTAGGTATTTACCTATCATGATCAAATATATGCCTGTGATAACTATTGTGTGTATATATATTTACACGTAACGGAATCATTACTTAGCCATAGTAAGGATTCCGTCACGTGTGCCTATATATAATAAATATAGTTATTACAGGCATATATTTGATCACCATCGTATACCTATGATAGGTAAATAGCAGAGGTAATGCAGACTTTAGTGGCTGGACAGACTGGATTTGCAATAGTAATTGTTATTGTGACCATTTTTTGAACGTCATCATCGGTAGCAAGGAGCTTCTAGAATCTAGAGTCTTCGCTGCATTTTTATACATTACATTCAATTCTGAACTCAGATAAAGATTGACTCAGATCATAATCACAAAAGATTTGATTGGATCATCTATCACTACTGACCCGTTGGTGGTATCCAGTGCCAGACCACGTGGTTTATCAGCTGTTGTGACGATTGTCTTGACCTTGACATTGGTCAGACTTCGAAGGCTGAAGGTCTCGATGCGATGCCAGCTGTAGGGAGTGGCATTGATGAAGACGCTGCCGATGTTAGTGTAGTACAGCTGACGCCTCGCCACATCGACCAACATCCCTACAGTCATTGACAGAGGCACAGAAATGTACATACTTACTAATCGAACGCATGTTAAGCGGTTCCTCCTCGTTTCAATTCGTATCTTCATTCCGTTCCATCATCAATTTTTCACTCGTTCACTCGTTCACTATCATCCGCAATCATTTGTTTCTGCTCCACGTGAGTACATTGGATCACCAGTGGCTACTCTTTCCTTCACTCATAGTCCATCTCTGTGGAATGTGTTGCTCCATCTGTTCGCTCTATAATTCTATCCGTCAGTCTCTCATCCTCTTTTTGCTTTTATCAAAACCTACTTTTTCTTGTGGGGCCTTAACACTGACAGCGCTTCTGAACGGTTCATCCATGTAGAGTCGCTCTATAAACACTTGAATGCAATGCAATAAAAAAAATACTCTCCAATTTGTCTGTGCACTGTTTTTGCTTATGCCGCTGTTTTACTGACATTCATAAATCATTTAACTAGAACAGAGAACGCCTATGATTAATATAGTGGCGCTATATGAGTGACTGGATGAGTAAGTAAGTGGTTGATTGGATGTACCTTCAACGAGTCCAACTCCGTGGATGTTGCGAAGCAATATCTGGTGATTGCGTCCATCGATGTTTACCAGATGAACGGATCTTTCACGGACATCACTCCAGAAGACATTCTGAACAGAAGGACAACAGAAGGTTATCAGAATTATAGACAAACAGGTAGAGAGACAGACAGAGGGACAGACAGATAGACAGTCGGACAGAGAGAGAGAGAGAGACAAACAGAGCGACAGATAGGTAGACGGACAGACAGACAGACATACACATGGGCGAATAGGCAGACTGACAGACAGATTTCTATAGACGCAAAGCTGGGCAGAAAGACATAAGGGCGTCTATTTGCATGCATGTCTGTCTGTCTGTCTATCTGTCTGGCAGGCACACCGAAAGACACAGACAGAGACACAGACAGAGACACAGACAGAGACACAGACAGAGACACAGACAGAGACACAGACAGAGACACAGACAGAGACACAGACAGAGACTGGTACCTTGGTGACTGGATCGTAGGCCACTGCCACTGGTCTGAGACTTCTTCCTACGGCATAGAAATCTCTCTTCGTGGCATTGGATGCGTCGAAGAATCCAACGTATCCGGAATCAGCCATAGCAACGAAAAGTAAGGAGTTCGTATTAGATGGAGCTACAACAGGCAAAGCATATATATCTTCACTTTATGAATGGATGAACGAACAGGCGAATGAATGAATGACTGGATGATTGAATGACTGGATGAGTGAATTATTTAACGATTGAATGAATGGGTGAATGAATCAATGAATCAATTTTTAATGAAATAACGTATGAAGACTGAAAGAGATCAGTGAGGAAAGAATAAATGTACTGTATGACTGAATGAAAAGGAAGGAGAGATTGATGAAAGGATGAATGTAAGGAAGTCATGACGGAAGAACACAAAGGACAACGAAAGAAAGGGAAGGGATCATTAAAAGAATAAGGAACGGATGGAAGGAAGGAAGTCTTTCATGATAAAAGAATGAATGATCAGATAACAGAAGAATGGAACAATGTGCTCACTGATGCATGCTCTTCCATCTGTGCTCAGTATTCTTCCTCCGTAGCTGGGACATGAACATCTCGCTAGATTCTGTCCAATTGGGAGACAGAGTGCAGCACAGCCCTTGCTTGCACACGGATCGTCTCCTATTAACGTAGCAAGAAGAATCGTCAACAGATATTATTATGCTCATCAAATAGGAACTTATTCAAGACTTCACTCAATTAGTGGTTAAACTGAAGAAGCGCTTAAGCACAGAGTGACATAGCACATTAAAGAAGACACTTTCTTACTTACCTACATATGCAATGTTTAATCGAAATGCCATTATTAAAATAAGACTAATAATCCATAGTTATTACATTCCACCAGAGAAGGACTTCTCGTCGACTTCGAACCAGCGTCTGTGAATCGATCTCGGCAGTCGTCGCTCTACCCTTTCGGTGTAGCAGCCCAGAGATTCTTAACATCCACGCCATCTATCAGCTGTTGACGGGAATCCGATGGTTGGTTCCACTCTTGTGCGTGTGCCCATCATTGGTGACTCTTCTAGCTCACTGTGTATGTTTTGCCAACTGTTCTAACACTCGTTGCATTGACTTGAACATCATTTAGTCTAGCTCAGTCTGAGATGGTTTCTTGAAGAGGCGCTATATCAAGTTTAATTGATTCACTTATTTATGATTCATTATTACGCAGAAATACATACTTACATACATAAATATATATATATATCATATAAATAGATATTTTAAGGCACATTCAATATACAAATATTGTATGATGCTATATCAGTTACTTCAGTAATTAATAGCTTCATTACCTTTCGGTTGATACGAAGACTTGACATAGATGGCGCTGAACAGCCTTTCCTTTCCTAGGTTCCTTGTTCCCATGGCAACGTTCCTACCATTGGTGTCAACTCCGATCACCTGACCATTGACCCATTTAGTGACGTAAGCCCTGCGATCGTGAATGGCCAATCCGAATATGTCCTGATCATTATCCACCGTCGTGATGGACTCGGTGAGTCTATTTCCACCGTTTAAATCTGACGACTCGAAAGTCTTGCTGAACGAGTCGACCCAATAGAGTGTTCTAGGAGGAAGATAATATTAATGCAATGCACGTAAATACTAGACTGCG
The DNA here is from genome assembly GCA_959347315.1 of Bimastos eiseni. Taxonomy (NCBI): domain Eukaryota; kingdom Metazoa; phylum Annelida; class Clitellata; order Crassiclitellata; family Lumbricidae; genus Bimastos; species Bimastos eiseni. Next base: position 40,752,521 of record OY365812.1, on the reverse strand, counting down.
AGAAGGATGCGAAATGCGCTACGATACTTCAGCGTAGAATAATCGCTCGTGAATAAGCCGGGGCCTTTGCTTTCAAGTGACGCTTTAGAAGTACGAGGATTACGATTACGACAATCAATAGATGTTGTTCAATAATAGCCTAGATAAATATCATAGAATGCAACAATTTATTGCAATTATTACTTTCATAAATATTGTCATGATCATTGCAGTTGTTATCATCATACTACTACCAAAACTATTCCTCCTCCTCCTCCTCCTCCTCTTCCTTTTCCTCCTCCTCCTCCTCCTCCTCTTCCTCATCATCATTATAATTGTCATTTCTTGATAATCTCTTATGAGTCTCATCGACCAGATGATGACGACGATGATGATGATGACAAAAATCATGATGACGACGACGACGATGACGATGATGATTGTACTCATGCTGTTCCGCCCAGTTACAATTTAAGCCCTCACCGATTATAGACAGTGATCTGGTTTGGTTGGTTGACCCTCTGAGAGACGATGACCTTTCGATCAGACCCATCTAAGTTGGACCTGGCGATGTGCTTCTGCCCCTGGTCAGTCCAGAAGAGATAACCACTGATGGGGTCAGCGTGGATCCCTCTGGGATTGCCCCTTTCGGTCATAATTAGGATTCTCCTGTTACCTCCATCTGAGTCCGAGATCTCAATGGTTTTCTTGCGACCATCTGTCCAGTAGAGATGCTTAGAGACCCAGTCATATGTCAGACCATTTACTTCGAGAACATCTAAAGGTAATTAATCGATAAAGTGATTAAATTATTAAGTGATTAATGAGATAAGTGATTAACTGATTAAGCTATTAATTAATTATGTGATTTATGAGATGATCACTTGAGTAAGTGATTACTTGCTCAAGTGATTAATCAATCAATCAATAAATCATTGTGAATTTGATATAGCGCTCCTTCAAGGTATCTACTCAGAGGCGCTCCTGGTCTGACTACGGCTGAAAAAACGGATTTCAATGAACAGCAAAATGCATGCGATGAATTTCTCGGTCAATCAGATAATTGACTTATTAATTAAGTGATTTATTAATTAAATTATTATTTAAATAAGTGATTTATTAGTTAAATGATTAATCATCAAGATGCGTATTCGTTCTGTGATACCTTAATTTAGTGAGTAATAAGTCCAGAGTTTGATTAATTAATTAATTAAGTGATTAAGTAATTTATTGATTCATTAATAATTCATTCGCTTGATTAAATAACTAAGTGATTAGTTAATTAAGAGAGTAATTAATTAAGTGATTAATGAAATAAGTGATTAATTAATCAACCGATTAATAAATCTTCGACACATGCGTCGTGGCATACATCACTGTCACATCACGATGAAAGCTGACGCTGTCTGACAATGGAAAGGAAGACAATAAAAGAGAAGAGATTAGAATTGATGACGGTAGAACACATTGTCTTTGAAAGGAAGATCATGAAATGGAACAGAAGAGGTATTGGATCGGTTTCGATCAATCTTTCTTCCTCTCTTCCTGACTGACCTGTGTCGATGATCTTAGTCACATTGTCGACCTTTCCATCAGCGTCCAGACTTCCTCTGTAGATTCCTCTGTTCACGATATCGATGTTCGACCAGAAGAGTTGATCTGTGCACTTGTCGTAAGTGAGTCCAATTATGCTTCCAGTCTACGAACACCAGCATCATCACACACACATACACACACCAATCAACTCTTATCACGCACCTGGCTAGTAAGCGTTCCGTTCAGGTGATTCAGGATTTGAACAAGAACAAGTGTGTTAAAATGTTAGATGTAAAGAGGAAACATAAAAGTAATTGCCGTTGTAATCGAATATACATAGAGCGCTACTCAATGACTGAGAGGAGCTTTCGACACAATATATCCAGAAAGTAATGTATGATAAAGGAATGCATTTTAATGTATGAAATGGGAAAGTAGGGTAGTATAAGGGAATTGAAGGAATGGTTTTATAATAAAACAGAAAATAGGGTAGGTCTAATATATGAGAATGGAGAATAAGATAATTTATGAGAAAGGAAATATAGGTAATAAATGAAAATGAAGAGAAGGAAATGTAATATGCATATGAAGGTAATGGTTGATGAATGAATAGGGCTCAAGCAGTAATTAGCTTAGTTCCTTAGAACACCATTTTTCAATTCCATCCTGACACCCAACGGTAACTTTCACTCCCACTACAGGAATAAAACCCTGGACACAAACTCAGAAGGTTGATGACCTACCGCTATGCTCTACCCAGTGTACCGAATAATCGCCACCCTTCAACCGACCTGTTTGTAGACAGAAACGGGTTTGTCATCCGGTATCTCCGGATTTCTGATGAAGAGAATGTCGCTCTTGTTGCTGATGTACAATCCCTCTAAAAAGAGAACTTCGTCATATTACGGTAAGAAAAGGACAAAGGTAAGTAAGTATAAATGTAAGGGACGGTGAGCCAAGGTGGGGTGATGGTAAGCATGGTAAGGTGAAAAAAGAACAAGAACAAAGAATGGACGAATTGGTATAAGAACAGATGAGGTAAGTGTGAGCAGGGTAGGCAGAGTAGGTATTGCAGGGTAGGTATGGCCCTAATTTATGGAAAGGTGAGATTAAATAGTTAGGGTATGGTCATAGCAAGTCAGGTCCTATAAAAATGATAACGACTAAATAGACTTCTATAGCGCCGTCATAATAACGCACAGTCATCAACCGACGGCACACCAAACAAATCCGAAATCAGGTCCGATTCAAGGTCAGTCCTGAGAGACAAAAAGACAGTCTAAGGAGGGTAAGCAAGCGTGAGTGGTATTGTATTTGATCATGCATAAGCCTTTCGGGGGTGCTTCCAGTGCGAGATATCCCTTGATAAAAGAAGAGTTTTGAGGAGAGAGAGAGAGAGAGAGAGGCAGAGATGCAATCAGAGAAGATGGTAGATCGAAGAGAAGAGTGGAATCCATTCCATAGTATACGGTGTGGAAATGCATCATGAGGAAAAGCTCGTCAAGAAGACAGGATGAACGTATTGTAAAGTGATTAAGTGATGACATTGTGTTGGCAATGCGTTATATATTACCGTTTAAAAGTCCGTCTGCGATGCCTGGTAGTCCTCCAATGACCAGTAGGAGGAACGGAATTGCAGTGACCGCTTTCCACCTTCCCACTCCCATCTTCTTCCCAGATTTCAACTATGCTCTTTTATCTTCCTTCTTTAAAATCAAATGTTGGAGAAATTTTATATAATATATTTCGAAGTGTCCTACAGCGAACAAGGTCAATACGTTGGTTATGAAACTTTTCACCTCTGAGCTAACACATCTGCCACAAATTGTTAGTGAAAAGGAGCTCCATAACCGGTGAGCCAGTTAATAGTTGACTTAGGCTACAGCCAAACTATGCTGCAGCTCTAGCTACACTTTCCAAGACTAGGAAGTAATTTGGCTCTAAACACTTGGTCAGCTCTAAAATGTCGCTGATCCCAAATGGAAATCGCTCGTTAAACTACAGTAATAATTAGCTGAAAATATTCATTCTGTTCAAACAATTGTTGGCCTAAAACATTTATGATTTATTCGAGAACAGTCTATTGTATTCGCTGTTAAATGATATTTTTATTGAGAAATTCGCTCGTCTAGGATATTCACTGCTCTATAATTCGTAAGCCGAATCATGTGTTGGTCCAAATTACTCGGCATAACCTTAAATGTTAGTCAAATTGAGAAAGCGGAAGCTCGGTAAGTTTATAAGTGATAAAATTCGCTGACCTTAACGAAACTCTGTAGTCTTTCTGATGAACGTTGTCAGCGTATGTGACCTGTTTGACTTGAGTGATGCAACTGAGAGAGAGAGAGCGAGTTTCATGTGTCCAGGATCCTGCATCCGTCAGATTTTTCGATTGAGTTAGGCAACATCGGTTTAAGTTACATGTGAATAGTAATTAGCTGCTGCGCCCAAGTGTCTGACATGTGGTCTATCCTACATCCGCATCGAAGTTCTCTCTCTCTCTCAGTCTGTTTCTCTCCCTTTATCTTCGTCTCTCTTTCTTTCACTCTGTCTCTCTCAGTATGTCTCTGTCTCTGTCACTCTCGCTCGCACTCTCTCTCACCCTTCATATTTCCTCACTTATCTCTTTCTCTTTTATTCTTTCTTTTTCATTCTTTTTTTCTCTCTGTAATTATTCTCTCTCTGTCTCACTCTGTCTGTCTGTCTCTAGTTACTATGAATTCTGTGACTCTTTGGAAGGAAGCTACAGCGACAGGACAGATACAAAGGAGGGGTGATACATGTACACAGAGAGTGATGCGCAGTGATAGAGGCTGCGAAAAGGGTAGAGACAGAGAAAGGTAGCCCCAGAAACGGAGGCTGAGAGGCACGGTCAAGCACAGGGGCAGAGAGAAAGACAAGGAAGAAATGGCACGTGGGTAGAGATAGAGGGAGGGAGAGACGAACGTAGAGAGACACACAGAGAGTCAGACACAGAGAGAGACAGCGAGAGAGAGACACACACACAGACAGACAGAGACAATGATACGGTTAAAGACACAGGGTAACAAAACGAACACTGAGACAGATCGAGACAGACAAACAGACACAAGAACACAGATCAAATCAGATAACGAGTCTGGCATGCGCATCTGCCAAATCAACATTCAACACTTTATATTCAACTGAATCACGCTGGACGAGTATAACCATCCTTATTATTATTATTAATAGCAGCAGCAGCAGCAATACCAAAGACAACATAACATCATCGGCACACTCATCAGCATCATTATCACCACCAACAACATCTGCAACAACAACTACCAACTGTCATCTTTATGAATCATGATCATCACCGCCAGGGTGTAAAATCGGAAACTGTTAGAAGAAGTGTGGTTCAAAATGATTCGAATGCTTCCTCTGTCTTCATGTTTTTTCTACGATTGTCCTCAATCTTGGGTGTCTATACCTCGGTTCCCTTCATTCATTCTTACAGGCCGAACTTCCTGTCCCTCGCTCTCAGAGCCTTCTCGGTAGCTGGACCTGTATCCTGGAATGTGCTTCCTATTGTCCTTCGCATCGTGCCCAGGGGCCACGCCACCGTGTTCTATGCAAGCCGGGGATGGATCGGGAGGGGGAGGTATATAATTCCTCCTATTAAATATATATTAGTTGAACATTTTGCATGCAAATATAAGAGTGTCTGCTGTAGAAAACTCGCCTTATGTTCATATTCCGGTGTGACCTTGCGCGCGTCACATATTTAATTAATTAATAATAGTAATAAAGTAATAATAATGGTCATGAAAGTTATTTCACATTCACATTCTGTACCATAGAATGAAGACACTTTGAAAACCAGCAGATGCAGATGTTCGCCGAATACGAAATCCGGAAACGAGAGAACACACATGATGAACAATTTTCAATTTAAATCAGATTATACCCTCTCACGGGATCTGTCTGTATTTCTGTCTGTCTGTCTCTGTCTGTCTTTTGTCTAACTTTTGTTGTTTTTATTTTATTTGTTAGCCTTTCTGTCTGTCTGTCTGTCTCTCTGTCTGTCTGTCTTCTGCTGTTTGTCTCTTGTCTGTTTGTCCTTCTATCTGATTATTCTGGTCTAATTCCTTCAATCCGCCTTTGTCCCAAGGCACAGTCACAACGTCACGCTGCGGCGACGTCATGTGACTTGTAAGATATATAACTAATATCTACACATGTGTAATGTAGGTTTGTATTGATTCAATGGACTAATATAATTTAACACGTTTGCCCAGAAGGGCAAAATTAACAGTGACCTTAAATACGCTGAAGATATCGTCCTACTGGCCACAATACCGGAAACAGTCGAGAAGATGCGGAAATAGCCGACGTAGGAGGAAGGGAATCGGTCCAGTATAGAGAGTGTTTAGTTGAGTAGGTCAGATCCAATAATCTCTTAAATTTTTTGGAGATGGCGTGTGCAAGCAATTTTGTATGTGCAATATTTAATAAATGGTTCAAGTCTTTGCGCGCAGGTCCGCGCACTAAATTCTTGTGGGTCACTGAGAACAGTGGAGCAGGACAAACTCTATTCTAGAGTCAAGTGCCATAGCACGAAAAACTCTTCTACAAATGCTGTACCCTAGTTCCAGTTATCAACGGTAGTTTACCCTCAAAATCTGCGCAGTTTGAGACGAGGGACAGATCGTCGCGGTTGGTCTTCCTAGTTCGTTGGTGAACTCCGATGGGTTGGGGATGAAACCCGTTCGAATAGCCCCTACAGTTCGAAGGTGATAAATAGTCGATGACGTTGCATTTTTTTAGAGCAGAACAGGACAAAGCATCGACATCACCATCCAGTCGGCGCTGTGACGTCACGTCCACTGCGACGTCAGACTGCGTCGGTGCCACGTGACCAACTTGACCGCCGAAGGTCACGCCGACGACTTTGGCGCGGGAGATTTCAACGAGGCTTGTTGATGGATCAGTTGAGGATCTGGAACGATGCGGTCTGGCGCCTCTGAGACGCGGGAGTGGAATTCTACCTGGTTGATTAGGATGGTCGTCTATTGGGTCACGTCTGAAATCCAGGCAGAGCGTTTCCTTCGGGAATTTCTCTTCTGATCCCTGGTAGAGGATGCCTAGATCCTCGGAGGTTCCGTCAGAGCGGATACAATTGAGATGGGGAGCGTTCTTGAACTCGGAACTGGAAGTACTCTCTGAGCCAGAATGAGGAGGCGAAGAACCTGGATTGATCCCTGAGATCATCAGAACTCCAGTCAGAGTATCATCCGGTGATATTCGTCGGAGGCTCCGACGTCTTTCGTCCACTGTCAAGAACAACAAACTATTTGAATCGTCCTCTCCTTCGTCTTCCATTGACGGACTGTGATTCCCGTCTCTGTCAAGCTCCGTAGATGTTCCTTCTTCTTTCCTTCTATTTCTATACTCGTTCTTACCATCCCCGACGTTTCTTTCAGAGTCGAATCCTGAGTTGTGCTCGCTTGAATAGTTCGACTCATTCAAGTCGCCTTCTTCAATTTCACTCTCCTGTTTGCCTTCTGTCTCTCCTTCTACTTCCTCTTTCTCCTCTTCCTTTTTCTCCTCTTCCTCTTTCTCCTCCTGCTCCTCCTCCCGCTCTTTCTCCTCTTTCTCCTCCTCCTCCTCTTTCTCCTCCTCCTCCTCTTTCTCCTCCTTTTCCTCTTTAAGCAACCGTTCTACCGTCTGACTTCCAACATTTTCCTCATCTCCACGGGTCTCGCATCTCCTCATCATATCCTGAACCTGGATTCCCTCAACGCTCAGCGTCCGCAGCTGAATTCTTCTCTGTTCTGACGATAGCGACGGCTGAGAGAACCGAGGCTGAGCAGCGATTGGCGGAAGAGTCGTCCGTTCCTCTGGCAGGCGAGGCTTCTTCAAGGTAACAGTTCTCATCTGCCCAATCATCAAGCACAGACCGCTCCCTGCTATTTCCTCGTCCCTGATTGACCGTGTACCAAGCACATCTCTCTGTTGAGTTCGCGAGCCCTTTGATGCCACAAAATCGAAGGGTTGAACCACAGGAAGATTTTCCACTTTTTCATCCTCCTCCTCCACAACAGGCACCAAAAGTGGTTGACTTTCAGTGTCCGGTTTCGAAGCGGTACTACCAGCCGACACGCAGTCCTTACTCATCACCGCTTTACCGGACTGTTTCTCCATTCCATCTTGGAACTGAGTTCTCGCGGAGGTCTTCCAGTGGAGGTACTCCCGATTGCCTGGACGGTAACAAGCGGTTTCTCCAGCAACACATGCCTTCCAGTGGAACTCAGAGATGAGAAGACTTTGCTTTGCGATGCGACGCGGATTCGTTGAGTTCTCCACAGATTCATTTGAACGAGTCTTCCTCTTTTTCTTCCGAGAACCTTGACTGTTTTCCATCCCCGTAAAATCGCCATCTGAATTTGGAGAATTCTCGAAGTAATGATCATTAGTCGTGCATTGTTGCTTCTTTTGTTGATGATCGTCCAATCCTGTCTCCCTGAGGGACCAACCGCAGAGCGTGTCAGCGATCAGCAAATGGAACGGAATGGAGGTGTTGGAATCTGGAGAAGTGTCGACAGATGATTCTAGAAATCTCGTTGAAACTACCTGTACGTCTTCGCGAAAGGTGCATGTTGAAGGTTTCGGCCTCGAGCGAAGGTCAAGACAGCAGCGCTCTCTGGGAAGCGATCGAATATCGGAAACCTGTTTTGAACATTGGAAAAGATTGAATCAAATACTTCTTCCAATAATCATCGTTTAATTATTTCAGTCATTCGTTTATTAATGACACATTTAACAAGTTTAACGATACCGTTTGATAACATAAATCATTAGCGTCGCCCTCCTCCGTTGTCCAGTGTTGGGACTAACGCTACCAGAGTGCAGGCAGTGACGGAGTTCTCAAAGAGAAAATCCAGAACTCATAGGCAGAGTCCGGGTCCCCCCAGCTTGCTCTAACTCGCAACCGTTGAACTCCATACGTATACTTACTAAGAGTCTCAGACGTGAACACTCACCATGTGGTCCAGCGTTTGTTCAGTGATCCACTTTCAGATATCGATTGTTTCAGTAAACATCCGATCGAGACTGTTCATTCAACTGGCTCCTAATATCACAATGCCCGAAGCAATCGTTAGACATAAGACGACTTTTATAGCGCCTTTCTTCTAACCCAAAAGGCGACAGAGGTATCAGAAGCTCATATTGAGTCGGTCTCTAATAGTGGCACGTCGACTGCTAGCGAGCCCTAATTGGCTGCGTTGCATAAGACGCGTTCGAGGCGTGAGGAATCAAGATAAGCCGCTAAAGAGAGCAAGGTCTGTTGTCCATAGCAACCGTCGGCGTAATTGGCAGTGGCACGCGCATGCGCACTGGCTTGACGCTCGATCCGTTGACGCGTGACGTAAGTCAAGCTCACTCAGACGTGTCAACGATCCGGTTGACAACCGATGTTGTCTCACGTCTGTTACGGTCTGTACAACGACAACAAGTGATCCTTGACAACATGACTTTGTAAAAGACAACGGTGTTATAAAAGGCAAGGAAGTAGAAATAAGACAACATATGCGTTATTTCAATGTGTGTAGGAATACCCTTATATGAAGACTAATAAGTTATATATTTTTATATACATAAAACACACACAAGTACATTATAATGTATAGAAAATTATACGCAAATTATACATAGATGTGCATATACAAATATATATATATATATATATATATATATTGGACGAACTGATTCGGCTGCTGATATTAATATAATGCATATAATGTATATATATATGACACATTTTCTCATTATATCGATATATATATATATACGCTTATGTACATAGTTGAATGTGCTTACAATATATATATATATAAAGGTATAATTATTAAATAAATACTCATAATGGAATATTTATGAAGCACTTGTGTACTTTGATATAAATAATATCGACGACAGAATTATGGCCCACTGCATGGAGCGACATCTATTAATTGTCGACGAAAAGTGACATGATACGAGACCATGGTTAGCAAACATCGTATGAGCAAGACCTCTATGAACAGTTACACATACAAACACGCACACACACACACATATACACGCACGCACGAACGCACGCACGCACATGCACCTACACAAGCACACTTTCACACAAACATACACATTCATATACACATTTTGCTAGTTAGTCCTACCATCCGTCTGTCCGTCTGTTTGCCTTATGTCTGTCTACTTGTCTGTCTGTCTTTGATTATGGATGTGTGTTGATTCTATATGCATTTAGCACATTCAGCTGTCTCACCTAACACTACAAGAGACGACGCAGTTGGTTTAGATATCATTTAAAGGCCACCAGACGTCGATCTTGACTTAGAAGAAGTGGGTCAAGACAACCACGGTCCCCCTCGGTCCCTCCTCAGCCCCACATTACATTCTAACATACACAGGCGACATACTTCAAGCGCAGAGGATGAGTGCTCTTGTGGTACATGTAAACAGCCCAGAAGTCAGAGCTGTGGACTTGCTAGAAATGAGTTTGAACCATTTATAATAATTAATGTTACCTTCCCCCACGGACTTGACTGTGGCCTACGAAATCTGACCGATTAATTTCTAATCAACGAACATTTCAACCGAACTCTTAAGTGGTTGGAGTAGCGACTTTGAACAGACGGTATACATAATGATTGACAGGTCGTTGGGTGGCCCAGACCGAGTCTCGTGTGTCGGTTACAAGGCATTAATGTGGCCTTCGGAGGTGTGATCTTAACAGTATAGCGTCTGAAGGGACCAACAGATCAACAATGGCTATTGTGCCTAATGCCTCCTCTAACTCCTCCGCATTCTCTTCGTCGTCGTCGTCCTCCCCCTCTTCCTCCATTTCCTCTTCTTCCTCTTCCTCTTCTCTTTGTCCTCCTCCTCCTCTTTGTCCTCTTCCTTTTTGTCCTCCTCCTCTTCTTCACTATTCTCCTCCTCATTATCTACCATCGTTTATCTCTTGCTCCCCTTCAATATGACTTGTGTGAATATTATGATCTTCACATTGTGACTTCTACATGTAGGTTTCGTCTTCACATTCTTCGTATTCTTCTCATTCATCACCAACGCCATCAACATCATCATCATCACTATAATCTCACAATTATCATTTCATCATCATCATCGTCTGGTCATCATTTCATCATCGTGTCATCATTTCATCATCGTGTCATCATTTCATCATCGTGTCATCATTTCATCATCGTGTCATCATCGTGTCATAGCCATTTCATAATCATTTCATCATCATCATAATTATTATTTCGTATGTTGAAGTAATGAAATCGTTAGTCTACAATGTGTTCAGACATCATTAGAACGATGGAGCTTAATTAAGTAATTAACGGAATTGAATGACTCAGGACTCTGTCTCTGTAGCTCTATCTCTGGCTCTGTATGTATGTATGCATGTATGCTTCTCTCTCTCTCTCACACACACACACACACACATTCCCTCTGTGTCTGTCTCTATCTCTGTCTCTGTCTCTGTCTCTGCCTCTGTCTCTGTCTGTCTGTCTGTCTATCTCTCTCGCTCTCTCTTTCTCTGTCATTCACTCGAGGAATTCGATTTCTAAATCAATCTGAGGCGCGTAAACACGAGGCTTCTGTCAAGTTTACGGTTGACTTCAGACATTTGAAGAGATCGTCAAGAATGTCGACGTACAGGAGATGAGATATTAATCACCTTTGAATACAAGATCATCACCTGAATAACAGCACAACATTTACTTACTTACGTATCAGAACAAAGACTCACATACATATGCAAAACAATTCTGAGCAATTATTGTATTCTGGTTTTACAATAGATTCATATCTTTAAAGAGTCCTCTTGTTTCTATACATACATGCATATAAGTCACTCATGCATGCATATACCTTATACAACATGTGTACATGCAAGCATAAAAAATGCTTTGTCATTATTACTGGCTGTCTTTCGCTAAAAATAGATTAAATGAATGCTGGGTGAAAGAGGCATCCTTTATATCCACGGGTCAGTAACGATCTTGTTTGAGGCGGTTATAGAGCGTAATGTCTGCATAATAAGACCCTTCCTTGGCAAATTGCCCCATCGTAGGCAGGCAGCCCGTGGTAGAACCTTATCGGTTCAATCGGGCTGCGAAAGACCCAATTTTGAACGCCACGGTCTCTTACTTAGGACAAAGAAAGACTCAGACCAAGGCAGACCAGGCCAAGCCCATTTAGGACAGATTTCACCCCATACATGTATATCTACACAACTCGTGTGTGTAAGGCGCATTGTTTGAGAGCTGTAGTGAGTTAGCAACTCGTCAGTTTTCACTCAGGTAAAATTATTTCTATACCAGGTGTATAATAACAGTTTTATGTTCTCACGTAGAAAATATCTACCATCCAATACAATCTACACCGATCCAGTCGAATCTAATTGAAGATGATCAATCTGCTATAATGTCATCAAATCTATTAAAACGTATCTAACAAGCACCCTAAGTTATAATGTGACCTATAATAATATAGGTAGACCTATTAAAAGATGATAATTCAACAAATATTACAGTTTAACCTAATATAACCTGATATGATATAAGCCAATTCAACAAAGATTATTGTTCTAGTCCATTCTTGATAATTTTGAACTCGATGGGGTCTACTGCTTTTAGGTGAATGTAGTATGAGTTTCGGAATTACCCAATTGACCTTTAGGGCTGTGCATGTCGTCTACAGTCAGGTAGTCTTCGTCTGGGGGTGGGAACTTAGGATGGGGAGATGTGAGACTTTGCAGTGATTTTGACCGTAAATTTTGAGTACTACTACTATTACAAGTTGAAGGTAATGGTTGACATTATTCTCAACAATCTGTTATGTTACATTTGCCTACATACACGCATGTAAACCTATATAATTATTACAGTGGGGGAAATAATTATTGCATCACCCTGAAAACAGCCACAAAACTCATTTTTCTATTAATGTCACTCAAGCTATTTTGTAAACAAGAAAAATCAGTCATTTGCATATGTTCAGGAGCGTCTTTTGATCGATACAGGGAAGAAAATAAGAAGCATTTGTTCTTTCTACTCAGTGCACCCTTATATTTATTTGTACCGTTTCGACATGTAGCTTTGATCACAGGGCGATGCAATAATTATTTTCACCGCTGTATATATATATATGTAAATATATATATGTATATATATGTATATATATATATATGTATATATATGTATACATATATATGTATATATATATATCAAATAAATTTATTTGACCAAACAATAGACAATTAACAAAATGTCACAGGTAAAAAATGATCAAAGACAAACAATTAATAAATTAGCGCTGGTGTGAAATAAGAGTAAAGACAGAGATGCACAGGAGACCCAATTAGGGCCCAAATGAATCCGCGAGTTAGAGTCACCTTAGTACTAAGGTAACAAACCAGGTAAGTATAGAGATAAACTCTGTTAAAGCAGTAAGGCGAGAATACAAATAGAAGCAAGGAATAAATTTCAATGCTAAGCAAATTAACAGCAATTCATAAAACTGAACATACATGGAACAAACAATCTTAACTATTCTTAACTACAAACTTAGTTACAGTAGAATAACTAATAAATGAAAATAGATTAGGACCCATAATGGAAATAATAAATTAAAAGCAACTTTTTGTAGTATTTCTGGCTACTCACTTCTATGCCCCCAGAACAGCTAGAAAGAAACTTGCGAAGATAAGGAGACGAAAACATAGTGCTTATTTAAAACTCCATTAATATATAATATATAATATACATAATATATAATATATAATATATAATATATACTATATATAATATATAATATATAATATATATGACATGATATATATATACATATGTGTTTTTTGTATGTATGTGTAGTTACATAATCGTGATGGTATGTTGTAATAGTTTAAACACATATATACATTTCCTGCTGGTGCATTCAACTGAGGCGTGACGAGATCCTACCTGAAGGAGGATGGAGCAGTTCTTCCAAAGGATGCACGTTCGGAAGGAATCCTTGAAGAAGCAGAAGCTGTCGAAGAAGGACCAATGGAAGGCGGATGAGAGCGAGGTCAGACACGGGTCATGCGAATTCCCGGTCAAGGTCAGTCAATCAAATGGGCAGCTTCTTCCCTCAGACGTCATCTAATTCTAAGATGATTGCCAGTCACTGTCAATCAAAAGGTCATTGGATTCAATTCCCTGCCAGGGCTGAGATTTGATAGGGTTCAACATTCCTCCTCTCTCTCTCTCTCTCTCTCTCTCTCTCTCTCGCTCTCTCGCTCTCTCGCTCTCTCGCTCTCTCGCTCTCTCGCTCTCTCGCTCTCTCGCTCTCTCGCTCTCTCTCTCTCTCTCTCTCTCTCTCTCTCTCTCTCTCTCTCTCTCTCTCTATCTCTATCTCTATCTCTATCTCTATCTCTATCTCTATCTCTATCTCTCTCTCTCTCTCTCTCGCTCTCTCGCTCTCTCGCTCTCTCGCTCTCTCGCTCTCTCGCTCTCTCGCTCTCTCGCTCTCTCGCTCTCTCGCTCTCTCGCTCTCTCGCTCTCTCGCTCTCTCGCTCTCTCGCTCTCTCTCTCTCTCTCTCTCTCTCTCTCTCTCTCTCTCTCTCTCTCTATCTCTATCTCTATCTCTCTCTCTCTCTCTCTCTCTCTCTCTCTCTCTCTCTCTCTCTCTCTCTCTCTCTCTCTCTCTCTCTCTCTCTCTCTATCTCTATCTCTATCTCTCTATCTCTCTCTCTCTCTCTCTCTCTCGCTCTCTCGCTCTCTCGCTCTCTCGCTCTCTCGCTCTCTCGCTCTCTCGCTCTCTCGCTCTCTCGCTCTCTCGCTCTCTCTCTCTCTCTCTCTCTCTCTCTCTCTCTCTCTCTTCTATCTCTATCTCTCTATCTCTCTCTCTCTCTCGCTCTCTCGCTCTCTCGCTCTCTCGCTCTCTCTCTCTCTCTCTCTCTCTCTCTCTCTTCTCTCTCTCTCTCTCTCTCTCTCTCTCTCTCTCTCTCTCTCTCTCTCTCTCTCTCTCTCTCTCTCTCTCTCTCTCTCTCTCTCTCTCTCTCTCTCTCTCTCTCTCTCTCTCTCTCTCTCTCTCTCTCTCTCTCTCTCTCCCTTTCTCATCTGTGCACCATATTCAATCCACAGCCACGATGAGTCCACTGACCGTACGCTGTCGGTGGGAAGATGAGGAAGAAAAGAAAAAGAAAAGGACTGGCCACCAGTCCTTATATGCCGAGTCTAAGAAATTGAAGTTGCTGACATATCATACTCATGGTTGCCTCAGAGCTAGATATAGGGACTGCTATTCTACTTCTGCTATCTCTTTTGTAAATTGGTCCTCGTATGTTTGCGTCAAACTATTGGTTTCTCCAGGGGGTGCTCTGTGACATTCCACTATCCAAATTTATATAGCGCTTCGTTTCTGATGGAGAGCGTAGAAGACAGCATTCATAAATTCATGGCACACGTAAGCATAGCAATGCTTATTTTTGCAGATATTGTCATCTTGTATTTATTTTAGTATCTGGGCTACACAGAGGTACACGAGTCAAAAGGAGCCGACATTTGCCGACAATCCTTTCTCAGACTGGTAAGAAATTAGTTCGTTCGCTTTTAAATTAACAGTTTGAAAGTATTTATTATAAATTAGGTACCATAAAGTGGTACTTAAGTTTGTTTTAGATTTAGTATCTTACAGCCTGAGGGGTCCTTTCTGCTTCGGACACCATCAACAGCAATTATAATAATAATCATAAACATAATTACATTTACAAAAATAACAATATTAATGATCATATTAATATTCATGGGAATAATAATGATTGTCGAATTCTTCCATTTGTCCCATATATTTTCAGGGTCACTTTTTCTTAACTCCTAAGGGAGTGCATGAGGTAGTGACTGTACCCTACCTTAGGCCTCGGGCCTAAGACACATTGATAATTGAATTTTCAGATATGTCGCCTTATTTTCATGTTGAACAGAAATACGACGAGTCCTGTTTTTCGTTTGGTCACCTATTCAAGAAGAACAGACGCAGGGTCAGAAAGAACCACGGCTGCTTCTATTTATTTATATTTCAGCGTTTCCCAATCTTTTTCGGACGTAAAGCTCTTTTGGTCTTAAACCTGTTGACTAGCTAAACATATTCTGTTGTAGGTAGAAACGCTTGAGGATGTAGATAATTATAAATTTAGGTCTTGATTAGATTAATAACAACACAAATATCGATGACAATGACACATGAATTATCTTTCATTTTCTTATAAAGTTGTACACAGATGTTTAACAAAAAGCCTCCTATGAGAAATTCCTATTAATTTTATTTTAAATTGTTTGAAGCTTATTGTTTACACTGAAAGTTTGCCGCGGAATCCTTGTCTTCACCTCACGGAACCCTATAGTTCCGCGGAACACATTTTGGGAAACGCTGCTCTATTTACATATGATATATTTCATTTCTTAATTAGCTTATTTTTTCATTGACTCTATGAGTCACTAACTGTTCGATTAATCGATTTCTTCATTTATGCAATTAAGGTATGCATTCATCAATGAAATAATTAGTTATTTATCCTCCTCAATGTCGTTTGTTTGTTTGTCTGTTAATTGTTTGTGCGTATTGTCTGTGTTTATTGTAGGCCTATGTGTTATTCGTTACAGGCGTCGATAAGTAAACCTATGAGTCATTACGCCACGTTTCAGATATCAAGCGAGGGAGTTCGGATCATGGATGAAAACGCGGTAACTCTCACTTGTATTGTTAAATATTTTATTATTAAATAATTATTTAATCGTATTGTCATTTCAATTGTTAATTTAATTTTGTATAGCATTGGAAGGAGCGGTTTAACGGTTTCCAAATCGCTGCTTTTGTCACGACAAGTGGGCCTACATATCGACTAATAAACTGTTTAGAACTGAAATTGGATGTTTAAGTAATTAATTGATCAATTCGCATAATATTTAAAGGCCCACTCTTCAAGTAATAACAACTTTAGAGCAGGCTTTAATCTCCGATTCTTTGCGTTTTTAGGTAGTGAGCGACGCAAATAATTTTTCGATTTTAATATACGATATCAACAATATTCTGATACCGTTGCATATAGAATGGCAGGAGGTTCTCATTAATTAGCAGATTATATAATTAATTACTGATAGGATCTGCTCGTCGATAGTCCAATCGCCAGCATCTCGTACTGTTGTCCAAATAACCAACACGAAAGAGGTTTCACGTACATCTGTCGAGGAGAGGTTCCCTGGAAGTGGGATTGCCATGCCATGGAAGCAGCTGAAGACTTAGTCAGTCAACCAGAACTATTCTGCATCACCACCACCATCTTCATCATCATCATCTTCATTTTATCGTATCCATCGTCACGATCATCAATATCATAATCGTCGTCGTCATCATCCTCGTCGCAATGTCAATGTCAGTGTCACCTATAAATGACACCTTTCAATGACAACTAGTAGCGTTATTTGACAAAGTCATCTGCTCGATAGATCCGTCAATGACATCTGTCAATACCACTTGATCATAGCACCTGTCAATGACACCTGTCAATGATACCTGCCAATGTCACATCTGTCGTTTTAGGGCGAAAGACTGAACCATGCTGTTGGCTGTGCCTTCACTGTTTGTCTCGAGAAGAGGATGTTGAACAAGAAACTGAACATCACCGCGACCTCTGATGTTGGTATCCAGCACGGCGTTGGAACCGGAAATACGTCGGGCGACTTCCGGAAACTATCGATCGCCGACAGACAGCTTGATCCACAGGCCAGCCTCATCGTCGGTAGGTGTCGTAACTGGTGACGTAATCTTTGATTTGTATAGCACCTTTTAAAGAGATTACTCGGGGCAAAATCTCAGTGTGCATGATATATATATATAATATATATATAATATATATATATATAAGTACCTGTGTAGGTCAAGGCCAGTTTCACCCTAACGACACTGTGTGATGACAAGGATCACTATGGTGTCAGTATCAAGGATTGGGACTAGCACTGCCAAAGTACAATGTTGTGTACCTAAGTATGCAAGCAAGTGAGTATGTATATGCACATATATATTTTAGATTCAACGATAATTTGTTTGTTTTAAACCAAGTCCCCACCTTTGCAAGCACCTCATTTAGCTTTTTATACAATTCATGCAGTTATACTGTCGATTTAGCGAATTGACGCGTGCTATTGTGTCTGAAGAAACAATTGAAAAGATGTCTAAATGATATCAATTATACCCTTTTGTTAAATTACATCTAAGGTTACTGGCTGCAGGGAAAAGATAATTGCCAATTAACTTGTAATAAATAGAAATCGTAATAAGTAGCATAGATTGTCTTGACGACGCTGTACAGTTTTGCAACAGTGGTGATGAGCGTTGCCACCCTATTTGCCTAGGCGTGGGTCTGGCACTACCTGTGTATGGCAGCGTCCTTGTTAGATTTAGCTGTCATCAAGATATATTTGACGTTATTGCAAGGCTCCTTTAACGAACATACAAAAAATATATAACAACGAATCAACCAAAATCACTGATTGAATATAGGACTTTCATATAGCGCCTTCGCAAGCCTAGCAATATTGGTCTTAATTACGACAATAATTCTGAGAACATTCCGATTACTGTGCTGTCATGGTAATCTGGTACAGATTCGGTTCCAAAGAAAAGTTCGGACACGACGGTCTATGCCTCGGTCAATCGGCCCCGTGGCCCGGCGGAGCTCAAGGAACGCAAGGGGTCCTTCGGGGCCATCATGGAGGCCCATCCCTACAAACGTCCTATTGAGGAGAACGTGGCTGATGAGGAGGTCGAACTGCGCAACAACTCAGACTAACCAGACTGTTGGTAGGCACGTCATGATCGTCATCGAAATCGTCATGATCGTCATCATCATTGTTACCGTTGTCATCATCGTCACTGGAGTAAACGTCACGTACACTTTAGTAGCTTCTTTCCGTAATCATCTATTCGTGGCTTTATCACAATTCACAGTACTTGTGAATGCTAGTGGAAAGATTAGACGACCTGGGAGATTATTGACCCACCATTCTCCATATGCCGATACCAAGTAAATACAGCTGCTAATATTTCGTACCCGGTACCTTAAAAGAGCTTCGACCGCCCAAGGCTTTTAATTACTCCACGGAACTTGTAGCGCTAATGCGAGTCTCGATTGTCACATCACTCCTACAAAGAACTATAGTCTGAGGTGGCTGTGCAGGGCCGTGTTAAGGTCGTCTTCGGCCCTAGGCACTCTTTCATATAGGGCCTACCTCAACTCCTGCTTTGCACAAGACATTAAACGTGTGAACCTAAACACACACATTCACGAATTTCCCATCATTTTTCAAGTCATAATGGTTTTTAAGCAGAATGAATTTCTTTTATTTGATTAGTGTAGAACTTTGTGAGAAGAACGTTTTATTATATTGACTACATACATGATGTTTTTCTCCCGTGTGAATTATTGAGTGTTGCTTCACGTTCGACGGTTCGAAATCAAAAAGATATGTTTATCGGATTCATTACATGCAAACAGCTTTTCTCCCATTTGTACGCGCACGCATGTGTCTTTCTTTCTCCGTGTGAATTTCTATAAATTCCAAATGTCAAATTGTATTTACAAAAGACAACACATCATAAAGGAATATTACTACCACTAATATTAATATAGTCAGCTATGAACCGTGATTCAGGAACGCATCCATGCAGTTCTGATTTCAAATCTCAATTTACTTTTTTTGTAATGTTCATTATCCACAAATATCATATTTAATTATATTTAGTGTTTAATAGCCTACTTTTAGTCAACAAACACTTAAAAAGATGAAGAGCTCTTTGCTTAAATTTGTGAACATCGATATTAATAGCAATACTGACACCTCAGCAGTGACTGCATTCATTTCGTCTGACACAACGAAACTCATGATACCATAAAATGCAGAAAGCAAAGAGCCGTAAAGTTGACATTTATAATGTAAACATATAGGCCAAGTGGCAAGTAGCACAGCTTAACCTTTAAGTTAATAACTAAAAATGTTTCAACTGTTATTCACTTTTAACTTTGAATTTAATAAGTTTACAATTTCTTCGTTACAGTTTAATGATTAAACTTTTTTCATTGACTCAATGTCCCTTTTTTCATTTTTGTATTTAAAAAATCTAACAAATTTCATAGACCCTGATAACTTCGTAGACCTCAGGCACTATGCCTACTGGATAAGATGGCCCTGTGGCTGTGTGCTTGTCCTCGCCTTGAAGCGGCCATTTGGCTAGATATTGTGAAGAAGAAAGGGCGTTCCAGATCACCACAAAGTGCGATGATCACTGACCAGTCCCCTTCTTTCCCTCTTAAGCCTCCACGCCATCCTCTCTTTTCCATTTTAATCAGCATTGCATTGCAGCTAAGCGTGCAAGTATATTCCGATAATACCACAGTTAATTTATCTTCGCTGTTTGAACTATCTTCAAATCAACACAGCGCGGAAAGTATTGCAGCCACTGCTAGAATAGTTATAATCGGTCGCGTAATTTAACACTATGCAGTTACGCCTGCGTGTAAATAAGCTAATTGAAAGCTGTTGTTGTCTTCTTCAGATAATTATATTAAGTTTTAAATTATTTCTTCTCACACAGAATCTCTCTCGGAGCAAAATCGTTGCAACTTTCGTCAACGATATCATCAAAGTTCGACACGCAGTACGACGACATCACGCAAATGTAGGGCAGCCAAACTATTTATGGACATGGAGCAAGTTCTCACATTAACTTCCAGCTCCATCGATTGTTTAGCGTTATGATGTCAATTAATTTATGGGTAAATATTATTTCGAAAAGAATTCAAAACTGCTCGTGTCTGGTTTTTCTTGAGTGAATTGGAGCGGGTACTAACGCAGAAGGTGTTGCTCTGACATAACGATAACGATGCTTTTATTGCAACAAAAGTAAACCAAATGAAATCAATAACAATGAAAGCGTAACAGAATAGACTTGTAAAACAAGGAGTAAATTATCTGTGAACAATATTGGTTTCAAGGGAAGGGATACCCTAAGGGATACCCTAAGGAATAACGTTGGCCCCCTGGAGGCAATTGAATATTATAGGCAAAACCTGTTTCGTGAAATAGTAAATGTGTGATTCCGACAATGAAGAATAGGCCTATACATGACTAAATTTAATAGTATGTTATAACAAAACAGCATTATTGGTCTTAATAAAACCAAACTATGCCTTTAATCTAAATTCTGCTAATTAGCTTAATTTGTGATTTAATTGATTTATAAATCACATCTGCCTTGAAACACTGGCAACTGTTACTGTGGCAAGGCAGGAGATCATACCAAGAGAGACCTATATAATATACACTACACGAATATTTAATGCGAATTTTCGAACCTTCGCTTTCGATTCCATTCAAGTTTCGATTCTACTGAAAACTTGAGATTCGAAGGTTCTTTATCAATTACACCCAAACCCTGCTATTCTTTCGTTAACATTCCATCCCTTTCCCCATTGTACTCTCCAATTCTTTTTCCACTCAGTCTCCGTCTATCTGTCTGTAACCTCCGCTCGTGTCTCACATAATGACCAATTTTCCTAAATAATTTCTGATAGTATATAACTCAATCCTCAGCCTCAAACTCAACAGAATCAGTGGGGCCAGAACCTAGTAACCACACAAAAGAAACCAACCCCTCCGATAAACCCGGTCTTTCAGCCCATTGGGTTACATCAGAGTAGTCACGAGTATCCTAAACTGTACTCAGATAATGAGGGCCGTATTGAGAAAACAAACGTTAGCGCAACAGGGTAGCTTAATCTTCGAATGTGCCGACGTGTACTGTCCAGATGGGTTGTCTTGATAGTGCCAGGTCTTGAAGCCGAGCTTGTCGAGTCCCCGTAAGACCTGCCAGTAGTAGGCGTAATCCCGGGCTGTGCTATTTTTTCCATCGTGAAGCTCCAACGTGTGGAATTCGACCATGAGCTGTTTGACGTTTCGTAGACTACCCTCTCGTAGGATCGCCTCAATGGACTCCCATTCGGAATACTCGATATCAATTTTCAGAATGTCTATCGTTGCCTACAAAAAGAGATGTGTGCTCACTTAAAAAATATTTTCTTATTCACATATTGAAGGTATGAATGACGACATCTACGATTTAATGGCTTCCTGCACAACTCATTGATAAACATTTGCTGTTAAAGAAGGCTACTTGCATGTCATCAGTTGGATAGAGCACAAAGGGCGACCTCTTAATCTCGCAGTCTCTTTTATATGTATGTATGATTGTATGTATGTATGTATTTATGTATGTTTGATTGTATGTATGTGTGTATGTATGTATTATGTATGTATGTATGTATGAATGTATGCATGCATGTAGGTATGTATCAATGCACGTATATTTGCATTTAGGAAGGTACGCAACTGTGCATGTAGGCCTATATATTTTTATGTTCACATATACGTATGTTTGTATGCATATGTTTTTAGATATGAGTACCTACATTCTCAATTTATATTTGAAAGGTCCCTGAATGTGAATCAGTTGTTATATGTCATCGTGTTTTTTTCTACTTTACTACCTACTTGGTCCTATTTAACCGGACCATCTATTCCCTTCAGGGTTCCCATTCGAGAACACAACGTTGTAAGAGATACTATGTGCACTGCCAATCTGTTACCATTGTTGTTATTCTTTCGTCCTAGGTAGAAAAGATCCCTCAGGCTCTAAGAAGCTAATAAGAAACCCCGTTTAGGGTTCTCGTTCCAATCGAGCTGAAGCGCCTCTCGCAGCAGACTATTCTGTGTCGCAAAATGTTATGGGCCCTTATGTTGGCTACCAGGAAATAGAATTGAATTGAATGTATGACTATAATTATGTTCACCGCACATGAATTTCAGTAGTACACAGGGCTTCACAGTAGCGTTGCTTCTGTTTTTTGCATAATATTGTACACGTCAATCATCGTTTTGACAGCCGCCACAATGAATTCTTTTTGAAAACTAAGTTTGGCCATTACCATAAAAGGCCTACGTAATTGGTTGCAGGCCTACTGGGCAAGCCTCAGCATTTACTAGTCAGATACGTTAAAATCCATGAGACAACCGTTGATGTATACAGGCCCGATCAGAGAGGTTGCCCGTAGGCAAATGCTCAGAGGCCCGGACATTTTTTAGGGGCAATAATACACAGATACACACACCTACAGACATACACACACACACACACACACACACACACACACACACACAAACACACACACAAACACACACTCACTCATACACAAGCCAAACTATATGCCAACATAATTATGTACAACCATACCTACAAACATACAGACATATATACATACATGCATACAAAGTAGAAACGTATATATATTCATACATAAAATATTATATATATGTATATATATATACACATCTATATATCTATATACAAATCAATTTGCGCTTGGCCTGACAGCATGGAACGTCTTTGGGGATGAATTGCGCTCTCTAAATAATCTTCATTTATTTAAGATAAAATTGCGAAATTAACTGATTATTCAATAAATTGTCAAAATGTGCGTGTATATATATTTTATTATGATTCCATATATAATAGCTAACTAGTAAGTTTCGTACTAAATGTTAATGTATTTTTAAACCCAACAGGCTTTAACTACCGGTGACAGTTAATTTCGTCGCAGATCATTTCGTCGCATATCGGTTACGGACAAGTTAAGCATCGTGAGGGTCGATTAAGGTCAGGTTATGCGTGGTGAGGGTCGTTTAGGGTCAGGTTATGCGTTGTGAGTGTCATTTAGTGTCGGGTTATGCGTGGGGAGGGTCAGGGGTGGTAATCCCACTGAATGATGGAGGCAAACCCCCGGTCCTAAGTGCCAGGAAGGCAAGATATTCCCCCCTTAAGACACAAAACAATATCCCGCCCCTACCTGAAATTGGAGGCATCTTGACGCCCCTGGTGAGGGTCGATTAGAGTCAGAGTATGCGGGGCGAGGGTTGTTTAGGGTCAGGGTTAGGTTTGGTACAGTTTTGAATATGATCTGCGACTAAATGAACGGGAACCGTAGCTACCAATATATTGCAAGGGTGACCCTTGTTACAGGATTTTTTTGTCATTTAAGGGTTTCTATTAATCCGATTGACACCTAGCAAATTACTAACTTTTTGTACATGTGCCTGTTATTTTGGAGCAAAAACAATAAAAAAAACTTGGTTACGGTTACAAATATACCTGCATACATACATGATATACATAATATATAAACGTGCATTGAGTGCTGCATGTATCGAGATATACACGAGGAGGAATGTAACGTACGTTAAGGTGTTTGTTCTCTTCCAATAGTGTTCCGAATGTTCGCACCTTCCAATTTCTGTTGTTTACCATATTGGCAATTCCGAGCCCAGTGTTGTAAAACCAAAGCAACTCCTTTGCCTTGTGATCTTGTTTGCCCAGTCTGAAAGACAACGAAATAATAATTAATGTATGTTATCTGAATAAAGCATTTATATAGCGCCCCTTCAAATACCAAATTAACAGTCATAATCCAATCCGTTCGGTCATAGCGTCATTCTGAGGTACTGGCTATAGGTCGGTATGTATGAGGGGGACCTTAAACGCTTGGTGTCCATTCAAATGCCAGATGGTCGCTTTAGAACGTTTTATACAAGAGAAACTTTGATGGTCTGGTATCCATTTAAACGAACAGCGATGATGAAGGAGCTAACGCAGGATCAGCAAGTCTTGGCGTGCACGGAGAAATTGGATATATCGACGAATTACTCGTCCACAGAGAAATGGAAGCGGAATCGAATTTCGGAAGGACTATTGACTGAATCTAATGCGTAATAGTCCCATCGATGTTGAGCTACATTTATTTAACTGATCAGTGGGCGCTATATAACTCATTATGGTGACTGGAGATCACCCTGTCACAGCCAAGGCCATTGCCAAATCGGTGGGAATCATCTTTCCTGGTCATGAGACGAGGGTAGACTATTGACAGAGCTTTAGCGGTGTGAAAAGACCAGAGATAAATGTATAGCACTGCATAGTTACATGCACACATCCATGCATACATACATAGATGGTGTTATGCACTACTGGACCAACCCCAAAATTCATTATTGTCCAGAAAACGATTTTTTCCAAAGTACTCTTTCAATTGTAATGGCAAAAATCTGATTTTAATCGTCTAAGTGAAAAAATATCTTTTAAATATTTGGGTAATGTTGTATTTGGTTATTTTGAAAAGACTTTTCATTTGGACAAACAAATGTTGGTTGGTCCTTTTGAATCCTCGGAATTTGCGGTTGGTCCATCTAAATTATAATATGGTATTGAGGGTTGGTCCATTTGAATCCTTGAAAATTGTCAGCAACTGGTCCATGTGACATGGTGCAAATGATCCCACGATTAACCTACCATTTTCTTAGTTAATCAGAAGCGATATAAATGAAGGACTGGCAAGGTATACAGACTGGAGTTATTTAATAATGTTTTATCAAATCCATAGCCCGCTTTCTCCAGCTCTTTCGTTGTAGGACGAGATAAAGCAGGGACGTCAATTCTCCTCCGAGACAGAGTGATGCAGGCAAACCCCCGTCCCAAGTGTCAGGAAGCCAAGAATGGCCGCAAGATATTCCCCCTAAGACTGAAAACATATTATCCCTACCTGAAATTTGAGGCATTTGCCTCCGACCCACCCCCTATCTGGACGCCCCTGAAGCAGCGTACAATAATTTGTATTGTAGCTAGAGTCTGCATGGTTAAGGATCAAGTGCGATTAAAGTCCAAAACCTTTTTGATTCTTTGCATTTCTTCGGTCTTAAACCAAGCTATATCTCTGGCTAATTCGGCTCTTGATTAGTACGCTTCTTTCTAATCAATCACGGGCTGTAGTTTAGCAGAGATCCTCGGCTGGCTCTGATTAGACCAAGAAGTTTCCAAACAATTCGGCGGCGGCGGCACGGCGTGATCGGCGTAGAGTTCTATAAGTCTTAGCATACCTGCTTCAAAAGTTGTTCGGCAAGGTAACTTGCGTTATAATGATATGCATATTCTACATTATTTTTCCAGATTTATTAGTCAATGACCCGAAAGACTACCACAGGAAACCTTTTCCATAATTCATAATTATTATATACTAGTCTTTCAACCTAAGCAGCCCAGCCACGGTAGTAGTAGTCGCTGTAGCAATGGAAATAGCAGCAGCAACAGCAGCAGTAGTTGTAGCTGCAGAAGCAGTTGTCGGATTAACTTATGACAACTTACGGTACGAGCAGCGGCAACAACAGCAGGACAATGAAGGAACAGCATGAGAAAAAGAGGGTAAAAGGAGATGAAAGGAGCATTCCCTTAAGCAATCAATGATGCAGCCAAGAATATGAAGCATTGGCTAACCATGTATGTTTCTATACCTTAATATTTGGTAGCGAGTGTTCACTGTTCAGTCCTCTAACCGCCACTTATAATCTATAATAAAGTAACTAAAGAACTGCGATTAAAAAGCTATGGTATCGATTAGATGACATCGAATCTATTTATTGATCGAAACCAATGCCTATGTAGGCCTATGAGTGATCACGATCAATAAAGCACATTTTTAAAAACAAGTATCTTACAAGGTCGTTTGTCAATTCAATTTCAATTTTCTTTTTTTATTGCTCACCATCAAAATATATAACATACAAACACGGAAAAAAAATTATATTAACATAGTCATGCAGTGAACAAGGGAAACCCCAAAAGAACGTACCGTTCCGCTAACAGAGGCCACCCAATTTCAACACTATATTAACCTAGAAGTAAGTTTTTATTATTATAGGTTATTTCCGCGTACCATATAAAACATCGAACATAATCGTAATTTCATAACAAGTAATGTCACAACCACAAGTAACTTTATCTAACTGTTCATTAAATAAGTTTTTAAATTATTCTTAAATCGATGCAAAGATGACATATTGGTTAGGTGGGTAGGTAGCGTGTTCCAAAAGGACGGACCATGTATTCTTATACTATGCTGCCTAATTGTAGTATGTACGCTGATCTGGTGATACTTATTGGAGGATCGCGTCTGATGGTCATGGATGTCTATGTTTCTACAAAACCATCGATTAAGACCACTTGGTAACAATGACCTGTGAACCATGTACATAAACACTCCTACTTGAAGTTTGTTGATTCTTTCTATTGTCAATATCCCCAGACTAGTGAATAAGTTGTTAGTGTGGGCTCTGAACGGAACATTACATATACGTTTGCTCTAGGCAAGCCATATAAAGAAGAGAAAATAAGAGGCAGACTGGCAAACGATATTGAAGTATGAAGTGTTACCGACTTCATTATCTTAGCCTAAGCATACGAGGTTGGATTGCCCCCGCTGATTTGAATTCCAAAACACTCGATTGACAGTCCAGTTATTAGGACTACACTATCGAGCGTATGATGCATGTTAAATGTCATTTGAATCTAGACTTAATATTACATTAGGCTTAGGAATGCAGAATGAGCAAGAGAAAATATTCTCCAATTATTAATACAAACAATTATTATTAGTAACGTAATGTAAGTATATTGGTATTTACACATTTCCAAAAAAAATTACAAATAGGATTCCACTCGTCTCATGGCAAATATTGTTATCGTTGCCACCCCTCTCGTCTATATGTCTCCTCAGAGGCTGAATGTAACAGCTCAACAACTCAAAAATGTCATCAAGCCGATCTATGAGGTCAAGTCTCATAAGACCAGACATAGAACGAACGACAACCAGAGGTGACAAATATTATTATTTATTATCATAATAAAATAAGTCGCCAACAACTCACGTTGGATCGAAGGCCATATCGAGACACTTGTACGAGTCAGTTATCATATGATCGAAGCTCCACTCTCCTCCCATCCTAGGAGCAACAACGCAATCCATTACAAGTCGTTATCCTATGAAATTCCTTCTTATAATATATTTTAAGATATTATCTGATACCACTGGACATTGAGAAATAATCGACCCACCCCGACAGCACGTGGAGCCCATAGACGACCCAAATTATGGGTCATGTGGGACAGTTACGCAAACATTGGCTTAGACTATAGTCTATAACCATGAAAATGATCAGTGTGATAATTAGAGGTCATAGTCGGTTAAACTCTGCACTAGCACAATATTTAAAATGCCTAAAAGGTCATTCTCAGTATACAAAGCCCTCGATCACATCCTGTCTCACAGCTGTTATGCAATATTCTCAGAGAACATTTCAGTATAGGGTCGAAAGGTCGTCGTTATTAACTCTCAAGGCGATCTTTTAAACGTACCCAATGGAATAGACGAGGCAGGGTGCAGAGATATTGAATGGTCTTGAGACGCAGGCATCCCACCCTCCATCCCCCGCTGTTCCGAAACGCCTCTTCTCAGGACACTTTATCTGCAGCGTCTGAATGTACCTGGAAGGAACCATCGAAAATCCCTGTACCTTAGTCACGCATCCGCTCATCCATCCATCCATGGCATTTATCCATCCACTTATCCATTCATCCATCCAACTATCCATACATCGATCCATTCATTCGTTAATTCAATTCGTTCATCTGTTTAGGAATCCAAACCATCCATCTATCCATGTAATCCATCCAATCGATCGATCACTTTCTTTCGGAAAATCATTCATTCATGCATCCAGCCATTTTCATCTATCCATCCACCCGTCCAGCCAGCTGCCCACCCATACCCACCCACCCTTCCATACAACCATCCATCCATTAGGAACCGATCGAATATGAAGAAACGCTACTTGGGAAGTGGCAGAAGCAGTGAGGTGCAGTAGTCCAAGCGAGAGCAGACAAATGCACGAAGGACCCTGAGGGTAAAGGCATAGGGAGCGACAACAGTCCTTATGTTGAAAGAAACAGGACCGGGTCAAGTCTTAGATATGTCCTCCGCGAAATTGAGGCAGGAGTCAAGCGTGACGCCAAAGTCACGGACACTAGAGAAGTACAAGACACGGACACTAAATGAGTCTAAGTCACGGACACTAAAGGAATCTAAGACACGTACGCTAGAGGAGCCTAAGTCACGGACGGTAGAGGGGTCTAAGTCACGGACACTAGAGGAGTCTAAGTCACGGACACTAAAGAAGTACAAGACACGGACACTAAAGAAGTACAAGATGCGGACACTAAATGAGTCTGAGTGAGCTGGTAAAATCTCGTTCTTACTTGTAATAGAGACTTTCTGCCACCGCTGGCTGCATAAATGGCAGCACTGGTGTCTTCGATCTGTCCGTCGTCAGTAACTCAAAGCCAAACTTTAACTGCGACGGTAGAGAAAGTTCAGGAATGGAATCAACGATGGTCGTTACTCGAATGACCTCATCAGTTGAGTTCAAGCTAGAAAGAAAATATGATTAGAATCTGAGAAATAGCATCATCATCATCATCATTATCATCGTCATCCATCTGTCAATAATGTCTCTTGCAGTTGCTTTTACCAGCTTCGCCAATTGCGAGTAATATCTCGCTCTCCTACCCTCGGCGTCGCAGCTACTCTGGTTTATGCCTTTGTTACCAGTCGCTTTGACTATTGCTCCTCAATATAAGCTGGCCTCCTCCAAGTTCGGATTGGGCGTTTGGAGCTATTTTTCGTGCGCTGCGCGAATGATTGGTGGGATTTCCAGAACAGGGTAGGTATCCGAGTACATGCGGGTTATCCTGCACTAGTTGCCTCTACCCCAGCGCATCTCATTTAGGATATCTGCCTTAGTTTGGCCTCTTCCTTTTACACCTCTTTTAAAACTGTCCTTTTCAGCCGAGGATTAGATATCTTGAAGGGTGCTATATCTAGTATCTTTGATTGATTGATCCATATAAACCATCCAATCCATCGATCTCTTACTTGGGAAAATCATTCATTCATGCATACGCCCATCCATTTAGCCAGCAACCCACCCACCCACCCACACCCACCCTCCTATCCAACCATCCATTAAAAACCGATCGAATATGGAGAGACGCTGCTTGAGAAGTGGCAGAAGAATTGAGTTGCAGTAGTCCAAGCGAGAGCAGACAAATGTACGTAGAACCCTGGTGCTAAAGACATAGGGAGCGACAAGAGTCCTTGTGTTGAAAGAAACAGGACCAGGTCAAGTTTTAGTTATGTCCTCCGCGAAATTGAAGCAGGAATCAGGCATGACGCCAAAGTCACGGACACTAGAGGAGCCTAAGTCACGGACACTACACTCGGGACCGATGGCGCATCGGTCAGCGTCTTTTATACTCAAAGGATAGAAACAACTGCCAACGCTCAGACACAGAAAATCAGACTCTGTGTGCACATTTTGCTGCATTTTTTTGTTAACAAACTCATCGATCTTAAATGTAAAATTGCTAGATGTGCTGCTAATTTAGTGTGGAGTGACCTGCTGCTCGACTCCGAATTCTCCGGCCCTGCCTTCGATATACCGCCTGTCACATTCTTTGAAGTCTTTAATCTTCTCAATAGCATGGTTCCTAAATCATCCGCTTTGGACTTCATACCTATATCACTCATCGTCTCTTGATCTGATGTATTCTCTCACCTTATTGCACACTTGGCCAACCTATCTTTTGCTGAAGGGTGCTTTCCTTCATGCTTCAAATCTGCTTTAGTCACGCCTTTACTTAAAAGGCCTGACCTTGACACTAGCAATTTGTGTAACTTCAGACCTATCTCCAACCTCAATAACATTTCCAAGATCCTTGAACGTCTTTTTCTTATGCGTATCAAGAGACACATTACTTCCTCTCCCAACTTCAGTCCCTACCAGTCAGCATATCACGAAGGCTACTCTACGGAAACTGCTCTTGTCTCTACACTGGATTACATCTTCTCATCTATTGACAATGGTAAAGCATGCCTCTCTGTGTGTCTTGACCTTAGTGCAGCCTTTGACACTGTAGACCACCAGTTACTCCTTGCAAGACTTGCAAAAAGCTTTGGTGTCTCTGGGACTGCCTTACACTGGTTAGCTTCATACCTGGTTGACCGCAATTAGCAGGTGGGCATTGGATCTGCTCGGTCGGAGCCCACACTTTGCACTGCTGGAGTGCCACAAGGATCTGTCCTCGGCCCTTTATTATTTACAGTCTTTACTTCCCCAATCAGTCGTATAGCTAAACACTTTGGAATTCAATTACAACCGTATGCCGATGATAATCAGCTCCATATTGCTCTGTCTGGTAAACTAAAACTGGAAGAACGCCTCTCATCCATATATGCGTGGTTCTGTTTCAATGGTTTGGCCATAAACCCAGACAAGTCTGAAGCAATTGTATTTGGCTCATGTCAACGCCTGCGTTCTTTCCCTATGCTCTCTAGCATTGAACTGGCGGGCACTGCTGTGCCGCTTTCAGACTCTGTCAAAACACTTGGGGTTACCCTCGACAGCAAGTTCACATTTCGACATCACATAACAAGCCTTTGTAAATCTTGTTTCTACGACATCAGGGCAAAACGTCACATAAGGTCGGCTCTAACCCAAAATATGTCTGAAACTAGAGCCTGCTCACTTGTCTCCTCTCGCCTCGATTATGCTAATTCACTTTTTGTCTGTCTCTCAGACCTTGAACTCAAAAGGCTTCAACGTATCCAAAAGACGTTAGCTCGAGTAGTGCTACGTGTCCCACTACGAACATGCTCCTCTGCCTTACTCCACCAGCTGCATTGGCTCTCTGTTGAATTCAGAATCAAATTAAAGTTAGCTTGCTTGACCTACAAAGCCATCATCACCAGTGCACCTACCTATATTCATGCTCCATCATAACTCCATACATTCCTCCTCGTTGCTTACGATCATCAAGTACAGGTCTTTAGTTGAACCACGATGCAGAACAGTGATGGGCTCTCGTGCATTTCATGTCTCTGCTCCTAGGGAATGGAATCGACTGCCACTCTCTCATCGTAGATCAAATTCATGTCCTTCCTTTAAAAAGCGACTCAAAACTCACTATTTCTCTAAGGCTTTCAAGGATTTGGAAATTTTATTGCATCTTCTCCTTGCGACTGACTATCCGCGCCTCAGATTCACATTTAGGTGTGACCTTGTGCGCGTTAAAAATTTATTAATAATAAAATACAGAAGTACAAGACACGGACCCTAAAGGAATCTAAGTCACAGACGCTAAAGGAGTCTAAGTCACGGATAGTAGAGGAGTCTAAGTCACGGACACTATAGAGGAGTCTAAGTCACGGACACTAGAGAAGTCAGAGTGAGCGGGAAAAATCTCGTGCTTACTGGTGGAAGAGACTTTCTGCCACCGCTGGCTGCATAGAGTGCAGCACTGGTGTCTTCGATCTGTTTGTCGTCAGTAACTCAAAGCCAAACTTTAACAGCGACGGTAGAGAAAGTTGAGGAATGGAATCAACGATGGTCGTTAGTCGAACGATCTCATCTGTTGAGTTCAAGCTAGAAAGAAAATATGATTAGAATCTGAGAAATAGCATCATCATCATCATCATCATTATCATCATCATCCATCTGTCAATAATGTCTCTTGCAGTTGCTTTTACGAGCTTCGCCAATTGCGAGTAATATCTCGCTCTCCTACCCTCATCGTCGCAGCTACTCTGGTCGTCATCATCATCATTATCATCATCAACAACAAGAACAACAGAAGCAGCACAAGCAGCAGCAGCACCATATCTCTCAGATGTCAATTCAGCTTTATTCTTTAATAAAACATTCTATCTAGCCATAAAGCACCCGAACAAGAGAATTATTTTAGGCGCTGTCGACCCAGGCCAAGCCAAAAAGGAAAGTCTTGAGAAGTTTCTAGAAAGTGCTAGACAGGTTACACTAGAGAGAACGCAAGTCAGATGGGAGGCTATCCCATGGAAACACTGGGACCCACAATAGAGACAGATCTATTCTGTCAGTTTACCTGTTTAAAAGTGCCGCTGTTGTGGTTTGTCCCGCGGTTTCTGCTCGAATCCTCTTGCCTTCGAGATCCATTGAAATCGGAAATAGATATGCCTCACGAATGCTGATAATGACTGCAACGATAACGAACAGGGCCACGACGTAGAGGAAGTTGCGCCCCAACGGTGACCTCATTGTTCGTTGTTTCAAACGCATACCGTCACCTTTGATCTGAAAGTATAGAGAGGCGGCGCTCTTTGAAGAGTTCTCCTAGACGGAGTTCTCCTAGACATTGCAGGGCGTGAATAGAGGAAGAGGAATTGATGGAAGCAGAAAAAGAAGAAGAAGTAGAAGAAGAAGAAGCATTTTTCGATGAAAATTAAGAAGACAATTAAGAAGCAAGTAAAGAAGAAGAAGATGATGACGATGACGATGATGATGACGACGACGACGATTATGATGAAGATGATGATGGAATAAGAAGTAGAAAACTGATCCTCACCAACTTATTAAATATATAATGGCAACCACGAACCCGATCAAAGCCAAATGTGTGCCAATATGGCTCATTTGGCTTGTGTATGCACTGACAAAATATCAGGGAAAAAAAACAAAAAGCCCTTTCTCAGAAAACGCATTTTGAAAACGGTGTACGAACATTTGTTTCACCCTATATATTTCTTCCATTATCCCAGTTTCTTTCACCTTCGCCGAATAGGCCTACGCCAAATCAAACGCTGCTTAAGTGAGCACTGTCTCCGTGTTTTAGTCCAATCTCTGGTTTTGTATACACTGTGTCCGGAAATAAAGGGACCCTAACGATAATATGAAAACAAAATAATTGGTATATAATCGTCGATTTTTTAAATTCGAAAACCGTTTTAATCCTGGCATATTTGTCCACAAATTTGTAATTTATGCACGTCCTGGTTGAATAAATACCTCATTGTGACGTCTATAAATTACAGAGTTAATGTCTGGGAGGAATTTTTTCAGCTGATCATTGATGCTTCTATTGGCCAAGGACGCACGCTTCTTGAAGCTTGTGTTGAGGCCGAAGGCGGATAGGCCTACTTTGAATAAACCTTGTAGTCTAATATTATTCAAATATTATTCAATTATATTATTCAATAATATTATTCAAATATTATTCAATTACTTCAAATACAAGAATACATGTTACCGAAATTTTAATTTATGGCAGTTTATCGATTACATTTTAAAAGAGTTTAAAATTCTGTGGTTGAATTTTACGATGTCCTTCACACTTGAATTCTGATGCAAATAACGTAATTTGAACGTCTTTTGACTTCATTATTAGATGGCAGCAGCTAACATATTTTTTGCAGCATTAAACAAATAAAAAATTTGTCAGTATGAAAAGGTTCTTGAAATTAAAAACAAATCGACAAATATTTACGATTTATTTTCATATATTATCATTATTTCCGGACTGCAGCGTTGCCCCTCTTATGCAAATGAACTGTTAACTATATATTTCAAGTACAATATGTTTAGTGTTTTACAAAAGCTTACTCAATTATACGGTTATTTCCTACTGCCATGTGTAACGATGCAAGGCTTGTAACCTTCTGATCGATAACTATTATATAGTAATCAAGTACTCATCCCTCCCCACCACGCATGATTTTGTGCCAGTTGCCATCGAATCACTGGGCCCCATAAACCGTACCGGATTGGAGTTTCTACAAGAGGTGGGCCACCGTATGACACAGGCAACGGGAGACCCTCGCGAAACAACTCATCTTTTTCAACGTCTGTCTATTTGTACACAACGTTTTAATGCAGTGGCATTCAGAGGCTCTTTTGTTCAGCCCGATGGGGACGAAAACCTATAACAATAATAATAATAATAATAATAATAATAATAATAATAATAATAATAATAATAATAATAATAAAAATAATAATAATAATGAACAAGAGCAGATAGCCAACCTGCTGCAACATCCTAGCGGTAACTTCGGGAGAAAACTGCTAAAAAGCGATGTAGCTTACTACTCAACACGCCATTAGACGTTTAGACCGACATTGGAAATTGATATTCATGACATAGGTTGTGACGTCAACTAGAACAAGATATTGTAGAGGTCGTTGGTTTTGATCAAGCCCAGCTAATTGCATATGAAAGTTCGGATTATCGCTCAAGTAAGGGATCCCAAGATTCATTTAGGCAAAATGTTTATTCATCGCTGTCGTGTGTTCTAGAAAATCTAGAAGACAGCGATGAATGAACATTTTGATCCCGTGACTGATTTCATTATTATAATTTCATGGTGCTTTGCACAAAAAACATCGGCGGCGAACAGCTACGCCGCTTGCATTAACACTAGTTTCTCAGCAGCGACAAAGACTTGTTTAAACCAGCATGGAAACTTTGAGTTCAGTGATATTCAAAACTATTAGCCTTGTTAAGTTTTCTGGCCATTGACTGAATTTCATGAAAATAGACAAATTTAACATTGTTTTCGTGTGCAAACAATTGTTTTTACCGGACGGAAAGTCACTATGACGTCGTTAAACCTCTGCGTGTTCCGATGAAAAGTGCACCCTACACGTTATTCAGAAACTGCTTGAAGATTAAACTTATATCAATAAATTTACATGTGCAGTAACCCACATCATTTTGGAATAAAATCTGCAAAATGTGGCTTAAATTGATGCAGCAAAAGCAAAGAAATTGAATGATTTAGCATACCTGGTAAAATTGAAAGTTTCCAACATGGGCCCAGTAGCGTAGCTAGGGATACAGAGCATTTGTGGAAAAGTGGCGCCTTTGAAGGGAATTTAAAGTAAAAGTTTCAGAAATATGCTTTTTTTACCTCGTCTTTCAATGCCAAAAGAACAACAACCCGAAAATAGAATCTTTTTCATTGACTCTAAAACGACTTGGTGATTCCAGATGGGCGTCCAGAATATCAGCAGTTGCGCTACTACATAACTTACCCGCGCTGGTCCTTGCCATAAAAAGAATAATTATTGTTAAGGTTGAAATTAAAAACTGTAGACCTACCACTAAACAGATTGCAGAGGCAACGGGAATTCTTGCTACAATTCAGACTTAGGAATTTTTAATTTTTTTAATATTTTGTAAAAAATCTGCATATGGCTTTCAATTTATCTACGTATTTACAGAAAAGTAGTACTGAATTGTTAACAGCTAGTCATTTGATTCAGCTGTCTGAAAATGACAGGAGAAGCTGGCGAAATAAATTTGAATCAGGATTTGAACAGACCGAGTAAGAAGCTACTGACCTAGCTAAGAAATGTGACATTTCTACCGATTGCAAGCAACAGAGAGCACACAATTAAAAGAAAACATAAGTAAATTGCAGAGGATGATAGGATATCTGATGCTCGAAGAAAATTCTTTGTCGAAACGTGTTTAAGATATCAGCACACACTGAACGCTCTAACCGATTCGCCACTGTGCCACACAGTGATAGCAGGAGGTGAGCGGAAGCTGCGATTAGAGCGAAGTTGACGCATGTGGTAAATGCAGGATCTAGAAACTGAGTTGATCCGATGACTGAAAGTAATGGTAGGATCCAAGACAATTCCCAGATCACGAACGGCAGATGAAAATTGGATGTGAAGAAACCTGAGATGGACAGAAACTGAATTTATTTTCTCAAGCTGGAGGTGACCACCAAGCCAGATGAATTGTGTCTTATCCGAGTTTAGTCGAAGACGGTTAGAGGAGAGCCAAGCATCTATGGCAGATGAAGCCTCTAGTAAACGCTCAGCCATTTGAACTGCAGAGGAAGCTAGACCATGAAGAAGAGCCTGAGCATCGTCAGCAAACTGAAGTGACGAAATGCCAAATTGCAGCGGATACCAACGCAGAAGGTGTTGTTCTGATAACGATAACGATGCTTTTATTGCAACCAAAGTTAATGAGATCAATAACAATCAAAGCGTAACAGAATAAAACAAGGAATTAATTATCTATGATTTGTTACTTTTAAGGGAGGGTCCTAAGGGATATCCTCCCGCTGACATGGCACCCATGATGTCATATACAATGGAGCAGTTCCAGTGAGCGCTGTGGTATTTATATAACGGAGTAACCAGAAAGAAATTATATAGGGGTAAAATATAACTAATTTTAACCAATTTTAACGAGGCTGCGTCTCTTACATTGCCACAATTGGTGGGCGAGGGGGTCTCTAATTATTACCAGTTAGGAGTGTCAGAATAACAGGAATAATCTTAGCCTATGTTTAAAGGAGTGCATCGTAGGCGTTAGTTGGATAAGAATCATTGACTGTGGAGGCAATTGAATAAAATTATAGGCAAAACCTGTTTCGTGAAATAGTAAACGTGTGATTCTGGCAATCAAGTATACATGACTAAATTTAATAAACATGTTATAGACAAACAAAACAGCCTGACTGATCTTAATAAAAACAAATTATGTGTTCAATCTAAATTCTGCTAATTAGCTTAATTTGTGATTTAATTGATTTATAAAGCACATCTGCCTTGAAACACTGGCAACTGTTACTGCTGTGGCAAGGCAGATCATATCAAGAGAGACCTATATAATATACACTACACGAATATTTAATGCGAATTTTCGAACCTTCGCTTTCGATTCCATTCAAGTTTCGATTCTACTGAAAACTTGAGATTCGAAGGTTCTTTATCAATTACACCCAAACCCTGCTATTCTTTCGTTAACATTCCATCCCTTTCCCCATTGTACTCTCCAATTCTTTTTCCACTCAGTCTCCGTCTATCTGTCTGTAACCTCCGCTCGTGTCTCACATAATGACCAATTTTCCTAAATAATTTCTGATAGTATATAACTCAATCCTCAGCCTCAAACTCAACAGAATCAGTGGGGCCAGAACCTAGTAACCACACAAAAGAAACCAACCCCTCCGATAAACCCGGTCTTTCAGCCCATTGGGTTACATCAGAGTAGTCACGAGTATCCTAAACTGTACTCAGGTAAGGAGGGCCGTGTTGACAAAATAAACGTTAGCGCAACAGGGTAGCTTAATCTTCGAATGTGCCGACGTGTACTGTCCGGTTGGGGTGGCTAGATAATGCCAGGTCTTGAAGCCGAGCTTGTCGAGTCCCCGTAAGACCTGCCAGTAGTAGGCGTAATTCCGGGCTGTGCTACTTTTTCCCTCGTGAAGCTCGAACGTGTGGAATTCGACCATGAGCTGTTTGACGTTTCGTAGACTACCCTCTCGTAGGATCGCCTCAATGGACTCCCATTCGGAATACTCGATATCCATTTTCAGAATGTCTATCGTTGCCTACAAAAAGAGATGTGTGCTCACTTAAAAAATTTCTCTTATTCACATATTGCAGGTAAGCACGACATCCAGGCCCGTCGAGAGCAAAGTGGGGGCCCGGTACAACTTAGATTTTTGAGTATGAATGAAAGACTGATTTTCAGTACAGTGTAAGACAACGCCGGCCTGCTAGAAAATGTTGCAAAA
The DNA here is from genome assembly GCA_959347315.1 of Bimastos eiseni. NCBI lineage: Eukaryota > Metazoa > Annelida > Clitellata > Crassiclitellata > Lumbricidae > Bimastos > Bimastos eiseni. The sequence goes on along the minus strand of OY365812.1, from coordinate 40,714,588 downwards.
TTATACGCACTAAAAACTTACATCATGCATGTTACATCACTCACTTATCAAAGTTTTCATCGATTCATCATCATTCCTCACTGCCAGGCTGAATGATAATGAAAAAAAATATTTCTATAATTTTTCTATATAATTCCTAATTTTAAGGAAAAAAGCTACCGAAAAGATAAAAGCCTACCAACATCCACAAATACAGTTGTTGAAACAGTTTTACTTGTAGAATCTGCAAGGGATGAGTTCAGAGATGGAATATTTTATCAGATGTTTGATTCCATAGTAACTGGATTTAAAAAACGTTTTGTTGCAGTGTCAAGTCTGTGTAACAAATTCGAATTATTAGGGAAGTTTCTCCAAGAAGATTATGGCTGCAGGGTCAGTGTGAAAACTTTTTGTGAAAGTTACTCTGCCAACATTTGCATGAATTTAATAAACGAGGGTAATTCATGAAAACGAATTTATCAAGAAAATATTGGCTCAAAAATTATTCAACCTTTTCAGTTGTTGAATAAACACATTGAAATTTCGCTACAGAATCTCTTCCCCAATTTAATTATTGTTACTTTTTGCCTTCCGACTTCCGTTGCAAGTGCAGAGAGAACATTCAGTGTGTTAAAACGAGTCAAAAACTATCAGCGGGCAACAATGTGTCAAAAGAGAGTCAATGGATTGGCAACATTGGCCATTGAAGCGGAGTTCGGAAAAACTTTAAAATTTGATTTAGTTGTTGATTTATTTGCAAGCAACAAGGCCAGAAAGGCCCCCTTATGAATACATTATAGGAAAGTAGAAATCTGGCTGATAAAACCAACTGTAATTTGTCAATAAATTTGTTAATAATTACAGAAAGTCTACAAATAATCAAAGGGTGGCGCCCCCTATTTATTTAGTTCGAGGTGGGCCCCTTATTTATTTAGTTCGGGATGGGGGCCCGGGTCATTTGTCCGAACTTTTCCCCCTCTCAGTGGGCCTGAGGACATCTGAGATTTAATGGCTACCTGCACAACGTTCACTTATTGATAAACGTTTGCTGTTAAAGAAGGCGACTTACATATCATCAGTTGGATCGAGCACAAAGGGCGACCTCTTAATCTCGCCGTCTCTTTTACATGTATGTATGTATGATTGTATGTATGTATGTATGTATTATGTATGTATGTATGTATATGTGTATGTATGCATGTATGTATGTATCAACGCATGTATATTTGCATTTAGGAAGGTACACAACTGTGCATGTAGGCCTATATATTTTTATGTTCACAATACGTATGTTTGTATGCATATGTTTTTAGATATGAGTACCTACATTCTCAATTTATATTTGAAAGGTCCCTGAATGTGAATCAGTTGTTATATGTCATCGTGTTTTTTTCTACTTTACTACCTACTTGGTCCTATTTAACCGGACCATCTATTCCCTTCATGGTTCCCATTCGAGAACACAACGTTGTAAGAGATACTACGTGCACTGCCATTCTGTTACCATTGTTGTTATTCTTTCGTCCTAGGTAGAAAAGATCCCTCAGGCTCTAAGAAGCTAATAAGAAACCCCGTTTAGGATTCTCGTTCCAATCGAGCTGAACATATACGCCACCCTCCAATGTCACTGCATTTATTATCAATATTATTACTATTATTATTTGTTATTATTATTATTATTATTATTATTATTATTATTATTATTGTTATTATTATTTGTTTTTGCATAAATATTTGAAAAGCGCCTCTCTCAGCAGACTATTCCGAGGCTATAGGAAATTAGAATTGAATTGAATGTAGGCCTATGGATATTCGCGAATATAATTATATTGACCGCCCATGAATTTCAATAGCATATAATGCTTCGCAGTAGTGTTGCCTCGGTTTTTTGCATAATATTGTACACGTCAATCGTCGTTTTGACAGCTGCCACAAGGAAACCTTTTCAACTAAGGTTGGCTGTTCCTATAGAAAGGCCTACGTAATCAATCGGTTGCAGGCCTACTGTGCAAGCCTCAGCATTAACTGGCAATAATGAGTCATAGATGTTGAAATCCATGAGACAATCATCGATATATACAGGCCCGCAGAGATGTTGCCCGTGGGCAAATACTCAGAGACCCCGACATTATTTAGGGGCAATAATGCACACACACACACACACACACACACACACACACACACACACACACACACACACAGAGGCTAACCTAATAATGTACATGCATACTTACAAATATACAAACATATTTACAAACACGCATACATACATACAAAGTAGAAAGTACATATACACGAGGAGGAATGTAACGTACGTTAAGGTGTTTGTTCTCTTCCAATAGTGTTCCGAATGTTCGCACCTTCCAATTTCTGTTGTTTACCATATTGGCAATTCCGAGCCCAGTGTTGTAAAACCAAAGCAACTCCTTTGCCTTGTGATCTTGTTTGCCCAGTCTGAAAGACAACGAAATAATAATTAATGTATGTTATCTGAATAAAGCATTTATATAGCGCCCCTTCAAATACCAAATTAACAGTCATAATCCAATCCGTTCGGTCATAGCGTCATTCTGAGGTACTGGCTATAGGTCGGTATGTATGAGGGGGACCTTAAACGCTTGGTGTCCATTCAAATGCCAGATGGTCGCTTTAGAACGTTTTATACAAGAGAAACTTTGATGGTCTGGTATCCATTTAAACGAACAGCGATGATGAAGGAGCTAACGCAGGATCAGCAAGTCTTGGCGTGCACGGAGAAATTGGATATATCGACGAATTACTCGTCCACAGAGAAATGGAAGCGGAATCGAATTTCGGAAGGACTATTGAAAGAGCTTTGATGGAATGACAAATGTACAGCGTTGTAGAATTACATGCACACATCCATGCATAAACACACACACACACACACATACCGACAGAGAACAGAACACAGGCATGCATTAAGACAGCCTTGTGTTGTGCCTGTTCCCTCCCAATGTCCACTTACACTCTTTCGTGCTCACTTAAAACTGTTCTTTTCAGCCGTGCTGGGGTCGGCAGCGCTCCTGAGTATAACCTCGAATGGGCGCTATTCTTTGCAATGAATGAATGCATGATTAAGTATCACAGATGAATAGGAAGCACAACTCAACCAGAGCGAATGTCCTAACTCATCAGTTACTAAACTCGTCCTTAATTGCTAGTCGCATACCTGGTATCAAACAGGTAGAGGGGAAGGAGGAAAAGGAGGAGGAGAGGAGGCAGCACAATATAGCGTTAGCGTGACAGGTAAAAATCGCCAACGTGCACAGTCTTGTTCCTTTTCGAAATTCTTCTATTCAGCAGTAACAAAGCAGAGCGTAACTCATACAAAATATAATATGCAGTTCAGAGACAGAGACAGATATAGAAAGACCGACACAGAGACGTAGAGACAGAGACGGGCAAACACACAGGTAGACAAAGACACAGAAAAAGACAGACAGAGACAGGCAGACAGGCAGGCAGACAGACACATAGACAGATCGGAGACAAGGTCATATGCAACAGCGGAACATTGATCATGCGTCCGTGCACACAGGTTCGTGTTAGCAATCAGCAACTGAGAATTCGTAAAACAGCGCTCCAATTTCAAGCGCACGACAACTGCCTGGTCACGACGGCTGCGTCACGTCAAAGGGTTGTCCAGAGGTTTGCTTGCTGCGTTTGTGTGAAGCTCAACGAGACCTACATCAGTCTCTTAAGCATCGTTGTCCCACTTAGACCTATGTATACGTATGCATGCGTGTATGTATTTAGGAATGTATTCATGTGTGTGTATGTGTATATGTATGTATATTTGCATGCAAGTTTGTATATATGTATGTATCCTCGTAATTTTGCTTGGTTATTTACCTGTGTGTATATATACGCAGTTCTGCTAATTCTGCTTGACCTTTTCAAGCCAGTCACGTATATCAAAAATGTCTGATACCTGATACCTTAGCGTCTGTATTTCTGCGTATATATATCTTTCCTTCTCTTTCTGTCTCTCTCTCTCTCTCTCTCTCTCTATATATATATATATATATCTTTGTTACAAATAGGCCTCCACTCGTCTCCTGGTAAATATTTGTATCGTTGCCACCCCTCTCGTCTATCTGTCTCATCACAGGCTGAATATATACACACAGGTAAATAACCAAGCTCAACAGGTTGCACTCAAAAATGTCATCAAGCCAATCTCTGAGGTCAAGTCTGATAAGACCAGACATATCAAACACGTAGAGGGGAAGGGAACCTTAAACACAACGAATGATAACCAGAATACTCGTACTCGATACTGTACAACGTATATTTATATATAGAATCGTGCACAAAATATAATATAAATAGGATCGTGAGCATATATATATATATATATATATATATATATATATGTCAATTAACAACCAAGAAATATCAGAAGTTAGTCATTTATGAGAATGAGAATTGAGTCCAGTCATAGAGAAAAAAAGAGGTGACAAATATTATTATTTATTATCATAATAAAATAAGTCGCCAACAACTCACGTTGGATCGAAGGCCATATCGAGACACTTGTACGAGTCAGTTATCATATGATCGAAGCTCCACTCTCCTCCCATCCTAGGAGCAACAACGCAATCCATTACAAGTCGTTATCCTATGAAATTCCTTCTTATAATATATTTTAAGATATTATCTGATACCACTGGACATTGAGAAATAATCGACCCACCCCGACAGCACGTGGAGCCCATAGACGACCCAAATTATGGGTCATGTGGGACAGTTACGCAAACATTGGCTTAGACTATAGTCTATAACCACGAAAATGATCAGTGTGATAATTAGAGGTCATAGTCGGTTAAACTCTGCACTAGCACAATATTTAAAATGCCTAAAAGGTCATTCTCAGTATACAAAGCCCTCGATCACATCCTGTCTCACAGCTGTTATGCAATATTCTCAGAGAACATTTCAGTATAGGGTCAAAAGGTCGTCGTTATTAACTCTCAAGGCGATCTATTAAACGTACCCAATGGAATAGACGAGGCAGGGTGCAGAGATATTGAATGGTCTTGAGACGCAGGCATCCCACCCTCCATCGTCCGCTCTTCCGATACGCCTCTTCTCGGGACAATTTATCTGCAGCGTCTGAATGTACCTGGAAGGAACCATCGAAAATCCCTGTACCTTAGTCACGCATCCACTCATCCATCCATCCATGGCATTTATCCATCCATTCATTCGTTCATTCATTCATTCATCCATTCATTCGTTCATTCAATCCGCTCATCTGTTTACATCCACCAATCCAGCCAGGCAGCCAGTGAATCCAAACCATCCATCTATCCATGTAATTCATCCAACCATCCATCCATTCATCCGTCCAACCATCCATTCATTCACTCGTTAATTCAATTCATTCATCTGTTTACATCCACTAAACCAGCCAGTCATTGAATCCAAACCATCCATCCATCCATGGCGTCCATCCATCCATTTATCCATTCATCCATCCATCCAACCATCCATCCAACCATCCATCCAACCAACCATCCAACCAACCATGGCATCCATCCAATCCATCGATCCCTTCCTTTCGGAAAATCATTCATTCATGCATCCAGCCGTTTTCATCTATCGCGGTCCTCACGGACAATATAGAGGAGTCTAAGTCACGGACACTATAACCATAACCATTACCAAAAATGTTATTGGATTCTTACCAACCACTTAAGCAAACATAATATTAAGATGAAACAGCACAGAAAGGTTGACAGAACACAAAAGGAGGAACCCTAAAGGGACCGAGGTCCTGCTAGCAGGGACACCCATTACAAAATTAGTATGCAAGTAAGTTTAAGACAATGAACAAGACAAATAATTACTTAACTAACGTGTAACATTATAAAACAAGGGTATTAAGACTGTACACAATTAAGACATGAAACTAGGAAGCATAACTTTAATCTAGACAAGTAACTCAATAAATTATAATTTTAGCAGGTATTCTTTAAGCTGATTTTTAAACTGAGAGATGGTGGTTGACTGGCGTAGACATGATGACAATTTATTCCACGCTGGAGGTCCAGACTCCATACACACTTAACGAAAACATACGGGTATTAGTTCGATAGTGGCATGGTCTGAAGTTATCAGCGTTGCGAATGCCATAGGGGTTAAGCTGAAGCACAGTGGAGAAAAAGTTTTCAAAGCATGATGGCAATGAATTATTTAAATACTTGAACATAAATTCATTCAGCTGGAATGAATTTGGTTAAGTTTAAGTATTTGAGAACACAAGCCCAATGAAGAACTGTCTAAGTTACGACGAATAACGCGAAAAACCCTACGTTGAAGCATGTGGAGTCTTTTAAGTCTGGAGTGATAGTTACATGCCCAGATCATATTACAATATGTTAGAAAAGGATGAACAAGGGAGTAGTAAAGGCTGATACGGAGAGTAAAAGGCAAGAGATAGGCAATGCGAGATAAAATTCCTATGTTTTTTGCTATTTTCGCTGCAATGTTATCAATGTGAGTGTTCCAGTTAAGTGATTGGTCAACGAAAACACCAAGAAACTTAGTAGAAATAACTTCCGTTTTGAGACTATTACTTAACATAAGAGGCTTACTGATTTCAGGTAAGGGTTTACGTTGAGATGCAAAAAAAGTATAATTCAACTAATTAGTTATAGCGGATAATTCGTGATTAAACAGATGATTAAGTTTGGAGTAGTCAGAGCTGGAGGTAATGATATTAGTATCGTCATCGAATAATAAAAAGTGAAGATGTCTAGACGCATTTGGGAGGTCAATAATATAAATCAAGAAAAGAAGAGGACCTAAGATTGAGCCTTGGGGCACACCATATTTTAGGTAGGCAATATTTGACTTGTGACCGTTACAATACACAATATAGAGGAGTTACAATATAGAGGAGTTTAAGTCACGGACACTAGAGAAGTCAGAGTGAGCGGGTAAAATCTCGTTCCTACTTGTAGAAGAGACTTTCTGCCACCGATGGCTGCATAGATGGCAGCACTGGTGTCTTCGATCTATCCGTCGTCAGCAACTCAAAGCCAAACTTTAACAGCGACGGTAGAGAAAGTTCAGGAATGGAATCAACGACGGTCGTTATTCGAACGATCTCATCAGTTGAGTTCAAGCTAGAAAGAAAATATGATTAGAATCTGAGAAATAGCATCATCATCCCATCATCAACAACGTCATCGGCGTCATCATCATCATTATCATCATCAACAAGAATAACAGAAGCAGCACAAGCAGCAGCAGCAGCACCATATCTCTCAGATGTCAATTCAGCTTTATTCTTTAATAAAACATTCTATCTAGCCATAAAGCACCCGAACAAAAGAATTATTTTAGGCGCTGTCGACCCAGGCCAAGCCAAAAAGGAAAGTCTTGAGAAGTTTCTAGAAAGTGCTAGACAGGTTCCACCAGAGAGAACGCAAGTCAGATGGGAGGCTATCCCATGGAAACACTGGGCCCACAATAGAGAAAGATCTATTCTGTCAGTTTACTTGATTAAACGTGTAGCTGTTGTGGTTTGTCCCGCGGTTTCTGCTTGAATCCTTTTGCCTTCGAGATCCATTGAAATCGGAAAGAGATATCCCTCACGAATGCTGATAAAGACAGCAACGATAACGAACAGGGCCACGACGTAGAGGAAGTTGCGCCCCAACGGTGACCTCATTGTTCGTTGTTTCACAGGCAAACCGTCGCCTTTGATCTGAAAGCATAGAGAGGCGGCGCTCTTTGAAGAGTTCTCCTAGACGTCGCAGGGCATGAATAGAGGAAGAGGAATTGGTGAAAGAAGAAAAAGAAGCAGAAGTAGAAGTAGAAGAAAGAAGAACAAGAATTTGCCGATGAAAATGAAGAAGAAACTGAAGAAGAAAGTAAAGAAGATGATGATTACTATGATGAAGATGATGAAGATGGAATAAGAAGTAGAAGACAAAGAAGAAGAAGAAGTAGAATAATATAGATAAGTAAAAGATGATGAAGTATAAGCTGCAGAAAAAAGAAGATGATGAGACAGAGCGAGCAAATGAAGGAAGAATTTACTTTTACACCACATTTGTCCAAAAATATCAACTCCACTAGTCAATTAGTCAATTGGTCGAAGAATCAACTACCCATTAAATTTGTCCTAGAAAGCAAAAACTTCCCTAGCCATTCGATCCGATATCAAACAAGAATAGCGTGACTCTAGTGTTTTTGTCCTGGTATCGATCGATCAGCCCAGGTTGCATTATATACCTGGCTAAAAACACTCCAGGAGTCTTTCTATGGGGAAAGGTTGGCAGGCCTACTACGTCGGAACTCAGCATCGATTAAATAAGTGTAGACGGTGATAATCGAATCGATCAACAGCCAGATACAGGAAGAGGCACACCGAAAGACAAGCACAGAAACACGTCCAAAGGTACAAAGAAAAGGGAAGGAGAGATAGAGATGAGAGAGACAGAGAGACAGACAGATAGACAGACAGACAGAGAGAGAAGAGAGAAGAGAGAGACAGAGACAGAGACAGAGAGAGACAGAGACAGAGAGAGAGAGAGACAGAGAGAGAGAGAGAGAGAGAGAGAGAGTATTGGTGTGTGTCTGTAAGTATGTGTGTCTGTAAGTGTGTGTAATCTAGAAATGCTCATAAGGCCACGCATGTAATGAGCATTTTTTAGATTATATAGATAAAAATTTCTATCAAATCAATCTTCGTACATCGTGTAGTCCTGACTTCAAATAGCGTCACTTGACAATCAACTCAACAGCGGCGTTTTATGCATAAATACAGGCATATACAGAGCGCACAGACAGAGGTGACTTATAAATACACAAACACCTGCAGACAAATCCAGACAGACAGAGAACAACACAGACAACCACAGATACCTACTCCCTCCCAACCGCTCCAGGCGAGCCAACAGAAGCCATAGCGTCACTAAAACGAGGCTGTTGAGAGCCATTGAGCAGGCCCGAGGAGCCAGTGACGTACTCCTGCAAGGCGCACCTGTCTTCGGCTTAGCGCAACAGAGCCAGACAACAGAAGAACAGGTATGTAGCCTCCAAAATCATGGAACAGCCTCGAGCAGGCGATAACACACGGGCATATAATCTGCCCGTGTTTAGGCAAATCAGAGAAACATAATAAACGACGTTGGAATAAATTACGCAGACAAATACAATGCATGAGAGTTGAATATTGGAATAAATTATGCAATATTGCAATTGTTTTGCCATAATACAATAATAATAATAATAATAATAATATTTATCTTCGTTTAACTTCAAACTCACAAGTCGCGGTATGATTACAAACATAGTATGTAAGAAGTTACCAGTGATGGGCACTTTTAACTACTGTAGTTATTTACTAATAGTTATAACTATATTATAGAAGTAGTTGCCTAACAGTTATAACTAGTTTTTAAGAAGTAGTAAAAGAAATAGTTATAACTACTTTTATCAAGTAGTTTCAAGTTAACTACAATATTTCTCATTTAACTACACTGTTTCCTATTTACAAATTCCGTCTTTCAGGAATTTCTGTTACTTCACAACAAACATTGTCCATTATTGTCTCATGAGTAAATTCGTTCTGTAATTGTTTTATTCAAATTTGCCCATACTGTTGTGAGGAAGTGGGTTCCTCTCAGAACTATAGAGAAAGCCTACGGCATTATGCCTGTTTAAATGCATACCTGGAGATTTTTGAGCGATAAGAACTAGAGTAAAGCGGTAGGGTGGTCGTAGAGGGTTTGGGTTTATGACTTTATGACATTTTTGTAGTTGCAACAAATTGGCATATGTTACTGCTTAAACTGTTCTCTAATAAGGGCACTTTGTAGCATGTGTTAGTAGTTCTAGTCCTTGTTAGTTTACAATTAGATAAGTCATTGTGTTTCTGATCATTTGTATTACTTATGATGAAAATCAGCAATTAATACTGACAATAAATTTGCACACTGCTTGGTGACTATAAATGCACTATGACAAAGCATTAGCAAAGTAGTTATAAAAGTAGTTAACTACTTATGTGATAGTTACAAATGTAGTCATAACTACTTGTCATCTAGAGTAGTTAAATAGTAGTTATAAACTACATATTTTGAAAGTAGTTAGGCAGTAGTTTTAACTACTAGTCAAGTAGTTGGTGCCCATCACTGCAAGTTACTACAGGAGTCGAATATAACTGTCGGTAGCCATGCAAGGCGCCAATTACGCCAGGCATCAGATGATGATGATGATGATAATAATAATAATATTATTAATAGTAATAATAATAATAATAATAATAATAATAATAATAATAATAGTACTATACGTCAAGAAAATCGACGTTATACCATCAGATCCGATTTATTCGTCTGAAATTCTGTGAATGACAGTCCAAAGTAATCGCTTAACGTTTATTGATGTGTTTATTGATGTGTGAACGAGAGAGTAAAACCATCTGGCGCATCGTACGATTTAAAAATTCATTTTAATATGAACAGATGTTGGGAGATTTGTGCGAGGCACCATGATTGTGTCGAGCCAATATTCGAGCTACTTTGCTTCGAATCAATGTTGGTCCAGTAGCCGACACCAGTGGCGTCACTAGGGTTGGTGTCACCCGGTGCGGTCATTCTTGGTGTCACCCACATGGAAATCCTGCTTTATGGCTATCAGACCATGGAGAATCGTAATCTCCCCAAACTTCTAAATCGCCACTCAAAAGTCAAGCTCAGGGCAGCAGCTTATTCACGAGCGTGCGTCAAATCAAATGGGCTGTCAAAAGGGTGGCCCGAGGAAGATCAGCGTACGGTCTCCAGAATCCTTATAATAGGCCCTAATCCTCCTATACTAATCTTACTCGTAAATCTTAATCTAAACCAAAAAGCCGAAAATTTTATTTCTATCCTAAGAATGGAATGGCTCACGAACGGAACGCTCTGGCAATATGAAAACTTTCCGAAACGTTCCTATGCAAATTTCTAGGTTAATATGGCTATTATCAGTACACAATTGGCTTTATTTAGACATTTCGAGTTACACAATTCACAGACATTCGACATAATAACAACTGTCATTTGCATTCGCATCATCCAAAGGTTGTGTTAATTTTAATATGCAAATCAGGCTCACCATTTATATAACCAAAGCCTCACTCGGAGCACTCGCCCGATGAAATACTCGCGATTGGTCGAATTTCAGGGGCAAAGAGCGCAACCTCTGAATTCAAAGTTCAATTTCAGAGGTAGCTGGGCTAAGGCTAGTTCCTATATATTCATTTTAACAAATTAACACTTAGGCTATATATAGCGCCCTCTTAAGGAGTCTACTAAGAGGCGCTACCACAGCCCAACCACAGCGTTACAAATCAGTCTAGGGTAACATGTGAAAGAAGGGCGCATTACTGGGTAGACCTAATAATGACGACACTGACAGCAGCCATAAAGTTTTAGGCATAGAAACCTTAGAAGGTTTTTAAAAAGTAAGTTTATATTAGCATAGAGTTTAAGCATAACGTAAATTGACGCACTATGCTGTCAGCGTCGTCATTAAGGCTTGCATGTAAGACAAAGTTACGAAATATGTTTAGTTAGCTGTTATTATTGATTTAAAATTGATGAATTTTGCTGAAATTCCGCACAAGCGCTTTCAAGACAGTCATTATGTCATTATGGTGTCACCACACTCTGAAGCGTGTCACCCGGTGCGGTCCGCATCCTCTGCACCCCCGTAGTAACGCCAATAGCCGACACCAACTTGCGAATAAAAATCGATATTTAATAGAAAATTATCGCGAAACTGATGAATGCTGCTCCTCGATTTTAATGCTACTTTTGACTGCATTGACCTTAGGCCTACTATTATTCTACTCCAGGTTCTTTAATTACAATTTGGAATCGCTGCATCTGCACTTCTTTGGATCTCGTCTTTTCGTTCGTCTAGATCCTATGGTATTCGTCTAGGTGTCAAAATCTCCAACACTTCGTATTATCTACTCTTCGGTGTTCCTCAAGGTTCCATCCTTGGCCCGCTGCTCTTTATCCTTTACACTTATGATATTACCAAACTGCATCTTACCATAATATTTTTTGTCCATGTCTACGCTGATTACACCCAGCTTTAAATTAAACTATCGACTTTAAATCTTGAAAACTCTAAAGCCAGCTTGCTTCCAGGATATTCAGTCTTGGTGTGCATTCATGCGCCTAAAATTAAACCCAAGTAAAATGGAGTTAATATGGTTTGACCGTCGAGTTCGGTCCAACCTTGACCCATCTGCTCTTTCCTTACAGCTTGACGAGGTATGCTCTATTCACCCACGTGATGCTGTTAGAGACCTTGGTTTTCCTCTTGACAGTAAACTATCCATGTGCAACTATAGTTCTTCTATTACCAAGGCCTGTTTCTTTCACCTTCGCCGAATACGCCCAATCAAGCGCTGCTTAAATGAGCACTGTCTCCGTGTTTTAGTCCAATCACTGGTTTTGTATAGATATTGATTATTGTAACTCAGTAATTTCTGGTTTACCTAAATCTACTCTTGCGCCACTTACCTCTGTTCTGCACACTGCGGCACGCCTAGTAAAATGTCTTGGCTCCGCGACCACATTATACTCATTATACTTGCGTCAACTTCATTGGCTTCCCATCCAGGCTCGCATCCCTTTCAAGATTGCCTGGCCGCTCTGTGCCACCATTGAACCAAAAAGATGCCAACACATGAAGCTAAAAAAAGTTCCTCCAATATCCGTCAGCTTTGAAAGATCTTGAAACTGGTCACTCTGAAGTGCAAATGCAACCATTTCTGGTTAATTAGAGATCAATGTACTTTTAATCCTCTCAGTTACAACAAACATACTTATAGTCGTTGTACTGTTGAGTAATAGCACAAATGTCATCGTTTCTCAGAAGATCCTTGTATTTTGAGGAGAGACTCTTAATTATTTGTTCAACACCAAAATTAAAACTAGCCCACGTTGTGCAATATCTTCGTGAAATTAATCTTGAACTTCATTTTCGGGTAATCTCTCTTCCTTGTACTCGGTGTACAAGTTTCTACTATTTCATTAAGCCATTCGTCGTTGAATGATGACGAACATTTTCGGTTTCAGAACTTTAGACAGAGACATTTTAGATGGTCGATTTAAAATCTTTTATTACTACTTCTAAATGCTTTACAATTCTCAATTATTACAAAAGAAACGAGCGCAAACTGACTTTAACTATCACATCAGCAGATGACGTCCTTATTTTTAGCTGAAAGTTTATCGATGGCGCATGACTGCATTAGCTGAGCAACATACGGGCATCTTGGTCGTGCATGAGCTTCAAATAGAACACGAGCTCATGAATTTCAGCCCCTAAGCCCTGCAATAGCTGTATACCAGGTATACGCGCTAACGAGAATGGCTAAAACGTATTTTAGAGCAGATAATTGTATGTCACTGTGATTATCCTTCAATTTATTTGCAAGTTTCTATTCTGTGCAGCTGACTATTGGTTTAAAGTTCACCTTAATATTTTTTTCCGAGGGAAAATTTGTGTGCGCCCACTAAATTCTTGTGCGCGCTGCTCCACGACCCGTGTGCACATGCGCACTGCTTAGAGAGAACACTGGCTGCATCCCATAGTGGTGCAGTGTACCTGTTCCATCAATTTGGAACCAATCTGAAAGTTTCAATAGACTTCGGGAGAAAATTGTTAAGAAGCATTGTATACTTACTATTCAACACGCCGTTAGACAGTTGGCCCAACATTCCAAATTGATATTGTAACGGTTCAGGGGTACGCCTGCCTGGTGTCGGCCTGCTGTGGTGTATGCCTGTTGTGTACGCCTGTCTACTGTGTAGTCTCTACTGTCTACTGTCTCCTATCTACTGTGTATCATCTACTATCTACGGCAAATTAGTATAAAGGGAGAGAGTCGTCATCGGAGAGTCGTCGTAGGATCGTGGTCGTCGCCGTCGCCTGGAGATCGTCATCGAGGAGCCTTGTAGATTCGGCTTCGGCCTTGCAGTCTCGGCGCCTAGGAAGCACGAATAGTCGTCGTGGCTTGCGATAGTCGTCGTGGATATAGTCGTCGTAGGATCGTGGTCGTCGCCGTCGCCTGGAGATCGTCATCGAGGAGCCTAGTAGATTCGGCTTCGGCCTTGCAGTCTCGGCGCCTAGGAAGCACGAATAGTCGTCGTGGCTTGCGATAGTCGTCGTGGATATAGTCGTCGCCGTCAGCCATTGACGTAGCATAGTAGTCGCCGTCAGCCATTGACGTAGCGTTGTAATTACTCGTTAGTTATCGACGTAGGGCGTATTGAGGGAGTGAGAGACGGACTGTTTCCGAATCGGCGCTACAGAAGTATTGTTTTCCGTTGTACATTAAAAGAAGATTATCGAACAAGCGTGTCTTATTCCAAGCGTCATCCAGAAAGGAGCTATTTAAACCTTAAATGGTTAGTCTGAAGCCTTACTCAGCGGACTGCAACTCGAACTACCCCCATATCGGACGGGGCTGCAAGTCGTCATCCTGGTCACTGTCGAATAGGCCCCGTTCCGTTACAATATTCATGACGTAGGCTGTGCGTCAACTAGAAGAGGATATATATACATATATATATATGTATATATTAGAGGTCTTTGGTTTTAATATGACAGAAGAGTTGATGTAACATATTATATATTTTAATCTGTTGCAGTATATAACCAAGATCTTTTATATAGAGATGTGTACATACCACACACATACAACACAATTCGTTTGATTCACAAAGAATATGCAGCTGATACGCAACTAAATTTACACAGGTATGCATTAAGGCCGTAACGTTGGAGTAGACAGAGAACAAACACTCAGGGTTCAATGGGGTCAGTAGGCTACATATGGCAGGCGAGGCCTAACGTTTTTATCCAATTTTTTATCGCAATGAATATTCATGACCTCTGGACTCTCGGTCGCAGTTACAATTATGCAAAAATAACTTATGTCGACGGCAAAGGTCTTTGTGGTCATGAAGAATGTTAAGTTTGTCCATCTCTCTATCTATCTATCAATCAATCACTCAATCAGTCATCTATCTAAGATCTATCTGTCCGTCAATCACTCAATCAGTCATCTATCTATCATCTATCTATCAGTGGTTTGACCAACCGCCCTGAACGACCTTTCTTCCGAATAGATTGCGGCGCTCGTGAATAGGCTGGTGCCCTGTGCCTGGATCTCGAGTAGCGATTAACAAATTTGGAGTTTCAGATTACTATTAATATAGGCCTATACTATTAATCGACCAGAGACTCTACATTACGGATTCTATGAGCCTTTGAAACCTACCGTATTTCGTGCGGATTAGTTTGTTCTCTGGACGAAACTTGCAGTTATATTAATTAGACGTGATGTACATCCGCTCAATTTTGTTCGAAATAAATACAAAGGGCGAAAAGCCGCTTGCTATAATGATTGAATGCTAAGACAAAACTGTGAGATAGAAATTCACAAGTAGTCCTTCAGCTCAGATATATAAATATAAACAGCGTGTGTGTGCGTGTGTGTGTGCGGACCAGCTCACAGATAAACAAAAGCAAACAACAGTGACTACAGGCAAGACAGAGAACGGCAGGGTCATGCAGGCATTTCAATTAAAAGGAATTGACGGCGGTGGACTTGAATATGGCACTTATTGACTGTAGCCCCACTCAATGAATTCAGGTTTGATTGACAAGCAGGTGGGTGGGGTACAGAGCAGTTTGTCGCAAAACTGCCCGCCCTAAAAACATGTCCTTTAAGGATGGAAATTTCCCAATTGTAGGCCCTATATAGGCCTATGGTATAATAAGTGTGGTATATACTACACTGTCAATTATAGACTGTTTTAAAGTCGATCTTGCGGGTTTGAGTATAGCAGAGTCGGCGATCTTGTTTGAGAGGCGAGGCGACACCCAATGAGTGGGGTAAGAAATAGATCGTATTCGTATAAATATGAACCATTTGACCCATTTCAATTCAGATCCGTTATCCGCTCCGCATCATAGTTGTTATAAATGTTTACGAGTTACTTGGCTATGATTAATTACTACAGTTAGGATCCACGGTTTTCCAGATGGAAGTTGAGATAATTTATCGTTTTGGCATTCTCAATTACGCGGTCATGGTAAAGATAAAACAGGAAATCATATTATGAGGCGGAATAGAAGTTGGATTGATGAAAAGAATTCTTGCTTAAATAGAAGCTAGATTGATGAAAAATAATGATGCTAAAAGGCTGATAATTTAGAACGCCGAATGTGTATGACTTCTGATAACTTGACTCATAATATTGTTATTTGTTAAGTAAGAATTTTAGCAAAGGTGCCTAGGACTTCGTCGGATCTATTATAGTCTGGGATGATCTCTAGCCTCGGTTAATTAATTCAACAGAAGATATCGCATCGATCGATAAGTCTCAAGCCTCAGATTTTGTTCGAGAGATTTAAAATTGACTTAATTAGTAGGCCCTATAGATAACAAACTCGGCGCAGTGACACGTGGAACTTAAGAGAAACGACAAGCCGGGTTTGCAGTAAGAGTCAAGTGGTAGTTAAGGTATTTACAGGCAAAGACAGATGGATACAAAAGGGAGCATACAAATTTGGTTGTTATAATCATAGGAAATCTGACAACCCAAGAAGTAAACAGTCCTTTGCTACTATGACCAATCTGATAATTGTAGTAAGGCTACCATGATGCTACTAAATATTGGGGACTAGTTTAGATCATCAATATCACGCGTTGATTCAGCATCTATGCATGGAATGAATAAGATATCCCTGTGAAAATAGTCATGTTCTGGAATCACATATCGGCCCAGGAGATATCTGCGGCCAACGCTTTGAGAAAATCAACTGAAAGGCCTAACAGGGCAACGATCAGCTAAGCCAGCCACCAGAAAAGGATAATCAACAGTTTGCTTTGCCAAATTACAATAAACCTATAGATGCAAATGATGTACGGATGTCGTTAAACAGCCTGAAACAACCGCAAATTCATTTGCAATGTTAATAAGTGCGGCATATGCCTAACAGGAATGCGACGTTGCGTAAGGAATGCTAATTGCACCTGCTTAGTATTCCGCTCAGGTTGCAGAACCGGATCTTCTGCCGACGGTCTTCTTCGTGACGGTCTAAAAAACGGAGAGGACGTCCGGTGGTAGCTGAGATAGGTTGCCTGACAAGTTCACATAGATAGAGTGGAGCACAGCACTATGTATATTTGAAATATTCATGTATAGGTGCAAGTGTGAGTGTATGTGTGAATATATATATATATATATATATATAGAGCATACGATAGTAGGCTGGTTTTGGTCCCATTTTATGTGCCTAATCTCAAATGTTTATTTAACGGGGAATAACGGCATATGCTTTTAGGAACGTTTTGTTTGATTTTGTCGTCTTTTATGACCTTATGTACTTTACTCGTCTTGTACTGATGTCAATTAACGTTGGACAGCGTACGTGTGGCATATAACGCACGCGTACCGTATAAGTAACCTAGGCTACATGTAAAAATAACGTAAATTTCGCATCTTGGCTATAGAGGGCAGAGCATAAATCAATAAATCAATTCTTACCTGAAGAGATTAAGTGGAAAAGGAATCACTTCTTACCTGAAAAGATTTGAGCCGCGATTGAAAGTCCAGCGCACGAACCACTTGCACTAATCCGTATATACTCCACCAATCATTAGTTAAATCTATCTGCTGGATTCAACGTTTCAAACCATCCCACTATCTTCGAATTCCGCCGAATCTAGGCCCATCAACCACAACGACACGACAGGCTTACGCAACGTCCGAGCTGTAACCTGCCAACCGTGTCCTTATGCAGGCGTTTTGACCCAAATTTATTGTTGCGCTGTTGAGACACGTGTGTTTGGGGCAGCAGTGTCAATCCGATGCTACAAGCACGCAATATGGCGTCTAGTCACGGTGAATGATGCTTTTGTTATGGTGACTGTTGTTCTCAACCAACGACCTGAACGATATCACTCGCTCAAGCAGACATCAAGTGCTCTTGAGAATGTTCGACTAGCCTATAGCCTTGAATGTATTGGCTTGTGATGGAAATGTGACGAATAAGAAGACGGTTGGTTTCTCGTTATTTATAATGTGATCATTAAGCAAATGTATGTCTTCGTGAAAACCATCAAACACAATGCAGACCAAACAGACCTCTATTGGCCGTTTTAATTAGGCTATCGTTGTAAGCGTAAGCGTAATTCAATCTCCAGTCTCCCGATTGTCACAATCTGAGGTGCCCAGAACAGACATGGAGTTACCAGCCGGAAGGGCGACGGTTAAACGCAGGAGGATGTGACTGGTCTCACGTGTGTCACCTGTCGCTGCAGAGATCTTGCCCCTTACTTCACTGATAAATCCCAGTGACTCCGAGTGCCAGCTTCATGAGATTTTGACTGCAACAGGGATAAAGTGATGCGATGGATCATAGATGAGGATCCTGAGCCAGCGAATGGTGCCTTGGTGAGAGCTGATACGTTCATGTTAAGGACCAATTTGAGGAATTCATTTGGTGGTTGGGGCAAGGATTAGTCAAGTAAGCTCAGATGAGACATTGTCACCTAGTGCATTTGCTGCTGTTGTTGTAAATTATTCGAGTACAGGTGCAGCGTTGCTAGCCCCCATTGTCCTAATAGTCTTCGGTTCGCTTGGCTGCATGAGGCGAATAGCTGACGACAAGGCATTAACGAATCGATATCATTTTTTTCACACAGTTCACGCTCGGTTGCGCATGACTTCATTAGACGATATAGATTAGGTGAGGTTATAAAAACCTGCGTGGGCGATGCTGATCGAGAGTCCGGGAGGTCAACCCCCCTACCCAATGCAGAAATATCGTTTGAAATTTGATGTTTCACCTGAGCCCCATAGCTAACGCGGATTTAATGAGTATATGGTGGGAATAAAATTATGAAACGGCAAAGTAGGGGACTGGCACACGCCCTACGCCTCCCTACTCACCGTATGGTCGCAAGCTGAGACCAAGGATAATGACCCAGGACTAAAGAGACTGCTCTTCTTCTTGTTCTTCTGTTTCTTGTTCTTGTTCTTTTCCTTCTAATCTATAGTAAGGTGAAAAGTGTAAAGTAATGTAAGGTGAGGCGGAGCGATGGCAATGTAACCTATGATATGGTCAATAGATACAAAGGTTAGAGAAAATATATGATGTAACCAAAGATAAATTAAACTTAGCCATTGGAAGTGGTGTTAAGCGAGACGAGGGTGTGGTAGTGTTAGACGATGACAGATAGGGTAAAGTAGGGTTTTCACTTCTGTAGAGCAATTACCGTATCCCCAGAAAACAAAATCTACATCTAATTAAATATCTATCGATCTTTATATTTTGCATTGATTAATTTCATTTTGTTTGTTTTTGTTTTATTTTGTATTAATTCCTTAAAAGCGCAGCTAGAAAGAATCTATTGTTTGGAGGATCGTACGAACAATGTACGAGCGAACGATCTCACTTCTAGATTGTAATATCCCACATTAAGCCATGAATTTATCTGCTAACATCCGACGACATTAAGCCACAAAATTCGCTGCTGCTACCAGACATCAAGCCACAACATTGTTAGTAAATATCTGACAATAGCCCACGAAACACGAAATTATCTGTTAATAACCGATATTAAGCCGCACTATTTTCTACTGCTACCAGACATTAAGCCACAAGCAGTAAATACATGGCTTCAAGTCACACTAATTTCTCGTTGCCACATCAAGCACTTCTTTTATAAGACATCGTAGTCCGACGTAATTTCAGGATTTCTTTAGGCATGGACACATCATGACGCCATCGATGACGTGCATGACGCCATTGAAGCTGTGGATGTCACTGTGCATCACCGTGACGTGTTCGTTGATCCAGATGGGGTCTCCGGCTTTTGGTTGCTTCAACCGGATCCAATCCTTTGTCACGGTCTCAAATCGGAAGTGGAGCCGAGGTCGAACTGCGCAGGACAGAAAGACGGCTCTTTCCAGGATGTGGTAGTTGAGGAACTGTGTGACGTAAACAAGAGAACACCCATAACAATCAAACATTACAAAGATTTATATAGCGTATCTTCAAGGCTATTACTCAAGAGCGCTCCCAACACCAACATGACTGAAATGAACAGCTTTAAGGCAAGTATAAAATGAGTCTGAGTGGACCCTGAGGGATACGCATATCATCCTTGTTATGGATGCGTAGTTAAAATAATTTAAATCAGTCAGACTCTGAGGGATAAGAGCAACGTCAAAGAGAGCGTGTTCCAGAGCGAGGGGCCAACCACTGATTTGGTTAAGTAGTTGTACGGGCAATTGGGACGCTGAGCAGGCCTAGTTCAGTAGAGCGGAGAAAGCGTCGACCCGGTGTGGCATGGTGGCCGATTGGTTAGAGCAATCGGCCTACAACGCGGAGTGTGCAGGTTCGACCCTCGTCCGAAGTGTCACTGTGTAGGGACCTTGAGCAAGTCCTTTGCGCACAGTTGCGCCGTCGAGGCGTGTGCATTACTGAGCAAAAAATGTTGGAAGAAGGGCGATATAAAATTTCAGAATAAATAAATTGTGAGAAGGGCGATATAAAGTAACAGTTGTATTGCAGTAATGTAATGGTGCAATGAAAATAGACTGGCAGAGATGATCGTGAAAAGTGTTGAATAGGACTCCTCTAAGTGCGCTATGTAAGCTCGTTTCGCATCCGATACGATCTGATTTGATTAGGATAATTCTAGTTTAGTAGACTAGAATAGAAGAGAAAAGTAGTTCAAAAGAAAGCTGAGCTGATTTAAGGTAAAGAGTAGTTCTATCGCACAGCAGATGAGATACAGGCTGGGTTGTTCATTGAGGCCAGACTCATTGCTCGTCTCCTCTCATTACCTTGGAAACCATAGCTTACCGTTTCATATCTACCCAACCTTACGTTGCCTATTCATATCTTACTTACCCCACGCATTAACCGCCATAGACGCATGATGTACGAGCCATGTATTTAACCGACTTCTATATCGCACAGTCCGTGTAAATACTCGCCATGATTAGTTCTGATCGGTTGTCCATAAGACGGGCCAACTGTCGGTCATCCATGCGATCAAAGGCTGCGTCGGTCGGAGCGAAGATGGTCGAAGTGGGTTGATCGCTGGCTCCATCCAGAACGGAGTCCAGACCGGACAAATGGAGAAGGTTGAGCAGGGTACTGAAGGAAGGAAGGAACAGGATGAATGAATGATTGTATTTCTTCTTCTTATTATTATTAATATTACTATTATTATTATTATTATTATTATTATTATTATTATTATTATTATTATTATTCGCATCATCGCCATTATTCATTCACTCTAGGCACTTATATAACGCCAAATGAAGAGGCCTAAGATCCATAGCGCCATAAACAGAGTCAGAAAGGTTTCCGTGGAGTGATTTGGAGAGATCAGTTTATTCACATCTTAAACCACTGGACAGAATTGATATCACTAAGACACCTTTTAAATTGCTCTTTCCCACACAATAATAATCGTCAATTCGTTCAATCGAAAGACCAATTGACCGGTACTAATGTCTCTTCGCACATTCATAAAACGAAGTCGACGTAAGAACGATCCTAGTGGTCAGATGATAAAAGACTAAACTAATTAAGTCTTATAATTGGAATCAATGAGGAGGACACAGTGACCCCAACTCAGGCGTGACGTCATTTATGAACGACCCCTAAATATACAATCAATTGGATAGCAATAATGAGCTCTAGAATTTATTGAGGTCTTGTATGGCTTAATTATTATCACTTTTATTAATCAACATAATTTTTCTGTTGAGACGGTGGCAACAATAAAATAAACCCCGAACATAAAAATAATTTAGAAAAATTAAATGATTGACATGATCACAGAGTATGATGACACCTAAGTTTTGGATTCTCTCTGATTTTATCGACAATGCTGCCATCTGGAGGTTGGAGAACTCGGTCTATGATGTGCACGACGCCATTTGCAACCACGTGATCACCGCTGATGATACGAGCACCGTTGATACAGTACTCCTGTACGAAAGTTCAATTGAATAATAGATTTTCAATAAATAACTATCATCATAATAAAAATAACAATGATGACGACGATAATGATGATGATGTAACAATAAATATAATTAAAATGATTAGTAATAGTAATTGTAATAATAGGCCTAATAACTATGATTATGATACTACTGCTGCTGCTGCTGCTACTACTACTACTACTACTACCACTACTACTACTCCACCTATTACTACTACCACTTCTACTACTCCACCTATTACTACTACCACTACTACTACTACTACTACTATGACTACTACTCCACCTACTACTACTACCACTACTACTACTACTACTACTACTACTACTCCACATAATGATACTAATGATAATAATAATAATAATATAAAAAAAAATAATAATAATAATAATAATAATAATAATATTAATAATATTAATAATAATAATAATAATATTAATATTAATAATAATAATAATAATAATAATAATAATAATAATAATAATAATAATAATAATAATAATAACGAGTGGCAATTATAGACAACGTGTAGAACTGTAGATCTAGTAGAATCCCAATCTAAAGATGACACATACAAACATTCATGCATACACACACACACACACACACACACACACACACACACACACACACACACACACACACACACACACACACACACACACACACATGGATGTGAATTAAGTGTCTTAATACATACACACCTCGACCTTGACATTGAGGAAGAGTATCTTTCCATTTCCTTGCTCCTTTGTTCCAGTATGGAGTACTTCCGTTCCAACCATTTGTTTCGTTGTCACCTTACCGGAAACCGTGTGGTATTCCAAGACCTTCTGGATTTCCGCATCATCCGAATGCAGTCGCTTCTTTTGCAACTCATTAAGCTCTACAGTAGAATATATAGACTGTTGATCAAACGTTGCCATGGTTGTTGTTTACCATCAGAGGCGGAGATCCCGGGGGGAGGCGAAGTCAAGGGGGAAAACTCCCCACCTTTTACGGAGAGGATACACATTATACCAATGTCCCCTCCCAAATTTTCTACCCTCTCATTGGGTGTTCCCCCACCAGTCAAATGATATCGCCGCTTCTGGGTACCATGGTGACACCTGGAATTCCAACAGAGAGTGCAAAGGACGCCTACTCTCATCCTTTATCTTTTATTTTGCCTACATGTTTGTCTGCGCTCAGACTTGTTTGACTTTATACTATTAGTGCTATGTCATTTCGTTACCCGAACTTAACCGTTGCAACGGTAACCATCGATCAACCTTTACCGTAATTTACCTGTTATTTTACCTAACTTACACGTTGCCTTTAACGTTACCTTTCCAATTTGCTTTAGACCTACTTCAACCCGTTACTTTACATTTCATTCTACCTTAACTTTTTTGGTTATACCTTTGATGATATCTTTACCTGAACACTACCCTTAGTGCGACCTTTGCCCTAACTTTATCGTTGATGCTACCTTTACCTTAACTCTACTTTTGATGCTTTCTTTACCAACAACTTTACCTTATTTATGCAACCTTAATCCTAATTTTATCGTTGATGTTACATCTGTCGTAACTATACATTTGACGCTACCTACACCTTAACTTTGACCGTTGCCTCTACTTGGGAATAACATACTCTCCTTGCGGTACTGACGTACTTTCAAAGGCGAGGTCGTTAGGCACGAAGATCGTGACCTGTTCCGTTCCCTGTCTGGCTTCAAGAATGTCCTCCAACCCAGCATCCCTCGCATACTCGAGGAACGTCCAGAGCCGCAGCTGGTCAAGGATCTGACCGACGCTCTTGACCGAATCCGGGATGAGGACTCTGTCGATGACGTGTATGACGCCGTTTGACGCCATGACATCAACCTCAGAGCAGGTGATGTCATTCACCGACAGACGGTCGATGACGTCACATGACATGTTGACCTTCTGACCTTCGAGGGTTCGGACTGACGTCTGACCCAAGATGGCCGCCGAGCAGATGCAACAGTCGACGATGTGATAGTGAATCAACTCTAGAAAGACAATCGAATTGCGCCAAACGATACTCAAATGGCAACCAAATAACACCAAGGGTTACTCTGTAATTACCACCAAATAACACCAAAAATACTCAACTGGCAACCGAATAGCCCCAAATAAAGCTAACATAATTACGATTTAACACCTAAATAGGTGAATTAATAAGTAACTGAGTCTGTCGGACTGTATACTGGTTTGAAAACCCTACTGCAAATCGCTCTTTGGTACTATGAGCGCAGATAGCAAGCAATCGAGCATTCAATAGAACAAATCAACACATCGACAAAAACTACGACAAACAGAATAATTGGGGAGAATGGTTAAGCACAGTTTGAAATTAATCTCAACACTTAAATGTGCAAACTTCAGGATTTGCAAAGTGTATGTTGTTATTCTAGTGTAGTAAATGTATCAGGTACAGCTTGCAAGTAACCATAATATGGATTCCTAACACTTAAATAACTGAATAATAAATGAATAGTCTGTTGAGTTCAAGAATCTAATTACACCCAAATAACAAATTCATTTTCTCATTGCATAACGCAAAAGATCACACGGTGCCATTTAGGCGGCGATGCGTGACGGGTGTCTTACTTTTCAGCAGCTCGACGTCAGAAGTGATACGGTTGAGTGACGCTCGGTCAACGGCGCGGAAGGCAGCATCCGTTGGAGCGAAGACGGTGTTATGGCTCGCTGAGTTCAATTCCGCCGATATTGACGTCATGACAAGCGCCGTCACGAACTCGCTGAATCTGTCGTCACGCGTCAAGACGTCAACGAGTGTCACGTGACGATCCACTGGACGTACGACCTCAGAGAAAAGTCAAAGCGTCATTGGCGTCATTTGCTTCATGACATAAGAATCAGACAGACACGTGCGGATGGACAGAAAGACAGACAGACGCATGAGAAGACAGACACACAGGCACAGAGAGCGAGAGCGAGAGAGAGAGAGACAGAGACAGAGAGAAACAGAGCGATAAATAGAGGGAGGGAGAGAGGGAGGGAGGGAGGGAGGGAGAGAGAGAGAGAGAGAGACGTGGAGGCAGGCAGACAGAATTGAAAAGAGAGAGGTGCGCAGGCAGACACAGAGACAGACTAAATGGACCAATTGGACAGACAGCCAAACATGCATTAAGATAGGCCCACGATATCTAGTCAGACAAATAGATAGCTAGACAGAAAGACAGACAGACTCATTGTCTGATAAAAAGACAGGTGAACGATATGTATGCCAATAGAGAGGCAGCTGGAAATAGAGACAGACAGACAGACAGACAGACAGACAGACAACACGACAGATTCACAAAGACTGGCACTTCACAGACATACAGGCAGACAGACAAAATGACTACCTGCTCAGTAACATGAATGATTCCATTTGTCGCCGGTTGATTTGGAAGAACTATTCGAACGCAATTGACCGTAATTATCTAAAATATATAAACTTCGAATAATTAAAATATTAATTAATGTTATTTATCTAATTGTAATTAAATGTGGATGGAACGTAACTAGACAATGAACGTAATGTAATACTAGCCAGATATTAATGCAACATCGTTTGTCTCTAACACATTAAGAGGTCATTTGCAAAAGTAACTTATGCTGTGGTTTGCCATTCGATCGGGGACAGGCTCCCACTAACGTTGCACTTGTACCCCAGGGTCCACTCTGACTCTTTTATACTCGCCTTACAACTGCTCTTTTCAACCATACTGGGGTCGTAGCACTACTGAGTAGTTACCTGAAGGGGTGCTATATAAATCTTTGTAATGAATTGAGGACTGAATTAATTATAATTATAATTATAACAATGTTTTTCACGTGCAATGCGCCACAAATAAATTAATTAATTAATTCATTCATTAATTAAAGTGCTCATGCATTAGTTCGTTCGTTCACTCAATCATTTATACATCCATCAATTCATTCATTCACTCATTCACTCATTCATTCTGAATGTTGTATTTACCCGATTGGTGTACTTGTGTACGATGAGGCTCTGGTTGTCTCTGTAGAGCGTCGGAATTTCGATGGCATTTTGTAGATCAGTTGATTGTAATCGATTTGGGACGATATGAAGAAGGAGGAGATTCCGATCACTTGGAGACTTAATCGACAAACGATCTCTATAATGGATAGATGGATGATTAATGGAAGGATGGGTGTAATGGTGAAATGATTGGTGGGTGTGTATTGATATATATATATCAATGCATACCCACCTGATATTATATATATATTATATATATGAGGAGAATGGATAGATGGGTGGATGGATGGACAGATGGGGAATGTATATCTTGTTGGATGGGTTGAGTATTGGGGATATTGTTACTAAAAATAAATATGAATTTAATTTTTTAATATGCAAATAATATATAAATTAATATGAAAATAATATGAAATTGGTATGAAATGTGATCATGTGTCGTTGCTTTTGGTAACTGGGAACAATTTAAAAAACTATATTTTGTAATGTTAATTAATTACAGCCGGCCAGAGTCAATTGCAACTTGACCTCGACCTTGATCTAGACCTTAACCTCGACCTCAGTCTCATAGACCTAGTAATCAACACACTTGGTAGCCTTTGGTAGTTCGTTGAAAGCTTTGTTCTGAGGAGCGAACACCGTATAGGTGGCGCTCATGTCGCTGAGGAGATTCTCGAAACCGGAAGTTCGTAGGTACTTCCGGAAGTCGCTGAGGAAGAGATGGTGAGTCGTTTCCAGCAGATCATCGACTGGCTTCACTGAAAGAAAATGCAGTTCTATTCAGAGTCACGCTTATCTTACCCCTTAGCCCAACTCAGCCAATCTGAGCTGACCTCACCCAACCCCAATAAACCCGACATGTCTTGACCCAGGTTAACCCAATCTAACCCCCGGCCTGAATCATTTTGACCTGACCTGACCGACCTCATAGCTGGTGTATTAATCGAGTGATGGGATTGATAAATGTTAATAGCCACGTTACCTGCTTGACATCCTGTCGATTTACCGGCGTCTTCTTTCTCGTAACCAGTGCAACAGTGATAACGAACGAAACTACAAAGAAATCCATGAAATAATGACAGCAACGAATACGATGACGATGACGATGACGATGACGATGACGATGACGATGACGATGACGATGACGATGATGATGATGATGATGGCGATGACAGCGACCAGAATGAGATTCGACGATTCGGTGAATGAACAACTGAACGAGCGAATGATCGAACAAACGAATGAATGAATGAATGAATTAATGAATTAATGAATGAATGCAGGGATAGAAAAAGAATAAATGAATGATATGATTAATAAACGAATGCACTGAAGGGAATGAATGATCGATTGATTGAATAATTGATTTATGGTGAAAGAAAGAAAGGATTAATGGAATGGACGGAATCATCCGTCCATTCAGTCAATCAATCAATCGATCGATCGATCAATCAACCAATTAATTAATTTATTTGTTAATCAGTCAATCAATGAATCAATAAATCAATCAACTAATCAACCAATCAATTAACCAATTAACCAATTAACTCATTAATGAATCAATCAATCAACCAATCAATCGACCAGTCCTCCAAACAATCAGTAGTTATTCCTACGTTGATTTCTCGCAGATTCGTCTTGGTATGAATGCCATGCAGTCGGCGTAGTACCTTCTCCTCGATCCTCCGATCACTTCTTCCACTGCACACACGTTGGGCCTATCATCAAAATCAGAAACATAATCCCCATCACCAGTGACGTCACTACGAATGGATGGCGTCATCAAGTGCAGTAATTCACGGTGATACCACAAGGGCCTCCTCTCTAACCAGGCCCCATGCACAGAGCCCTTAGTAACGTTTTCCTACTATTGTTGCTCCTATGAAATTCCATGTAAGTTGAGTCTACGACAAATGCTGTTGATGCTATCATATCATTGATAATTTAAAAAAATTACATCGTTGCTTACAGGCTGCAAATTTTTTTAAATTTTTAGACAGTCATTTTTGTGTGATTTATCTCTCCCCTCTGAAGGTGTCACCCTGTAATCCCACAAGGGCCTCCTTCCTTACCAGACCACAGAGGATCCTTTGTAATGTTTTCGTACTTATGTTGCTCGTGAGAAATACTATGTTTTACTGCTGTCATGTTAATGTAAAATTAAAAATAATTTGCTTTTGTGGAATCGCTGCAAAAATAGTTTTGACAGTCATTTTGTCATTTCTTTTGTCACTTTCCCCCTCTCGCTTGTGTAGTAAATCTATCATGCATAGCCTCTATTCTATGATATTTTGCATAAAATTTCGTTTATGAACTTTGTATGGACATTGAAACCGACTGAGGTAAAAATCAATTTCTAATTTTTATATCTCAAAGCTGACGTATTATTGTAAATTTAAAAATGATATATTTCTGTTGAAACGCTGAAAAAACAGTTTTGACAGTCATCTTGCAAAGCGTTCTTGGGTTAAGTTCTACGCTGCCTCTGTGATCTTATCAAGAGACTAATCTCATCTGTCTCTGGACGTCCTCTCCGTTCTTTAGACCATCACGATCTTCTAGTACCGCAGTCTAGAACTGCCACAGCTCAGCATCGTGCCTATGCCTCTGTTGGCCCTTTGCAATGGAACAGTCTTCCTGCTGTGACTCGTGCTGCAATCTTATCTAGTAGCACAACTGTTTCTTTTCGTTATCTTAAGACGTATCTTTTCTCGAGGGGTTCTTCGCACTGGGAGCGCCTCTCGCGGCCTCTGATTAGGTTGTACAGTGAGAGGAGCTTTAGGCCTATAAGTCCGTAAATAGAATAGAAGAGGGCAAGCATTTGGCATCGGGGGTATTCAGCTAAGGACGAAATTTCTGTAGGCAATCAATACACACCGAAAATACACATCAAAATATATCATTTTTAAATTTACAATAATACGTCAGCTTTGAGATATAAAAATTAGAAATTGATTTTTACCTCAGTCGGTTTCAAAGTCCATACAAAGTTGATAAACGAAAGTGAATGCAAAATATCATAGAATAGAGGCTATGCATGATAGATTTACTACACATGTCAAGATGCATATAATGTTTTAGATCTGCCTAATGCTCTGCATTAGATTTCGTTCATCACTCTCTGTGTGGACATTGAAAGCAAACCGATTGAGAGAAATATCGATTTCTTATCTTTATATCTATGAGCAATGATTCAAAACACATTTTTTGTAAACTTTCACTGGACGAATACGATACACACACAGACACAAAAAACACACACACATCGCTTGTGAATAAGTTGGTACCCTGCGCTTGGCTTTCAAGTGGGAGTCCGTAGAGTAGTGGTGAGCACACTGAGAGTCAGCGCCGAGGAACCGAGTTTGAGACCCATATCTAAGATTGACTTCGTTCCTTCTTTCGCCAGGTGGCGGCGTTTGTCGAAAAGGAGATTTATAGCGCAAAATGGGTACCTTGCATGGCTGACGACGGTTAAGTTAGACTTCTGTAATAACTTAGTATAACTCGCCATCATTCGCTCAAACTTACTTGTAATCATACTGCGGTTTGTCAGTTTGAAATTAAACGAAGATTAATTGTAGTGTCTATTATTAGTCTCCTTTTTGTATACATATATATGTATATATAGAAATATAATTTTTCCCACCCTACCCTTTTAAAATGTGTACTCTACATAG
This sequence comes from Bimastos eiseni, assembly GCA_959347315.1. Classification (NCBI taxonomy): domain Eukaryota; kingdom Metazoa; phylum Annelida; class Clitellata; order Crassiclitellata; family Lumbricidae; genus Bimastos; species Bimastos eiseni. Next base: position 40,684,821 of record OY365812.1, on the reverse strand, counting down.
TAACTTTCCTGTGTTATTTAAATGTTCAAGGCCAACGAATCAATTTCCTCACAGTGGCAACAGCGGAAAAAGGTCACTATCAAGGATGGCGGCCAATAATGTTGTTGATTCTGGTGAATTTCTTTTCAATCTCACAGCAGGTTCTTTGGTCTTACCGTTGCATGTATCACATTGTGATATATATATATATATTTATATGTATACATTAAAAGAAAGGTAAACAAAGGTAATGGAAGTCAAGGTCGACTCAGCTAAGGTACATTAGAGTCATTTAAGTTCGATTAGCCTATATAAATATATATGTGTGTGTGTAGGTGTGTGGGTGTGTGTGTGTGAGCACGCATTTACTCTCAAGCACGTAGGGTATTGTAGGCAAACGGTTGCAAAAGCATAGTGAACAAAGCAAGATACCGGCGAATCGAGCCCAAGCATAAATGAATTTATTTATGAGATAGAAGTCATTGGCCAAACTGGATGGCAGAACCATTCAGCGGATCATTAAGAGAGACTTTGAGAAGACCAGAGATGTTTGCAAAAGCGATCAGGAATATTCGCTTGAACCGTAGAAAATATCTCACATGGTGCACAGGTGAAGACCAACATTCGTACTTGGCCATTATATATATATATATATATATATATAAACATATATATATAAACATATATATATAAACATATATATATAAACATATATATATAAACATATATATATAAACATATATATATAAACATATATATATAAACATATATATATAAACATATATATATAAACATATATATATAAACATATATATATAAACATATATATATAAACATATATATATAAACATATATATATAAACATATATATATAAACATATATATATAAACATATATATATAAACATATATATATAAACATATATATATAAACATATATATATAAACATATATATATAAACATACATATGGAGGAGCAATAGGTGACAAACAGCAAAGAAGTGAGCACATACCAATGCTGGAACTATTTATCATTTCATATAATGCAGTATATTTATGAGTGTATATATATATATACGATAAATATACGATAAATATTTACAACATACCATAATATAATAATATAATTCTGTGTTCAACTTTCCGAAGCGCGGTGTATCGATAAGTCGTATCTTCAGTGTGCATTTATACAGTGCACAAATAACCTATGGCTTTAGACTATAGGCGTCGAAAATCATTTCATAGGTAAAACTGTTTCCGTTTTTCAGGTACACCACGTAGCAAATAGTGAAAGGCGATCCCAGGCAATTTATTCGGACGGTTTAGTATACAGTCAATCGCTTAACCGTTTCAAATGAACTCACGGCTAAAAATACACACACGCAAAGACACACACAGACATACACACGGACACACACACACATATATATATATATGTATATATAAGGAATTGTTAATATAAATCTTGTTGTGGTTGTGTCAGCTGGATACTTTGGAATTAAGCGAATATTGTATTTTATATACATTATATACACTCGCATATATATATATATATATATATTGTATATAATAAAATACAATGCAATATATGCTTAATTGACATTTATGTATTATATATGTCGACATTTGTTTGCTTGCATATATATATATATATATATACATATATATATATATAAAATACATAAATGTGTAAGAGCTGGAGCCAGCTTGTGGAGTTTACTTAAGTCCCCTACCCACTGTAAGCAATGTTGACGTTTTAATACAACGATATTTATCTTTAAAACCTCGAATCTGTACATCTTTCAATGAACAGATCGGGTGACTGCCGCTACCACTCCCAAAATTATATATATATTATATATATTATATATATATATATATATTCCACGTGACTGTATGATCAGGTGATAGCGTAAACTGTCTGAATCTGGAAGAAGTCTCAGTTAGTTATTTGAATGATCGTTTTCTGGCTGCCACATCCTTTGAACCATGCATCTCTCCAGGAGATGACTTTAGCAGAGGCAGATACGCCTGAATGCGTCGTTGTTTGCGACGACCAGCTGTTCTGTTTCCCTCTCTGTCGAGCTCTCTCTGCTATGGAACCTAGATCGATCACACGCTTGACTACAGACTATTTCAAAAGCAGATGCGATTTTTGCTTTTACTTAGTTCATAAGCGACCTTAACCTTTCCAAAGGAACTGCTTGTATTCCGCATTCTTTGTTAGAATAAATATTTCGTCTATAAACTTAAGCTGCACAGAAGACTGGGCGCTTCACAAATGTGGTACCCTCGCACACACGTATGACCTACATGTATAGTATACGGGCAGAGAATGGATTACTCTCCTTTTCACGTAAACATGGCATGCTTGCAATAGGTACGTAGTATAAAAATTCGAGAAGGGTCAAAACGATGTCAAAGCTATCGGATAGTCTTAGAGCAAAGGCCAGCTTCCGGAGTTTTACACCTTCTGTAAATGATGTTGACGTTTTAATATGGCAGCATTTATTTATAAAACCTCGAAGCAACCTACCCATCTTTCAATGAATAGATTGGCTTACAATCTTTACCACCACTGCCCGTTGGAACGAGTAACATGCCCTTTAAGGACTATATTAATCGATTTCGTTTTATCGCTGTGTTTCATCGTCTATAAAACTAACTTTACGGTGGCCGATTGGTAAGATCAGTTGGCCTGTAGCGCGGACAGTGTGGGTTCGATCTTCCTCCTCCTCCTCCTCCTCTTCCTCATCCTTTATCAACGCCATCAATTGGTTATTGTTCAATAGATAGTTATTATTTGCGAATGCTTGACATGCTGTGCCAGGTCCTTCCAGCTTCCTCGACCCTAATAAGGGCCAGGAGACCGCCCGGAAAGCTTGAAATAGATAGTGGCGCTTATTAAGTGCCTAGACTGCGGACCATTCGGTGACTATACCATTAGTCTTTAATCGAACGATTGTAGGTTTGCTACTTCTCAAGTGACTCCGTGTAATCGATGATAAAAAGTCCCGTAAGCTAAGCTATTGCAGTTGACATGGCGATTTTAAAATAGATCAGGGTAGGGTACTGCGACACGGTGATATTTAATTATCCCGCTGAGTCTCGTCCCTAACAGTTGCAGGTTCGAGTATGCAATAGGACTTGTAGGCACTCCTGGCAATTCTCCTCGTCCAATATAAATTATGGCACCTAACATCAAGTCTCTTAGAAGACAGCACCCACGCATACCGCGAAGGTATATCAGCAGCATACCTTACCCATGGCGTCATCATCCCGCAATGCGTTATATACCTTACCTGAGCCAAAAGTGTTGAATTTACTGATGTGACGTGTTATATACCCTCTCGTCCAAGGCATGACGTAATCGGTGCGTCTATCGATCCAGTTGAACTTTGAACCCGTCGATACTGGATTTGGATCGACCTCATCGATCAAAGCCACAGAAGCAGTGACGAATTTATGTAGCGCCAGGACGAGTAAGACGGTGCACAAGCGCAGAGCCATCTTCGGATTCGAACATATACAACCGGCAGCGCGTTACAACGCTCTAGCCTGCTGAGACGACGTCGATTTATTCGGTTATATAGCGCAATGCTGAGCACGACAAACGCAGTATGTCGTTTGCAAATGAATCGCTAACCATGAGACAGGAGAGAGAATGTATTCACAGCGAAGCTAACAAACTGCTGAGCTGCCTTTATAGAATAACTTAATGGCCTATTCTCTCTCTCTCTCTCTCTCTCTCTCCCTCTCTCTTGCTCCCTCCCTCCCTCTCTTTCCTTTTCTTCTCCTCCTTCTCTCTCTCTCTCTCTCTCTCTCTCTCTTTCTCTGTCTCTCTCTGCGCCTCCCTTGTCTCCCAATAAACATATACAAACAAATAGCATATAGGCCTATACATATAGACAATATATAAAGTTTCATTGATTCATATATATATATATATATATATATATATATATATATATATATATTTGATGGCACAATTCACAGGAACAATAGCATTTCTCTTGCGAAAGCCTCGAGCCATTGACCGGAATATAGGCTACATAATATCAACCACACTCGACTCTATCCAATTCTACAGCTTAAAGCGCATGCTGATAGCCAAGGTTGCCGCAATATATATATATATATTATAAATAGTTTATATATATATATAATGTATATGACATATGTGTAAAATGTGTGAAGCTTGTCACTCTTCGTTTCTATCCCCCCTCCTTCGTTCCGCTTTTGACCGACTCCTTCACAGCTGCTAACTCCCACCCCGTCTCAATTTCCATAACATGCCTAAAATTAAACTCCGGATTTACATTTAAAAATCTCGTTTATTCATACCACCTGGACTCGTGAGCTTGCCAATCGCCGCTAGGTGTCGTGGTGTTTAGCAGACGACAATAACACTCCGTAGGTAATCTAGACTCCTTGCACCCTTCATTTGACTGGTTGTACGTCCGTTTGTCTGACTGTCAATCTCTTCTATTTTGCAAATGGCCGATTCGATATGATAGCCACAAGTTTAATTGATATAGGCTACAAATTGCCCGATTGCCGAATGGACTGTTTGATGTTGTTCAAGTACTACTACCCCTACACGACTCTAAGCCCCAAGCACTAGCCTACCTATCGCTTCAAAGGGGTACCCAAAATCTGCTTTTAATATTAAAGTAACAGAAAATCCATATATATATATAATATATATATATATATAATACATATACATTATTGCTGTGTACAAATCACCATGACAACCAAAATCAATATCTCCTCGGTTTAATACAAGTAAGCAACTGGCCAATTATTAAAGTAATTTTAGAAAACAAAGACCCAAGGTCCTTATCAATCTGCTTAAGCTAAACACAGCATAATTACCTCACCAATGTCACCATGTCGAGTGAATTTCTTATTTTCAATATAATTCCACACAACTATTTACAGTTAAGAAACATTTCAATTTCAGCAATCAATTATATTATAACAGAAATTCACAAATACATCCCAAACATGAACTCTCCTTAGTGTATCTTAAAGCATTTTATACTCTCCTCATTGTAGGCCACACTATCTTACTATCCTCACCCACCCTCAAGATATATCTGCTACTTTTTTACCTTTGGAATCAATCACTAAAACACAATCTCTAGGTTTTCCTGGGCCAAAAACAGTCAAGGATGCTTCTAAGTCCTACTCCATTAGTTGAACTGGCTTCCCGTTGAACGCAGAATCAAATTTAAATGAGCCTCCGACTGATAAAGAAATTGGAACAAACCCACCTCCATACCTACAGTCATCACTAACACCCAACATCCCTCCTCGTTTCCTGCGGTCATTAAGTACAGATCTTTTAGTTGGGCCACGATGCAGAACATCTCATGCATTTCATTCCTCTGTTGCCAAGGAATTGACTCTCACTCTCTCTTCGTAGCTCAAATTCACGTCCTTCATTCAAAAACTGACTCAAAATTCACTATTTAACCTTGGTTCCCAAGGATTTGGAGATCACAGAGCATCTTCTACTGGCCAGTGGCTCTCTACACCTCTGATTCACATTTTAGCGTGACCTTGAATTCGTTACAAGTTCAATTACTACTAATAATAATAATTACACCAGGAAGTACTTAAAATGCTGCTTGTTTAAACATATTAAGGTTAACACTGCCATAATTATATCAAGTCATTTTAAGACAATTTTTTGTCTACAACTACAATTGTAGTTTATGATATATATATCATAAATACACCTGTATAATGGGTACATTTTTATAATAGATACACCTGTAGAATAGATACACCTGTATAATGGATACACCTGCATAATGCACAAATGCACATGTGCATACAAGTGTTCTGCTTCTAGACATGGGTGTGCGTCGGTTCGTGCGGTCATAATTCGTTGTGTCTTGCAGAGGTGAGTTTTGGTCCTCTTTGCTTCCTCTTCTCCTGACGTTTCTTCTTCCTCTCTTCCTTCATCTTCTCCCTCAGCAACTCCTCTGCCTCCTCATCCACCATCGCCTCCTTTACATAGAAACATATAAATACATCATATAATATCAGCAGAACAATAACAAAGTAAATATATACAGGTCTTCCTCTTTTCTTCACATTTCTTCTTCTTTAATGGATCGACCTGCACAATTATATTGCATTAAAATTACAATTATATTTACATTACAATTGCATTACATTTGTATTACAGTCATATTACATTAGCTCCATAATAATAATATATTCATTTAATTTAAAACAGACAAACTGCAGTGTGATTACAAGAACTGTATGGTTGTATGATAATAAGCTATTATGGCAGCCACAAAAGAAAGACTGGTCAACATTAGGGTTAATAGGAATCAAACACGCTGTCTCATTTTTGCATAACTCCATGTCCCCCTTCCATTGCAGTCCCCCTTCCATTGCAGCCCACATGCATACATTAATACAATCAAAGCTAAGCACGGATACATATTTAACTCTACCACTGCTTGCAGTCCGGCAGTGCCAGTCCCTAGCCTGGATAAAGGGGAGGAGGGCAATGCTAATGCTCTTTGTTATCACACAGTGTTGTTAAACTGCAAGTAATCAACCAAAGAACGGACACATATTTGTACTGTTAAAATGTTTTAAAATGAAAAATGAAGGTTTGAGTAATCACTTCCCATGTTACAAAGACAGAACATACCAGCTTTGCGTCTCTACGATATGGATTGACAAAATCCGGGCTCTTCTCGATAATTCCCAATTCCTGTCCCATCTGAAAGGAAATGCAACAAATCTCACAGCGCTTCTAGATTAGTTTACAAAACAGTCACAAAAACAGTTTAGACACATATTATTATAATCATGCATTTATCAATTGTTTCTATCTAATGACCAAAAAATGGTGAGGAGGAATTGTGATGACATAACCTTCTTTTGGTCTCATGTCCTGTATCAATCAATCAATCAAAGCCATTTTATTTCTAACAATCAACACTCAAAACAAGATGATAGAACAAAGACATTAAATGGTTAATGTTATACAAATTGAACAATGAAGAATAAAATTCGAACCCAAGAAAAGTGAGAAGTTATAAGGGATGATTAGAAAGGGTGAGTCAGACAGGGACGTGCCCCGCTAGCTCTGACAACCCTATAAAAGAAAGATTTGGATGGCGATAGTAACCGAGAAAGAAATAGATGGAACGAAAAAGAAAAGGAGTAAATGGAAAAGAGAAAGGAGCGGAAGAGATAAGAAGATGTAGAAGAACAAGGAAAGAGGAGCAGAGAAAAAAGAAGGGAGCAAGTGAAATATAAGAAATTCGGCAATAAGAGAACCAAAGATGATAGCAAGAGACTAGTAAGAACCTATGGGTTTGTAGACAAAAGAAACCTTTTTAAAGCTTTTTTAAACAGATAAATTGAGGGTAACCCAGTCACTTCACTAGGTAGATTGTTCCAATGGGTAGGGCCAATATATTTGATAGAGAATTGTTTTAACCTAGTGCAAGCAAAATGACAGGGAAAATGTAGGGAAAGATAAAACACCTGGAAAATGCTTGGATTCCGTTATATGTGGTTCATTGGCAATTGCTAACTCTGCCACTGCAGGCACTCAGGCAGTGCCAGTCCCAAGCCTGGATAAAGGAGGTGGGTGACGTTAGTGATCTTTGCTATTACAGTGTTGCTAAACTGAAACTTCCTACCTACCTTCACGGCAGCTTTTAACCACTTTACCCACAAATTTTGTCCCTATGTTCACCTTTCGACTCTACCAGATTAACAATCTAATCTACTTCCCTATTGTTTATGACGATTTTTCTGGTCTATGATCTGAGAAGTTACAAACCATGTATAGCTGTATACATGAACACACCAGGCGACTCTATGGTTAAAGCAATAATTCGTTTCATACAGCTTTCCAGCATTACTTTGTCTCTTGATTGCATACAGTGACAATTCCAGACTTGGGAAGGCCGACAACAACAAATACAGTTGCATTGTATGGTAACTTTAACGTAGTCTTACAAGACTGATCAGCTGCTCTTCAATTCCGCTCAGAATTTTCGTGTCATTGCTGAACTCAACGGCCCATCGAATGATCGTCTGCCATTCCGTGTTGTTCCTTAAGAGAGCATGCGTAACGTCAGGCAGGCGAAGAACAATCTCACCGAGAAAGACCGTGTTCTCCAGAACGCTTGATAATGCTGAAACAATGAACTAACCATATAATATGTAATGTAATCAAACATTTATACAGCGCCCCATAAAGATTTCTACACAAAGGTGCTCCTTATGCTAGCCTAAACTTTTGAATAAATGAAAATACAATACAAAGCAATAAACATCATTACTAATGAACATTTTACATCAGTTAGCAAATCAGTGCACAGCTAGGTGAAAGGGTCGCAAGTGGTGGGCCCATGCACAAGCTCGTTTATCAGAAAAGAGCAGAGATATTGTACTAAGTGGTTGTATTTTAATACAAGTATAGTACTTATACAACTCGGGTACTCGTACAAAAGTTGAGACCCAAAAACTTTTATTTTGGACCTAAATAGTTTAAATATGTCCACTATTTAAATATTTATATTTCTTAACACAATCTGCGACTCTGGACACCTATTTCAGCCCTTTTTTAGCACCTCTGAAGGCTAGATTTCATTAACAATGCACAGAAAAGCTTAAACTTACAACAACAAACATTGTTCAACCGATTAACATTCAACTCAACCCAAAAACAGCTAAATATCTAAGCATCTCCACCAGCAAAATACCAGCTGAGAATAAGTGATATTACCTTCACGAACGGTTTCAACAGTCGGAAAAGGATCTCCCGGAGTAAAGCTGGCTTCCATCAACTTGATCCTCGCATCCAAGAACACCTGGAAGAACAAGAACAACTGATTCAGTACAAAAATCATGCCATCAAAATTGTATTCAGTAAACGTTAAGTACAGTAGCCTATTATCGAGCTCCAAAATGCGGCCATATGTGTCAAGCATTAGCGACATCAGTTTCTGTGACTCGGCATATAAGTGTATGAGGCCAGGCCACTCCTTTGCCAGACAAGAGGCTGCCACTGTATCAAGTGTCACCCTTGGCATGCAAGAGTGGGAGTCCACACCCCTCGCCATCCAATCTTCAGCAATTGGTATTGCAATCTGATACATTCAGAAAGAGCATACAAGAGAAAACTTACATTCCAAACCAGTCAAATAACTTTTGAGTCATACACACTTTGGTTGTCTGCAAAACTCTAGAAGTGACAAAGACTGCAAATTTCAGTTTATTAGGATCACAAGTGGAGCAAAACAATCGCTCTAGTTACGTCTACTCGCAATGCTCATACTTGAAACTCTGTCATGTACAGTACCTGTATATTTGTTTTATTTCTGACAATGATCGACATCTCGTTATAGAAAATGATTTCCAAAATGATTGATTCTGATTTTTTCACATTTACAATGGCGCTGGAATTAATTCACACGTACGTACCTCGACCAACTTCGCTAGGATGAGTTTGATTGTTTTGAATTGCTTTTCGTAAGAGTCGAGCTGCAGTATATACGTACCTCGACCAACTTCGCTAGGATGAGTTTGATCATTTTGAATTGCTTTTCGTAAGAGCCGAGTTGCAGTAGCTTTCCAACCGCCTCCAATTGTGAATCTCGTATTTGCTTGAACAGTCTTCTGTCTGATCAGGCGATTGTTAAGAGAAAAATGAAGATTGCAGCAGTAATTAATATATAATTAATATCTAATTAATGATCACTTGTGGCATGGTTGGATGGCGAAAGTGGACGAGGGACGGAAACACATATTATTGACTCTGTATCCCTAGTTTGAAAATATGAACCAGAAGGTGACCTTTCCGGACCGTCCCCTATGCCTCCTACTCGGCTCATTTTTAGTTTAAGGGATTGTAAAATAATGTTATATGCAGAGTTGTATGATCTTGAGAGTGTCTCGGTCTCAAGACAGTTTTTTGGTGTCTCGGTAGCCAATTGTCTCGGTTTCGTGGTAGCATCTCAAATTTTTTGAAACTGTTTTGAAGTCATAAGTCTTGTTCTGTCTCGAACAAGCAGTCTCGATGAGTTTCGCGTTAACTGTCTAACAATCTTGCGCTAGAAACTGAAACCGGAATCTACAAGAAACGGTTTTTCTGGTTAACTCACGATTCACCTGATAGCCTACTGTAATCATTTCAATTATCTTAAAGTGGTAAAATGTCTGAGAGTGAACCTGAAATTGTGAAGTTTGCGTTTACACAATTTGAAGTTTTCGACAAACAATAGCTATGGCATGCTATTTGTCACTGAGAAAACAATAGCTATGTAAAACCACCATAACCAAAACAATTGGAACAACTTTTAGTTTCTCAGGGTGAGTAAGGGTATGTGCAAATTTATAATTTCGTTTGATATTTGGTATCGAATTTGCTTGTTTAAAATCGTCTTGAATATTTTCAGAGGTGTCTAAAATGGTTATCTTTAAACTATTCAGAAGATAGGCCGAAGAAGAGATATTGAAAATAATAAAACGCGGCAATATAAAAATTGTTCTCGGGAATTGGTACTATATACATTATAACTTTCAAATTGAAATTACAAATGAACATTATTCCAGAAAACTGATACATTAGTATTTTACGGCCTTTTATATAAGATCACTTGTCCTTTACTGTCTTGTACTGTCTCAAACTGTCTTGAGCCTAGTGTCTCGATCTTGGAACCTCACGGTCTCGGTCTCGTCTTGAACTTTTAAGTCTTGCATAAAACATTGGTTATATGTTGTTTATTGAAATGTTAGCATTAATAAATGTTGTGCTTATGTCTGTATGCTTGTCAGTATGCATCAAAGTATGTTTGTATGTCTATTGAGTGTAAACTGTAACTGCACATCTGATTCTGGAATGGTCTCCCATAAAAACTCCACTTTATACCTACGACCAATCAAATCGGGTTCTATAAATCACTTAAGTTTTGTGCTTTTGCAGTGGATGGACTGGGAGCGCTCCTCAGTAGGCTTCTTTAAGGGGCACTATATAAGTCCCAAGAATGAATGAATGAATGAACCCATTTCGCGAACCCGGCCATTTGCGTCATGTTCAGCGGGTCAAAGGTTCTACACGCAACAAAAGATACACAATTTAACAGCGTTCATCTGCGATTCATCCTTTTCCGACGATATGTCATTTTCTGAAGGCGATTGGGTGTTGTCTTGAGCAAAATGCTCGGTGCTGTCTTGTACATTGGGAGGAGTTGCTGGCAAATCCTCCGGTCCCTTTTGCTCGGGGCGTTTGCCATCTGCAGCCAACGGTAAAATAAACACTGAAAATGTTACCAAGAGCAACAGGCCATAAATTCCTCTGATAAATCGCTTACGGGATGGTAGTTCTACATTTTCGCCAATCAACCGCAACAGATAAAGTAAAAACATTTTTGGCTAAAAGTAAGTTTATTCTTCAAAACACATGCTTCAAGCTATCAGCCAATCGCAACCAGGCAAGTAACCGGGCGTGAGTATAAATTATTATATAGAACCTTCACTTGATGACGTCATTACACCCAAAATGACGTAATCAATGTTGTATTAAATACAGATTTCCTGCATAAATTAGGGTAATGTAATAACTTATAAGAGATCCGACTAGCGCAGTCTTGAACCATGTTTCAACTTGCTGCTCTTAAAGTTAATATTGAAATAATCCTAGCATTTAGTCTGACTTCATCACAGCACTTCATTCGTGGTCGATCGCTATTCAATCGCCTGCTTGATCCCACGTGATTGATTTTCCAATCGCCTTCTATTTTAAAGGGGAACCCTGCTTAAGGCATATCCATCACAATAAAGAAAAATTGGGCTGAGGTCCTTAATGCTCTGCCTAATGCACCTAAATTAGCCGTTTTTACACTATTTTTATTATTGAGCCACCAGATAAAATTATCGAATGTTGGTGCACCGCAAGCAGAGGTCGGATGCGAAACAGTAGGCGAGTACAAAGTCCTCTGCCATAAATAGTTAGCGTTAACATTGTATGCTGTCTTGCAGCGAATTGTGGAGCATTCAACGACGTACGCTTGTATTGAGAAGTCAAAGAAATTTTATAATTTTTTTCATTAATTTTCGTCGCGCACTTAGCGACACCTGGTGTTCGACTGTTTGAAAACCGCTATCTAGAACCAAAGACTAGATATTACGTAGACAGAAATAACGCCAAGTCAGAAGTGTCTCGTCTATTTAATTCTCGTGTAACCACAGCAATACTTGAGCCAGCACGTATGCGTGCGGAGGCAGCCTGTGGCAACAGGTTCAACGTCCTTGTTGTCTGTATGGCCGTGGAGACAATCTATGAATCAGCTAGACGAGTGGGTAGAAAACGTTAGTACTCACTTATCCTCTACAATCCCACTCTTCTAAGAAGACTAAGGACTTACAGCACGCTCACCACTAGAAGTTAATCGCACACTTGTAAGCCTTATCACCGATGAGAACATCTTTACTTGTCACTAGGAGTTATCTACCCATTCAGTCAGTCAGCCATTTCATTCACTCGTTTACCCAGTCAGTAAGTCAATCAGTCGGCCATTTATTCAGTCAGTCAGTCAACCAACCAATCTGCCTGTCGGATGCGAGCATTTTGGGAAAAACAACAAGAAACTAGTTCCATCAATCCGCCTAAAATTAACAACACATCAATTTTCCCACCAGGTCAACAGACCTTTAGGACCACAACCCACATCTAACACAGACACACACACAGACACACCTACAAACAAACACCCCCCCCCCTCACGGGCAGGTCTCATACATCAGCAGGTAGATTTTTTTTACCCAGTAAAGACCGGATTCCTCAGGCAAACCAGCTTTGGCTATTGTGCAACAATTACTGTCAATTATGCCGCTATCCATGCAATAGTGCCTACTGGTAAGCGTGCTGGACTGTCAATCAAGAAGTCATGGTTCAAATCCCACTGTCGCTTAAAAGATGAGACGGTGAGGGAGAGGTCTGGAGGTAAAGAAAATGAAGTCGCTAACACCTCATAGTCTCATACCCATGGTGGCTGAGGCTTCTTGCTATTATTTTACTCCAAATCAAACATACCAGTTGTCCTTAGGAACAGACACTTATTCAACATACTCGTTTACATAGGCAAAATAATAACACTTAACAACCCAATGAACGCGAAGTAAACGTAGAGCATTTATGTAGAGCACTGTTTAAATTTACAGTCAGTAGAACAACCAAACCTGCAGTATACACAATCATAAGTAATCGGAACAGAACTGAAAAACCTGAAATATCTTTCACAAGTCCTTAACTCTTAACAGTATTTTTTTGACATTCCACAAATATGTGAAATAATTCTCCTACATCAGTTTAAGCATTAGTTAGCATTTGAACGAAACATCAATCTTTAAATATGAAAACGTACGAAAATCACAAAATTATTGCACAGAAATCTTGACACACAGATTATGCCAGTAGATATATATATATATATATATATATATATATAAATATGCATACATGTATGCATATGCATACAAATGCATTTGTATTACGTATGAATGCATGATGGTGTATGCAGCATGCTTTAAGAGTCTCATTAAAATGCCAAGAAGTTGACAGAGGTTTTGAGAACTAGACAAAGGTTACGACGCCACATAAGAACTACAAAAAGGTGTTGGGAACTATAAAAAAGGTGCTGATAACATAATAATGGTGCCAATTCAAAATCTACAACAGTGCTACCACAACCCAAAAGGCACCCCTCCAAGATAGCATCTCAAAATGTACAATACAAGACAACTGTAATGTCATGGAGAATGTAACACTCCATAAAAGTATCTCACAACATTAGCAATTGTAATGTAATTTAACCATAAACCAGATTCATATAGCGCTAGTTTAGAGACAGACTCCTCAGTTGTATCTTGAAACTAACAAGACAAGACCATATGTAGAAAGTAGGATTGAAACACAGTTCAGCTCCCATACTGATTGCAGAAATTCGGTCCAGAAGAACAAGGAATACCTTATATGCAGTAGTGGGAACCACTCTGCTATCATCTCCGAGAGAAGCAGCGATCTCGTAGGGTAGGGTAGGGATGGAACCAAAACACACTCTAGCTACTTCTAATAAGACATCAGGACTCCAATGCAATTACACACATACAATCTTAAACTCGATGTGTCTGGCACAGATCAGAAGTGTCTGCCCACCAACATCCTCATGGCCACACAAAGATATGTGAGCACTAGCAATGTGTACTTGCACACAAAAGCTCACAACACTTGAAATTCGTCGTTATCTATATTTTAAAAAGATGAAAAGCAATCATGAGTCAATGACTAACCGATGATAAGTCATTGTTAGTCGACCATGCGCTAAGTGCTGTTGCAATCTCACAAAAAATGCAAGCTCATGTATTTCAAGAGCTAAGACAAGAAAATCACTATCTCTGGGTGTTTCATATTTGGAAACACCTCGTTTGATTATAGGGTCTATTTGACACACAGTAAACACTTGTAAGGATGTTAATTTATTACATATGCTTGGTCTTTATATTTTTATCTCTGATGTTAAAAATTCTTCACACTTCAATTGGTTGGCCACTCAGTGGGATCGGATCAAAGCAGGTGCTAAAAAGTATATCCTCACATGAAACACCAAAAGTAAGGCTATAAGCGCTAGCGACTTCATTTTTTAGTCTCGTCATATGAGGGCAGACGGTCAGTCCTCTACCCAACAACAGTAAGGGGGAGGGTCAGGGTATCGATCTACTAGTCACACTTCTGCCCTGGTCAGTATTCAAACTGGGTTCCGCAAACAATGCTGCAAGTCAAACAACGACATTGAACTCAGAGTCGTTGCACAGCAGAAGGTTCTAGAAGAAACACAGTCAAATGAAACCTCAATCTGGCAGGGTCCCGTGTTTCAACACAATTGGACAGAATGCTGCTATATAAATGTTCTGCAAAAAATGTACATACTGAGTAAAACATATAACCAGAAACATAGAGGAAGCCGAGACGAAACCAGATACTGACCAAATACATCCCTGAATCAGTTGGTCACAAGTGAATATCTGTCACTCTCATGCAAAGATTGCCTAAGGAAATTTGAATCTACCACCGAAATCAATGGTTTCCACAGAGAAAAGACGAAAATGTAAAGCACACTGAAAAGAGCCACCTAAAATAATGCACTAGTTGTAAACTTACAAAACTTTTAACAGCATAAAACATCTTAGAATTGAACAACACCGTTCACTGAAATGAAGGTCTTTGTATCACAATCGACACGGAAACAGTCTACATAATTCTGCATTCACAATTACCATGGACGATTGATCACTTCTGATTCAACCACGATCTAAGTCTGTTAAACAAGATAAGGTGCTTCACGAGTTGCAAAAACTACAGGAAGTTCAAATAACATCCAAGTTATCGGGTACAAGCCATGGCAGAGACGTGAAGCAAATATTGAGAAAGGACAAGTACTTTTGTTCTGGAACATGGACTAAAAGTAACCAGATTGAACCAAAACAAGCCTGCTACTAAAACACATTCAAGTATCCCAATTAGTGAAAATGATCATTGCGATTAACGTTAATTCCCAAAACATTCACTAAAGCTGCACTATAAATACTCTATCTCATCCAACACAATGTTATGTGCAACTGTGTGATCAACTTAAATTATTGACATTATAAGACACCACAAGGACAAAAGCCTGCATCGAAACTGTCCAGAGAGAAATGCTCGCAACCGCTGCAGAAATTGCCACATTGATATTCTTATATCTTTGAATAAACACCAAATCTTATAATCCCTGCACCCTTAGATAAAAACATCATTTTCATCCTTGCACCCTTGAGTAAATAAACACTATTCAAATCTTTATAACCAAGAGTATGTTACAAGTGCTTAGCATTCTAAAAGTATCACAAGATGATAAATATAACATTAATTCCTACACAATCACATATCTAACGATCACCGCTTACAAATCAACGTAACTTCAGAAATTACATCAGTAGCACCCTACTAGCGAGTCACGTTTTACAGAGTTCGTTTTCTCAAGAATTGGTTTTGCGATACATATCCCGGCCGTGACAAGCGAATTTCGTCTTATAAACGAAATTCATTACAAGGAGTTTTGAGTGAATTTCACAAATGTTTGCACCAACAATAATTAAGCTCAATGGAAAGACATTAGGAGAGGCAACAGAGGAGCAACAATCAGGTTACAAGCACCACCAAAGCCTTCTTCTGTTCACCAATCACCAGTATGGGTCACTTGGCACTGCCTCCCACCCGGAAAACTCTGACCACGAGCCACGCCTGTCGGTGCCAAACACTCCTTGACCTTTTCCGTTTCTACATCCATCCCGCGATGAGTCCCAGTCCCCGTGGGTCACCTCGTAGTTCTTCCCATCGTTATTGTCCCAGTTCTCGACACCATCCGCCACGAAGCAGACCGCAAACTGTATCGACTTCTCCGATCTTGTGTCCGACGAAATTTCGACCTCAAAAGAAAAAGTGTCGAAACAGGCGTTGTTTGAGTTGTAGTAAGTCGCCGGGAAGTCTCGTTGCGACTCCCAGCCGTCGAAAGTACAACGGACAAAGACTCTCTTTTGAAACGAGATATTCTTCACCTTGATCGTTCCGATGAGGAGATAATTTCGAATTATGGCGTTCTCTAGCGAAACAAACACCTTCTCCAGTTTATCACGAAACGCAACGTAGTCGGCCGCCGGTTGCGCAAAGTTGATCAACAGACGTGGGGATGCGTTCGGGGACGAATCTACCTCTGACGTGGGACAGTTGAACCGGGTGAGTATCTCGGCGTTCAGCTGGGGCGGCATGTTCAGCGGTTCCTGCATCACACGGACCTGAGCGAGAGAAAGCCCACAGTCGTCCGCAAAAGAGACACGTTTCGCAAGTTTCTCAAGTTTATTCTGTCGACAGCTGCACTGTTGTGGATCGCACTGGTACGTGTTGATCCAGTCAGATATCCGTGCGAGATCTTTCGACTTGTGGTTCGGCGTGATAACACGGTCATCTTTGAAGCCTTCGCAGTCCCAGCGTTTCTTGGCCACATCGTTTTGTTGGTCACACCCATCAGAATATGGATTGATCTCAAACACCCCATTCACCCGGTCGCCGTAACTGCTATCTGTTTTCTGGTAACACGGAAAATCCCTGCCAGTCAACTGGTGAAACTCAAACGACTTCAACCGAATGTATTCGAATCCGGGCGGACTGGATGACAAGAGGTAATTTCCAAAATCAAGCGCCATTAAATAATTTTCTGGATCCGATCAGAGGTGACTTTTCACATCCAAAGACAGCCTTTTAGACCCTTGCAAACCGTTCGCACACTTTACGAATATTTCTACACGCCTCGATTGCCTAAACTTGCTGCACAAAAGCCGACGATGGTTTACTGTACCATAATAAACGTTTATTTATGTGATATATCCTACCGCGAGTCCCAGCACGTTACAGAACTGACTTTCGATTAAGTTTGTGACCTACTGAGCTCGTAGGTCTAGAACACAAGTTCACGGCTACTGCCATTCACGGCACATGCGGGTCTACGGTGCAACCCAGTTCTTCCGCGTCGCAAAAGTCCGTCTAGTAGAACATTTGCTGAACTAAGTATCGCTTTTGCCATTTAGACGACTAATTGGCGATCAAAACTGTACAGAGGTCTGGTTATCTCTCGTTTCAATACATGGGCCACAAAGATCCGGACTCATAACACGACAGCGATGTAGCCTTCCGATCGGATGGTACCTACTGCGCGATAGATATAATTCTAACGCACGGAATGGAGTAAGAATGATACATGCATAGTGTTTTAATGCACAGCGTTGCATGTATGAATGTGTGCTAAAAGTTATTTAGCTCCTTTTGACTGCACAAAGGCGCCGATGCACTGAAATCTAAGAGACATAAGAAGTAAGTAAGGACAACAGAAATTATTCTCTCACAAGTACGTCAAACCCTGGACTAGTATGGTCAAACCCAACCGTTTTATAAATGCTTATCATGATAACTTTTTGATTACTTCATTTAAAAATTATGATGCTTCCGCGGTGCGTAAACTATATACTTACTTTTACAAACTTGATAAGAACTGCTGAAGCCAGAGGCAGCGATCCCTGGGGTCTGTAGGGAACAATTAAGTCCCCTACCTTTTGCGGAGAGTGGACACATTATACGTGTGTCCCCAATTTCTTACCCCTCTCATTGGATGGCCCACCCCCACCTGTCAAACTAGATCGTGCCGCCTCTGGCTGATGATAATGGTGTTGTTGTTGATGATGATGATGATAATACTGCAGTTAATTCTTACTGCGTATTCGACCTCTGTTCAGCCTCAAGCCATAATTAATAGAAGGCAATGCTCAGGCCCTCAAATGCAATAATGGCCAGATAAGGTCAACTAGTATTGGCCAAAACTTTCACTATTCTCTTTAAAGTAATTCGCCAATACTCATCGAGTCGCTCCATTTTTCATCTGGAACTCTCCGCCTCATCACGTATTTTATTCGGGGTATTATTGAAATTTAAAGCGCACTAAACTGTTTTGGTAACAATGTTATACAACAACAATAATTAATCGATCAGATTGCGATTCCACCGCAAAGGTTCTTATCAGCAGTAGGAAGGTAGGTCGGTAACCACCCTTACCTTGCTAGGTGCGCTTTAGCCATCTTGCGGCTGTTATGCGGTAGCGTATGCAGTGTGTCTTATTTTGTCTGCAAGAAGCTCACGCGATGGCCACGTGCAAGATTCTTCTTCGTTTGATGGATGAGGCTAAATATTAACAATGGGTCTGAAAGAAGAAGGAGAGAGGGGTCAAGTGGGGTTCAAGGAGATAAGCGCCACATAGATGGAGCAGAAATAAACGAATAAGCCCAACCGTTTCATCCAGGTGGCCATAGTAACACACGCCGCTCTTATTAAGGTCCCAGCTTCAATTAGTAGGTCAATCGCCATCTGTTGGAAATTGTAATGTAACAGCTGCAATTGTAATCCGACATTTATAGAGCGCCATTCTAGAAAAGCCCGAACGTGACTCAAAGAGAGAGTGTGTAGGCCCTATGTTGCAACGACTTCACTCTTCAGCCGGAGGTAATTTTTGCTGTTCCATATTATCCCTCATTCGTCTGGAATTCTCTTCCTCTTCACGTATTGCATCTTAAGCACAGGCTATTTGTGGCCTTCTAAAGCGCCTCTCAATGCACTTGTACCTTATTCGAGGCGTTCCCAATGCAAAAAGAAAAGAGAAGTCTTAAGACTATACGGGCTGAGGCATTGAGGCACAATATCAGAGTAATCACCGCGGAAAGAGTCGAGTGCACAGCGTCAGCAGAAGCATAACGTACGATGTTAGACAGACAGGACAGTATAGGCTCTATCAATCCGAGGTTACAAGAGGTCAATTCGGTTTAAAGAACGAACAGGAGGACTAGAGACCCAGCCGAAAGAGGACGACGGATAGATGGATATGACCACATGGACCGCGCGGAGCCTGGACAAAAATCGTCCAACAGGAAAGAATGTGGGCCTAACTTTAAAGCGTATGCGGTAACAAGGGTCATTCATTCATTCATCCGTTCGTTCGCTTGTTCGTTCATTCATTCATTCATTCATTCAGTCAGTCAGTCAGTCATTCATACACTCACTCGCTCGCTCACTCACTCAATAAATCAATCGTTCACTCATTCGTTCATTCATTCAATGAATGAACGCATACGTTAAAATGAAGCTACCTTCTTCTACGTGAACTTGGGAGGCTCCTTTTATATTAATCTTAGGCCATTCATCAGGCAAAGGACGAGGCCAACGAGTCAACGACTAACCATGAACAACGACCGTTATGGGCCACCTGTATTCACACACGCGCCTTCAAATCAAACAGTCGCTGTTTGATTTTGTGCCGACGCGTACAAAGAGTCGATGTACATTATTTTATGACAGACCATAGTCAGTGATCCGTTGTAGTAGAAGCAGCTGTATTATTTCGGACTCATATGTAGGTCACTTGGCTGTATGACTGGCTCTGGATCAAAGTATGCTTTGCAGCAGTGCGCGATAAACGTTGCTTTCAGAAATGTTTCATTAAACTGTAGCAGAATGTTAACTCACAGACTTTGACCATCTAATCCTATTAATAATTTAATACATACCGACATGCATACATAGGACTAACATGTAAACTATCATCACCAAAATAGCCTGCCATTGATTTGAAAACATCAATGCATAGGCGTTACAGGCACAGATGGCCTGGCCCCAAACATTGAATTTAGTATGACCTCGATGAAAGTGTGAGTCCCAAGCAATCATTACGACAATTACTAAACTGCCCAGACAACTTGACCCACATACAATAACAACGAGAGCGCGTCTACTATTAATAGCCCCCACGGCCCAGACTGAGCCGTACAGCCCTCCATCCACGCGCCTACCACGCATGGCTTCTAACTTCAGAGGGAAGACGTGGAAAGGGTAGAGTTGCTCCACAAATCTTCGGTGACCCACATCCTGGGCTGCTGCTCCACCAATCACTGACAACGCACGCAAGGACCATGCGTAGCGAACTACTTCGGCATGCGGACGGTAAATATAAACAGAACACCGACGCATGATTGGCTCATGTAAGTGGGTCACCGACAGATGAAAGATCACCGATGAACAGGTTCTTAGCGGAAAAGTCCGAAGTTTGAGATTTATTGTGCCCAACACTAATTATATCTGGGTATCGATTAATCCATTTGAACAAAAATTGAAAGGCTTATTGTTGGCTATATCTTTTTATGTGTGTCTCAAAAAGAAAGAACTAGACCCT
This sequence comes from Bimastos eiseni, assembly GCA_959347315.1. Taxonomy (NCBI): domain Eukaryota; kingdom Metazoa; phylum Annelida; class Clitellata; order Crassiclitellata; family Lumbricidae; genus Bimastos; species Bimastos eiseni. The sequence goes on along the minus strand of OY365812.1, from coordinate 40,663,988 downwards.
CGAAAACTCTAGTAGACAGCTCTGAGTCAGCGACCTCATTTTCTTAGGCTCGGCATATGCTGTAGGCGGTCATTCCTCTCTTTCAATCTCTCTCAACTTCTCAGCGACTGTCATCACAGCTGAGTTGGCTGAAGGGAACGGACAAAGCCACCCGAACAACCCCCGGCTGAGGGGGGCTCTCAGGTATAGCAGAGTCTCGAGCCAAATTTCTTTTCTGCCCTGGCGGAGTTTCTTAGTTTGCGCCTCTGTCATCCTCTGAACGAAATATTTAGAAATAAATGACCTTTGCAAGACCATAACTAGGTCAATCATACTTCGCTGGTAAAGTTTGACGTCATCGTGACGTAGGATGTAGAAATGTATCGTCATCATCATTACCATTATCATCATCGTCGTGATTTGCTGCTAACTTTAGTCTTTTGTCGTGGGTGTACGTAATTCAATGGACTCAATTAACTCGGACAGAACACCGGGAGAAATCATTCTTTGGGTGCGTGAGAAATGCACCAGACCCGAACTTCTGACCTACAGCGTATCCGGATGTCTGTACCAGTGGCCATTCGATAGGAATCTCGGATTCGGGTTACATAAGATGACTCTCGTTAAGTAAACACCCCTTTGTTCACCTTCAATCGCGATGGATTTATTTTCATCTATAAGACCCCAGCTTGAACGGATAGGGGCGCTTATACGAGTCTACCCTACTCCTCAACCAAAACTCTTGGTGATCGTAACCTGTAGAATCAAAAGCGCCACAAGAAACTGCGTAGACCCAGCTCATTCACAAGTCATGTCCTCTCTTGAGTCATCTCAAGTCGGCTCTTAAAGACCCGTCTTAATCTTAGCTGCATAACTCTCGTTATTAATGATAGTCAACAAACCATCAATTGTGTCACCAAGCACAATGCTACTGTGACCACGGTCCCATACCTGTGACTGTGAGTGATTATCGATCGATTACGTCATGATTGGTAACGGAACCGCGGGTCGATAACCGGGGTCTCAATTTTTATCGTAAACCTACATAGATAAATAAATAAAATTATATTGAATGGCGCACGTGAGTACGTTTGGTATAAAACATAAAACTGAAGCCCAGAGACATCATTCATACAGTTTTAAACAAGTAGCGACTGCAAAGAAAACGTCATAGACAATGACTACGTTATTAAATGATTGCAAAACATGGTATTATAAGCTTTATAGAGCATTCTGATTTTAAATAATAAACTTTATTTATCAACTGTTACACAGGAACGCCTTCGTATTAACTTTCAGTCTGATGCTACATGACATGGTTTGAGGGAAGGGGTGATGAAAGATAGGTGGGATAGGCGATCCACTCACAGGATCGTGGGAATGAAATTCATGCCCCAATGACCTTTCACTAAAGGTCGGCGCCTATGCGCAGATCTACGTTGTATCGCGTTAGGCTGTTGCATCCCGCTTGGCGGATAAATATAAACTAGAGGTCACATACAGTCAACTGGACAAAGGCTTGTTTAGACAACTGGAATTCATTAAGCAGCCTATAAAGATAAACATAGTACAAAGCAGATAATATTTAAAAACAGGTCGAAGTTCGGTGTGTTTGAAGGTTGCAGCTCATGTTGGGAATAAATCATTTAGATTTAAGTGGCCACACTCCAGAACTAGATCGGAGCGCAATCAGAGCGGCGTTCGGATACGGTTTTGGAACGCTTGAATTGTTATAGTGAGCCCTAATGAATGTTGTCTAACTGTACTCGTATAATCGGAATTTCTACAACGCCAATAAATGCGATGTCGCGGGAACCAGCTTATTCACAGGCGCTTAATAGAAACAAAATCGATAGGCAGAGGGTCAAGATCCAGAGAGTCAGACAGGTAGACAGACAGGCGGATAAGGTGGACGGTGTTTGGAGTTGAGAGGGAGGGAGGGAGGGAGGGAGGGAGAGAGCAAGGGCGAAGAGTAGGAATCAGAATAGCATTTGTGAAAAGGCAGTGTTTTCAGTTGGGAGTGAAAGACCTTTGAGGAGATAGCAAGAGGTGATGTTGAATGCGACGCTATCTTGCAGCTCCAATGGAACACGCAATTCTGTGATTCCGATTATTCCGAAAATATTTTCGGAAAGAAGTGCTTAGATTTCGAATAATCATCAGCTGCGCATGCGCCATTAAGCCGCTGACCCAAATTTTCATTTTGATTTAGTATACAACGATCTCATATTTATTGATTAATTTATTTAGTTGTGTAGACAGACAGACAGCCAGACAAATAGGCAAACTGACATTCAGACAGATGGGCAGACATACAAGCATAAAGTAGGCATAAGTCTTTCACAGGCGAAGGTCGCATAAAGGTCACTCGTGTCAAGGTCAATCGGTTGACCATACCCAAAATTAACACACCAAGCGCATTGATTTGACCAATAACATTATGGATTCTCAATGAGTGAATGCTTAAATTATGGAAACATATCGGTCATGTGTCCTCATCATCATCGGCAGTTGGCGGTAATGGTTACGAACAAATGATCTCTATTGTCCACGGTCATTTAATTGTCAAGTCTAGAATTCCTCTCTCAGTATGATTATAAGTCATATAACTTAATTATATCCACACAATCAGCGAGACTATAGTAGGCCTATTATCGGATGATTACGAGTTATAACAGAATTCGAATCTAATTGTATGATATCCATTGTAAGGCACCCATCGCTAGGCCACCATGAATTATGCGAAATATTTTCGTAAATTATGCGAAAATATGCGAAATCGCATAATCGCATAACCCACGGATCCTAGTCATCAACAATAACGTCGAGCGTCTGGTCGGGAAACTATAGCCCTATATACATATATATATATATATATGCTAATAATAGCCTGGACAAGCCAACTATAGTTGAAACTGACCGAAATTTCCTAACTTTATGCAATGATTTGCGAAAACTTTACATTAAAAAATTTATGCGAAAACCGCCAATTTATGCGAAATTTATTCAAAAATTGCCAATTTATGCGAAATTTATTCAAAAATTGCCAATTTATGCGAAATTATGCGAAATGGCAACAATCGCATAAACCACGGGGTCCTATCCATCGCCTTTCTACTGCTAGTTTTTCCAGCGCCGAATTGGCGCGTGAAAGGCCGTGTCGACATATGGGAGAGTAGAAGGAATTATATAACCCCTCCCCTTGTCCGTACCGATCTTCTGCCCGTCATGCCTGGACGACGAAGATAGAATGAAGATGATGACGAAAACGGTGTGATGGACTGTTAGCAGTAGTAGGCCTAGCTAGTATATAGTAATAGAAGTAGTAGTTTCAGTCTAACGACATTGTGTGATAACAAAGATCATTAGCGTCGCCCTCCTTATTTATCCAGGCTTTATTGGGACTGGCACTGCTCAATTGCAAACAGTGAGTTCTGAAGATTTCACGAGTTCAGAAGAAGAGGCTCTCATTAGTACGATATCTAAACCCTATAGAACCTACTTAAAAACCTACTTAAAAACCTACTTAAAAAGCGCAGAACCTGTTGATACGAAACCCTCCCTCCGCAGATGCTCACTTCTATTAATAGCCGTGGAGTGTTGTGGCTACTCCAGATCACATTTAATTAGCAGTCGACCTGTTATGCAGATGTGTTGCAATTAAAACCGCTGACAAGAGGCAACCTAATCAGTAGAAAGCGGTAATTCACCAGAACTACTGTGCCTCCACTTTGTCCAAAGAAGTTCTTTCCTTATGGTAGAATATACGTTGGCCATACAAACAACGCGGGACCCAGCCGTTTTGGATCAGGTCAAATTAATGATATGATGGTAATTACAATGAGAATCCCAATGCTGTTGCTGCTGCTGATGATGATGATATGATGAAGATAATGACAATGATAATGATAACTATAGGCCCCTACTAAGTGAGAACGATAATAACCGTAATAATCATGATGATATGCTAATAATAATAATAATAATAATAATAATAATATTAATAATAATAATAATCTCAGACTGGAGGACGATACCGTGAGGGTGGCGGTCGGCCTACGTTTAGGGGTGGCCATCTGTGAGCCGCACACCTGCGCATGCGGCGCCTTCGTCTCAGCCAGAGGCGCACATGGCCTGTCCTGTTCACTGGGTTTTGGCCGTCAAGCAAGACACTGTAATATCAACGACCTAATCCATCGCAGCCTCAACAGAGCCGGTATTCCAGCAGTCAAGGAACCGTCAGGTCTTTCCAGATTAGATGGAAAGAGACCGGACGGGCAGACCCTGATACCGTGGAGTGGGGGGCGGACCTTACTTTGGGACGCAACTGTGGTGGACACAGTGGCCGCTTCCTATATCCCCGAAACAGCTTCCACAGCTGGAGGAGCGGCGGAAATAGCAGCCACAAGGAAACACACAAAATATTCTGAGCTAGAGAAGAAATACACTTTTGTTCCAATCGCTATAGAAACCTTCGGTCCCCTCAATAGTGAGGGCCTCGCCTTTCTGTCTGAGACTGGACGCCGACTTTCGACAACTACCGGTGACACCCGAGAGACAAACTTCCTTTTCCAGAACTTGTCGGCATTGATCCAACGTTTCAATGCGGTGGCTTTTCAGGGCACCATGTCAAGATTACAGTCCACTGACAAGCGGCGACCCAGATAGCATGATGACAGATCCGTTGGCAATGCCAATGATGAATAATTATTATTACTATTAGTATTATATTATTATTATAAATATCATAATAATAATAATAATGATAATAATAATAATAATAATAACAATAATAATAATATTAATAATAATAATAATATTAATATATCTCGAAATCCCTGAAGAATGAAGTACCCTTGGGCAAATAAATAATTGTCGATTTGGCGCGTGAAAGACCGTGTCGACATATGAGAGAGTAGAGAAGAGGGTGAGGAGTGTGAAAAGGAGGATTGGATTTGGAGAAGGAAGCGGTTAGGATAGGGTGAGCAGTTGAGGAAGGGGAGAAGGTTGGAAAAACTACTCCGTATTAAAAATTATTATTTCTTAAATAATGTTCTAGTTTTTTTTAAATTATAATAATAATAATAATAATAATAATAATAATAATAATAATAATAATAATAATAATAACATCGCTTGTCAATGACTGTCCAGCGCTTCAACGCAGTCGCTTTTTGTAGCACTTTCTACCAATAAAACCATCTGCGAAGACTGGCCATTCCAGAACAATGCCCCCTAATTTCTTTAATCCCGAGGGATCATGTGTACCTCGGGGAAAAATAATAATAATAATAATAATAATGACAGTCGATGCATTTGCACAGTTTTAGAACAATTCACTCCAAATCTACACCGTTGGCTCGGGGAACACTTGATACACGCAGTCCAGGCAGGGTTCCACGTTTCCCGGGGGAAATACCCTCACACACTCATAAAAGCAAAGTTTCCTTCGTACACGTAACCTACCAGCGTTTAGCTGCCACCACCAGCTGTCTGCCTGCCTCTCTGCTTTGTATAGGCGTAAAATTATACGTGAACAATAGAGTACCCTAATCTGACACTGCACGCAACAGCAGAACTAGGAAAAGGTTGCTACCTGATCACAGCTTGATTCCCAGCACTCGACATGGCACCGAAAAAAACGAGAGGATTGGCTATTGCGGACTTGCTTTGGTATAGCGCCGGTGTTATAATAGGCTGGGCTCTCTGGCGTGGTTTTAGTGGGCGCTGCGAAATTTTCATGGATTTACATTACATTACATTGCAAAGACTTTCGAAAAAAAGGTCCATCTGAGCAAGCTACGGTGAAGTCAAGTTTGCACAATCGGTCTGTACTATAAACACTATTTATTTACATGACTTTATACATCTAGATTCTGTGTGTGTGTCTGTCTCTCCGTTTACACTTTTACAGCTATTCACTCGATCGCTCAGGGAACACCTCGGACGCCCAGTAGAGGGGTTGGTGGATTGTTGAGAAGGAAGAGGAGGAAGAGGAAGTCGTAGGGAAGGATTATGGAGTAGTGGAAAGGACAAGGGTGACGATGAGAAGAGGGTGAAGAGTGTGAAAAGGAGGATTTGGTGGGAGAAGGAAGAGGTTAGGATAGGGTGAGAAGTTGAGGAAGGGGAGAAGGTTGGAAAAAGCTGAGTGAGAACAAAGAGTGATTAGAAATTAGAAAGACGGAGAAAGAGAAGAGGAATTAGAGATGAGGAGGAGGGATTAGATTGAAGAAGAGTGAATTCTTCCAGCCAGGCAACCTCCTCCAGGGCAGCAGAGTCCTCTCAGTTCCAGTCAGGAACGACAGGCTGCAGATGCTGCAGAAATGTGAACAGAACACATGAACAGAAATGTCTCCCCACAACTTCGTCGTCAATCAAGGTGCCCCATAATCTTCTTCACCCGGGCGAACGCCGGGTACCCCAGCTAGTAATAATATATAATATAATGGCTGGTGCGAGTCAAGGGTCACACCGCGGTCCGTTCAGTAACAAAAGCTGGACTTAATTAAATACGAGATTTATTCCCCAACCCGTGTCAAACCAGAAATTCGTATTAAAACGTTAATTGCGTTCTTTAATTGCGTACACCCCAACACAAACACACCAAAACCACATATCATATGCACTACAACGCGTGTGTCTGCCTGTGTGCGTGGTTGTGTGTGTATGCGTGGTGGCACGTGTGGGTTTGACCACAAGGTCGCAACGCAGGTGTTCAAGTGTGTGAAAATTCGGTCGTCGCGTGTCATTAGTTTAATTAAGACGACTTGTTCACCTAGTAAAAGATGGCCTTGTTTGTTCCAGTGCTTTTGTGTCTAATTAATTAGTTAATTACAGGTGAGATGTTTTTTCGTTACTGAAGAAGCGATGGAAGTGACATGGAATTGTCATAATGGATAAGATTTACATAGCACGCTACCATGGATACGATTGTAGTATAAGCCCTATCAATATGTATTCATAACACGTTACCATTGAATATATATATATATAACACGTTACCATTGAATTGTATATAAATATATTATATATATATATATATATATATATACAATCGTAGCCATGGTAACCTCTTGTATACCATGGGTGCGTTGATGTATGTCAAGCAGGAGTCCACATTCCTTTTCATTTTCAATTTCATATTCGCTTGGAGAGTGATATCCCCAGTCAGGCACACGTTCAGGGTACAAACGGCCTTACAACAAATATTAGTCTTAGACCGCATACAGGCATAAGCCTTTAACATCACATAAACATATCTTCTACCACGACTCCCTAAAGCACCAAACCGATTTTCATTATTTCTCATACTTTTCCTTGTAAGTACTTCACTTTGTTTTGACTAATTCGATCATCAAAAACATATTGTAATTGTATTGTATTTCTAGATTTACATAGCGCCTCTCACTGAATAACTATTCAGAGGCGCTCTCTGTATTAGCCTGTTATGATGTCAAGCATCATTTTAACATAATTTATAGCGTCACAACAATTAGCAAAACAGTACGCAGCACATATTCAGCTAAAAGAGTCACCATTGATTGGTCAAGCAAAAGCGTGGAACGAATCAACGGATTCCCGTCGACAATGTTCATGAATTTCCATTTACATCTGTGAGTGTTTCTGTCCATATGTCTGTTTGTAAGATAAAATGTGTACCATCTTTCTCTCTGTCTCTCTCTCTATCTCTCCACCCAACTCTTCAGATCTGCTCTGCTCTTCTGAGGATTTCGAGGAGTCCCCTGATAGAGTCATTGTCCTGGAAATCATCTACCCCCCTCCGGGGGAGTCGCGTCTCCTTGCGACAGACGGGGCAGAAAATCCTGCCTTGGGGTCCGACCGTCGCGGCGTGTTCACTAAGGCAGGCGAGGCAGAACGAATGCTTCTGGCAAGGGAAGAGCTTAGGACGAACAAGAATGTTGTAACAGATGGCACACTCCAGCTCCTTACGGATCATATCAACTGCATTTAGAGCGTCTTGCCGCTGGAAACAAAGTACAAGAAGCGATGAGTACAATGTCCCAGTACCCAGTGAGTACACTAAACAAGTACCATTACGCAACAGTCTGATAGGTATACTGTCCAAGTACCCAGTAGGTACCCTATTAGCACACTGTGGAGTACCCGATAAGTACAATATGTACACTATGTAAGTACATGGAATGTAGCCTATTATGTATAATAAGCAGTAAAACCCAGAGACCTAACAGCTGAATTGCTGGGTTGTGGTAAGCACAGGATTCAAGGACACCTTCTTGACTGCGTCTGACTTTGCCATTCTCAAACTTCAAGGTGACTTTGGGCAGAGGCAATATCATGACAACCATGTAATTTAAGGTCACCTTGGGTGGATCTGGTCGGATCACAGGCGCACCACCGCTCGCTGTACCCTCGGAAGTCAGACACCAGGAACCGTAGTATGACGATGATGCTGCCGGAGCCTTCCAGATGCTCGTGTCTGGGAGAAAGACTTGGGCTGGACCTCTCTCGGACTTCATCCCGATTGCCGGATACAAGACTTGGCTGAAGTCGCCGAAAGGAACCTCCCACAGCTAGAGCAAACAGCAGAATGTAGTGTAATTCAGAGAGAAATCATATAGTGCCACTCACAAAAGGTTTATATTAATTAATTTAGTTTACTCATTGATTGAATTTATATGTTAGCTACTAAAGAAAAGGTAAGGTAGGGTGAGGTAGGGGTAAGGAAAGGTATGGCAAATATGAAAATGAAAGGTAAACTTGGGAAAGGTAAGGCAAAAAGAGATGATAAGGTAAACAAATAAAGGGTAAACAAAGGTAAGAGGAAAACAAATCAAGGTAAGCAAAGACAAGGTAGGACAAATAAAGGTAAACAAATGAAAGGTAAGAAAAATCAAGATAAACAAAGAGAAGGTAAAACAAATGAAGATATACAGGTAAACTGTACAGTAAGGTAAGTTAAATTAAGGGTAAATTAAGACAACCCAAGGAAGATGTCGTGTAAGTTGATGCAGGGTATTTCTAAGGTATGGTAAATGGCAAAGTGGTATTAGTCGCTCTCTAACCGTTGTGCCATTGACTACAAAGTAGAAGATGCGCTGAAACTCGTTGCTATGGTCTGAGATGCCACAGCCAACTGTGTCGCCATGACTACATGTCTTCAGAAAGACACTTGTACGACCAGATTCAGAATAGATGCTAGAAACAATACAACAATAGAATACAATAGAATACGATAGAATATAATTTCAGAAGTACAATACTACAATATGACACTAAGTGATACAAAAAATATAATAATAATAATAAAATAATTGTACAACTAATAATGATAACGATAATAATAACAGCAATGATAATAATAAGAGTGATAATAAAAAGGAAACTACTACTAATGATGATAATAATAAAAACAATAATAACAACAATAATACTAATAACAACAATCGTAATAATCATAATAACAGTACTACTACCAAAAATAGTAAGAGTAACAATGGATGATAAAAATATTTTACCCTCCGTCATCTGAGTGGTAGGCAAGTGACTTGGCATGACACCCTGGCAATTCGCTCAGGTCGTAGTCGCGAGGGACTGCTCCGACTATGACGCTCTCGCCTGCGAGAATTTCTGCAAATACGCACATCACGAATCTGGGTTATTCACAAGTCATAAATATTTGAGTCAGGGTCATTTACTTGTCATAAATATTCATAATTCAGGCCAATGTACGTATAAAGATAGCAGGGAACGGTAAAAAACTTCAGCAAGCTCGTTAAAAGCTGTATAACCTAATGTATAAAAGGTGATGTACTATTACGTGTTGTAAGGTAAGACCTCTAAGTCCATATTTCTCTAAAGATGACCTTACCGATTTCGAAGTAGGTGAGATCCCTCGAAAAAGGCTTAACAGCCATCAGAGTGGCTGTTGTAGTCTGACCTTTCACCTCATTTAACCTATAAATCACGCACATCATCACTGTTTATATTACGTAAGTCGTGAGTAATGTAAAAGTCGGTTGTAAACATAGCCAATTGACAATTATCTCTATCAGATCTATATCTGTCCATCTACCTGTCCATCTATCTATCTAACTATAAATCTATCTACCTATCAATCTGTCAATCTGTCTACCTATATGCATCCATCCACCCAATCCCACCCACCCAATAGAAGATACCTTCCCCACCCACTGTCACCCACACATCAAATCCCTCGAATGAATAGCTGGGACTGTACGTACTCTGCTGTGCAGTTGTCATTGTTGACTCTGATGTCACTCTGCCTCATACAGCAAACCTACAGCAAAAGACAAAATGGTTAGAAATTTACAAAAATATCAAATAGTTCTTTTGCATTGCTTCTTTTGCCTGACCTCAACTGACTTAAGAAAACTTCCCTGTTTTCCTAAATTCTTTAAATATATGAACATAATAAATGTTTACATGAAGATTGTGTGAGACAAATAAATTACACAAAAATTGTATGAGGATAATAAATTAAATTAAACGAGAGCTGTATGAAAATAACAACTGTCACAAAACTGTACGAGAATAATCAAATTAATCAAACAAAAATTGAATGTGGATAATTAATTAAAAAAAACAAGAATTGTATGAGAATAATAAATTAAATTAAATGAGAATTGTATGAAAATAATTAATTTAATTAAATGACAACTGTAATAATTGTGACTGTTTCTCATAAATTGTTTGTCATCTTACAGCAGTGTTTTCCCCTTGACCTACCTCTGATCCACCGGCTGGACCGGAAGCCTTGGAGGAGGTCGCTGGACCCGGGTTTCTGGCCGCATAACCCCAAGTGTCACAGTCTTGAACACAGAGTGAAACGGTTTTACCAGCAGATCGGATTCCAACCGCTGGAAAAACCACGTCAGGAAGAACAACCGCCTCCTCCAAGAACTGAAATAATATCGGAGAAAAAAATAAATTACGCAAAATATGAGACCTATGAGAATAAGTTCATCACGCATGTGCATAAGTACAGTCAAATGCAACACAATAAGATACAGTTACGTCAGTTTAACAACATTGTGTGATAACATAGATCATCAGCATTGCCCTCCTATACCCAGGCTTGGGACTGGCACTACCAGTGTGAGAGCAGTGGCGGAGTTTACAACAAGATATGGCACCATTTGGCATAATTATACCATATGATACGATACAATACACAACTGACCGAAGTTCCATTTTTTGTAAAGTAGATGGTCTTTGCTCCAGTCGGATCTTGTTCCATTCCGCAACCGATCTTGTCTCCAACCGCAACCTTCTCCACCTGACCCCGGAGGGGCTGGGGTCGACCGGTGAAGAACCTGGAATTTCAAAGTAAACACAACGTAACCCAATGTAACAGAGTGATTTTTACCCTGTAACCTTGTAATTGCTCATTTAGCTCATTTCCGAGGTTCTTTAGGTGTCAGTTAACAATGTTATTTCTCAGATCGTGTAAGACTGTAATTTCTCATACACAGTAATACTGTAATATATCACATCATGTAACACAAATTTATCATATACTGTAATTTCTCATACCTTGTATGAATGTAATTTCTCATGCAACATAGAGCAATGATTCCATATAGTGCAACAATGGAACTTCTCAATTCCCATGTAGAATATCTCTCTTTGCCAGAGTTTGAAAAATATTATTTGCGTTTTGGGAGATTCTTAGTTTTAAAGATTTGGTTATTTTTTACAATTTCCTGGAGAAAGTGGATTGGAATAGACGTACTGCCCCTGAGACACATGGAATGCGACCGAGTTTGGAAGCCATCCGGGATGTCGTGACCGCGGATAATCCATTGGGACAAGTCCAATGGAAATGTCTTCATTCTCCCCAAATGCGAAGATCTCTGGAAAAAGTACACAAGCATATGTATAGGCAAACAGACAGACAGACGAATAGCCAGACAGACGGATAGACAAACGTAGAGAAACACATAGAGAGAGAGAGACGAATAGCCAGACAGGAAGATAGAAAGGTATTAAATACCAGTTTACCGATTTCAAAGAAAGCCTTTTCTCTTGAAAATGAAACAGTTGCTGGTATCATAACATCTCGAAATCCTTCTTTCTTCCAGTAGAAACTAAAACAGGAAACACAAAGGGAAACTAATTGAAACATATTTACAGGCAGACAATTTAAAAAACGACTCAGAGAACACCATTTGTACCAAATTTACGTCCAATCTAATCAAATATAATCTAATTTAATCTAATCTGACGACTTACGAGATGTGTCCAGTTTGCGGAATGATCGTCAAATCTAGTTCCTCGTTGACATCCTCTCGATCGTTCCAAGGCAACATGCCAACCTTCAAAGTCAACGTCAGTGCAACCATGTTTAACTTTGCTAATTATTTTGTGGACAGAGATATTATAAATTATATAAAAAGTGATGAAGGTAACTATCATGGAAAAAAAGGGTCATGAAGGCAAATTGTCAGATAAGCAAACTGAACAAGGTAAATCCCCTAGAAAATAAGGTCTTGAAAGTAATTGTAAGAAAGTGATGAAGATGAATATACCTTGGAGATCAAGGTCATGAAGGTAAGTTACCTGTCCATTTTCAGCTATTAGATCCCAGATGTGGGTGTCACAGAGCTTGACCTTCTCCCCGGGGGAGTTCATCCCAATGGCTGGGTACAACGCCCTCCCCGTCTCGAACGGCTGTTCCGCCACCTAGTGAATGAACTCTTAATGTAAGATACCATTTATACAGAGCCTGATTCATCATAATAAGCAAACCGAGATAATCCATCCATTTGGAAAGCTAAGGCAGGATAGCGAAGCTAACAAATGTTAGGCCAGATGAATGAGCATTGCCTATTTACCATAGGGGAGGGCATGGTAAAGAAGGTGGGCAGAGGAAACTAAGATAAGGTAAGGCAGCGTTACCGAAATGTGTTCCTCGGAACAATAGGCTTGCGTGAGATGAAGAGAAGGGTTCCTTGGAATATTTTCAGTGTAGATAAGTGGTGGGTTTTGCTTAACGTCTGTGTACAGGCGCAAACTTTACACGAAAGAGAATTCATATATCATTGTCATTGACATTTGTGTAATTATTTAGCTAATCTGGGTCTAAACCTATAAATGTCTGCATTTTCAAGCGTTTGTACCTGCAACAGAATGTGTTTAGTTTTTGACTGGGTTCCGCCAAAAAATTTCCAATGAATAGGGTTCCACGGCCAAAAAAGATTGGGAAACCCTGAGGTAAGGTATGGGAAGGTAAGGTAAGTAGGCAAAAGCAAGGTAAGGTACAATAAATTAAGGCAAGATAAGGAGTAAGGTAAAGGTAGTGACCTTTAAGGTAAGCTAAATTGAGGCAAGGTAGGAGAAGGTAAGGAACAAGGAAAACTACACGGCACGGGTAATCGCCAACCAATAACATCCATCCTTCAAGAAGTTGAAAGATCAAAGGTCAAACTAACCGTTTGACCGTTTCGTGTAAAGTAGATGAACTGTTGGCCATTCGTCAGTTCAATACCGCATCCCATTCGATCGCCCACGTCGCATTTATCCTTCTGCTTGCAGGCATGTCCGTCTTGAACGAAGATCCTTAAATACATTCAAAGCATACTATGGAACCACTCATTATTCTATGTTCAGATGTATACAGACACACATACAAATAAACACACATACATACATATGTACAGATATGCACACAAACATATACACATACAAGCATACAAAAAACCATACATTTATAGATACATACTAATATCATGTACTTTGGCTAATCTTCATTTTACTTTGAATACTCTCACAATCATACTTTACAATACTTAACCTTGATCTTACTTGCCTAAACTGATCTTAAGTTACATTACCTCATTGTACCCAACTTACCCTACTTTTCACCCATCCTTGCTCTACATCATCTAAACACCATAGATCCATAATGAGTTGTCATGGTGATGTCTTACCCGCCATCGTCGGCATGGTAACCGATTGAGCCCCGCATCCAACCTGGCTGGTTGCCATGGGGATAGTCGTTGGGAACCAGTCCAATCGAAATGGCTCCGTCCTGACCACAGGAAACAATCTCTGTAGATTAAAAATAATCGTGAACGTTAGTCTTTGTTTTGCAATAGAGAAAAAAACAAATATATCAAGTGACAAAAAATAAAATCAGCTGGACAACTGACAACGAATATTTCAGGCAATTGGCTGATCTCAGTCAGTCAGTCAGTCAGTCAGTCAGTCAGTCAGTCAGTCAGTCAGTCAGCCAGCCAGCCAGCCAGCCAGCCAGCCAGCCAGCCAGCCAGCCAGCCAGCCAGCCAGCCAGCCAGCCAGCCAGCCAGCCAGCCAGCCAGCCAGCCAGCCAGCCAGCCAGTCAGTCATGAGAATAAGTCTGTCCTACACATAGTACCTACCTACCTATTTCGAAATAGACATCATTGTTCAGCTGCAATGGTCGACTAGATACTATGATTCCCGGAATCAGTCGTTGACCTGTGTACCTAACATGAAAATAAACAATTGATCAATTATTTGTAATGGTCAGGCCCTTCCATTTGTATAATAATCACCACCACCACCATTAATTATCACAACTACCATCATAACTATTATGATTGCTACAATTAATATTACTATGAATTATTATTATAACACTATGCCTTTGTTTCAGTTTCAGAGGAGTAGCAAAGATTAATCAGAATAATCAACACATCTGACACACACGTGTAAATATCTACCATGCTGTGAGAGTTGTTGGATCAACATCCACGCAATTCCTGACTATTCCTCGATTGAGATCGTTGTCCTGTTGTTCCGTTTCATCTTTTCTGCAATGGCGTTCGTTGAGTCTTTGAAGAAAGTGATTGTCGAGAGTGCACCTTGAAAAGTGTTTCTCCCATACGTTAAAGAACTCCGTCTCAAGGTCGTTATGACCTTGACTCGCAGACGCAATGAGTCGTACGACATCGAGCCACTTGTCAACCATTTTAAAACCTGGAACAAAGACTGACACTCTGAAATTCTTAGCAACACGGCGATTTCTCAGGGTTGCTAAGAATTTCTGCCAGCATCTATTAATATCATGCAAGTATACAAGACCAGCTTATATTTGCAGGTGTTACATCAAATCAATTACACAATAGCCAACCTATTCACTTTGGTGCCAGGCCAGAATCTGGGGAGGTGAAGCCGAGAAGACAGCATGGACATTAAGACTGGCAAAATGTGGACTGACAACACTGGACAAGCAAGATGCAGAGAAGATCTAAGCTGATGAAAACTAAAGAAGTAATACCATACCCGAGATCACTCCAGCTGGATTAAAGAAGCGGATCGCGAGAACACATATATATTATTCTCAAGAAAGCGGAGGGCACCATCAAGCAAAGATTTTATAGCAGCAGATTAATGAGCGCGTGGAACAAGCTGAGTTTTCATACAATTTCAGTGGAGTCACTCCAAAACCGTAAGATCAATTTAGGACAGATTGGAAATTAAGACACTAAATTCGAGGTGGTTCTTACACGGGCTTTGGTCTTCTGAGCCTCTTTAAACCATGATCATTCTGTTACGTCACTTACCTGAAGGGCTGCTTCGTTATCAACAGCTTGACTATTATCAAGATTTTTCTGTGCGATACGTTGAAGCAAAGTTTCCTAAGATCAGCTACGTGTAAACATGGCAAAAGAACACAGGGAATTTTCTCCACACCATCAAAACAAACTCAGCGAATGCTTCCGCTTTCTCGTTTAGCGTAAATCCCCTTAATCTATTGCGGAAGTCACTCACGTTATGTAAATTACGTCTGAGCTCATAGAGGCATGGAAATTTATCATCATGAATATTCATACTAAAAGGCGGTCGCATCTACCTGCTTCAATTACTACTAATCAATGCTAACTAGTTATACCTATAACCACATTACGCAGTTTCAGCACATATAATAATGGTTTCAGCCTAAATCTCGAGGTGGCTTCCAAGGACCATCCTTCGTAATCGTAATCGTAATCTCAACATTTGCTTAAATCCTTGGTGAACCAATCCAAACCTAAAGTATAACCGATAAATAGATGTAGTACTTACGCAAGATTTTTACCAAATGTATTTTTAGCTCTTTTCATTGGAACAATAAACAAATATTAAGAGAAAACACGGGAAAGCAAATATGAAAATAGACTCGATCAGAGTTTCTGTAATATAGTGGTTAGTAAATTTTGGCGTGACCGAACCAAATAAAATTAAGCCTACCAGCTATATAGTGCCCCTTTGTCGTCAATTTTTAAAATGCTTATAAATGCTCACCGAACTTCAATTTCTTTCTTGGTTTAGCCATTACAGTAATATTGATCTCGTACGTGATCACAGTAGCAGCAAAATACAGTAGGCCTACATGCTCTGCTCAGACCGTATAGGGTGTATACGTACTTCTAGGCTAATCAATTAACAAGGTTGCTTTGCATGCATATGGTAATTAAAACAGGCCGATATAATTGATGTCAAATTTGACTTAGGCATCATTATAGCTTAGGCCTAATTATATCAGATGGGCTAGACAGTGACTATAGAATAAAGGCAAAGTATGGAACTAAGTCTAAATGTTGATCAAATGTACATACATTACTTATTTTTTGTGTAAAGATTTACGTCTTTGCGCATTTTCGATTGAAATTCACTGGAATTCCCCAAGGATTGCAGCATTGAATTAATTTATTCGACGATTGAGAAAGGCTTTTAAGTACATTACATGAAATTGTTAACAAAACAGCACAACGATGAAAATAGGGAATCGGAATCGTAACCTTAGTTAAGCTTCAAAATTCTAAAGCGTCACTTTAAAGCCAAGCGCAGCTAGGGCACCAGCCTGTTCATGAGTACTGCATCAAATCGAAATCGTGATCTTAATCTCGATATTTCTACACCGTCCACAAAAGCTAAGTAGCTGGAATCAGCTTATTTACAGGCTCTCAATCAAAACATAAACATTGTTGATAGGTAGGCCTAGGCCCATAGGTAAATCAGAGGGGTTTAATAAATCTTTATAAGTGATTGCCGTATACATACACTAATTACTTACGTGGTTACGTCTGGCTTTCCAATAGTCCTAACCTTCCCTCGAACCATGTAAGCGCCACGCAATTTAGAATTTTGAACTTTTATATAACATCTTCTAGCTGATAGTTTGTTTAAGACGTTTGTATATTTAGCTCTATGGTTTCTCTAAATAGAAACAAATAATTCATATTAAAGCGATCATCTTCATTTCCGGCTCTCGTTGTCATTCATACCGAAAATGGCGACCTTGGCTCCCAGGAATGTTTCGCCCTTCATTCGGGTAAATAAAACTGCCAAATTCTAAGAGACTCTTTAAAACTATTATCAGAATATTTGGTGAAATAAAAGTCTTTGTTTTGTGCGCTGAGTGTAAAATTCAAGCTGCCATCGCTGTTGGATCGACTTTCGATGTCCCGATGGACTGCCATGACTACTAGATTTTTTAAGTGGATGAGATTTCTGATGCTAGGCTAGGAGTGAAACGCATCGGGTCAGAAACTAAGAAAATAGCTTTAGGTGTGAATAAACACAGAACGAACATCATTTCCGACGAATATCATTGTCTGAGAACTTATATTAATGGACGCTGACCTTGATCATTTAGAGGCGTGCACTCCTGCGCAGACCGGTGGAGTAACATTAACTATTAAGGCGTTCAGCAGTGAAAGGTTAAGCATTTGACTAAAGAGCCTACTGTTTTTTAATTGTAGTTTTGCCGATGGAGTCTTCTCTTAACGGGTGTGACCTACGGATGTTTTCATCTCAGTGAGTATGCATAATGATATACATAACTTATTACAGCTAACCCAAGACAGAGGAGTATGGAGAACAATGGTCAAATGTGAAGTGGACACCTACAGCCTTTCACCTATGGATCCTGATGATGATGATGATGAGTACGCAGCTTATCTTGTGCTAACTGCTGTCTGGTACTTGAATGTAGAAAGATTCCTGTGTGGCATTGGAACATTTCTGTATGAGACTAGAACATTCCTTAGTTGTTAGTGAAGGTTATGTATGCCAACTTAAATTGACATTGGAAGACTCCTGCACTTCTAAAAACAGCAGTAGAAGAATTCTTGGTAGTGCCATTTGATTGATTGATTGATTGATTGATTGATTAACTATATGTAATTTTGATTATTCCCGATTCCTCCGAATGTTATTTCTAACTGATGTGTTTATAGCTAGAATGCATGACTTTGATTTTGCATGTAACTTTCGTTGCTTGTCGTTGGACTGCATAACTGATTACAGTTTTAAATTACAGAGTACCTTGAGAAAAAAGAGAAGAAGATCCAGGCGTACGAAGACAAGATTCGCGAGAAGCGTGACACTCGTCTTGCACACGAACGAGAACACAAACTAAAGGGTAGGTGATTGCAGACGATTGATGAATAGGTGCATTGCATCATTCTTATCTAACGTCTTCTGTGGTGAAAAAGAAAAGCATGCATTCTTAGATGGTAGGAGGTGAAGAACAACAAGGTTGAAGAGTGATCCCTTTGGCCAACCTGAGAGGCCGCAATGGCTGTGAGGTATCAACGACTTTGTTTCGCTAGCCTTGGCATATGAGTGCGGTTGTCAGCCCTGACCTGCAGTCTTGTCTTCACAGCTATATGAAGTCAGTAAACTCAACATAGCCAAGTTGGCTATGGAGCATAGGTTGAGCAGAAATCACAGAAGCTCTACCCTGGCAGCACATGATTATTTGTTTATTTCTCACATGTAGACCCCTTGATGTGGGTTATAGATAAATCCAAAGGTCCTTTAGGTGCATAGTAAATATATCCAAAGGTATTTATTATACATTGCACAACTTATCATGATTTACCAACTTGTGTTGGAAACAAATTCTCTTGGCTGTGGATATATTAGTACAAAAGCTTGCTTACCGCCACTTGATAATCGATGCATCATCACACCATCTCCTTTTCCAAGCATAGACTCTAAGGTGTGGATGGGGCCGGCCTTCCTTTGAGTTTTAAAGGCATGTCAGTGAGAAGGACCCATCAAATGTACTATAGTCTAAAGATTTCTCATTGGACTTGTAATATAAGAAAGTTGTCATGCAGTAAAAATGATCCATGAAATGATCTTAATTTGAAGTTTTCACTTTGAACTTGTAAAGTAAGAAAGTTGTGTATGCAGTAAAATGTGGACTCTGTTTCACTAAATCATCACAATAAACTCAATGCTCCCCTCATAATTACCTAAAGAAAATTAATTTAATTGTTCTTGTTCTGTTCATTTAGAGGAGATGAATATGTTGGCAAGAGAAGCCGGAGTCAAAGTACCACCAACGACATCAGCGTAGGTGGTTTCTGTCGAGCAGTCTGCTTCAAACCAAACCGGAGCATCTCGTTAGAATGGGGACTCTATAGCTTGCTTCTATGTTTCTCAACTGGTCAAAGTGCGATCAGGAAATGTAAACACCTAATGCGATGTCGTATTGTGAATGTGAGAATTTTGTCAAGTTATTGAAATTCTGATACATGGAGTTGTTCAGTTGCTACTGTTAATAAATAAATTAAAAAATAATCTCTTTGTTGGGAGGAGTTTTTTGGTACACAGAGATGTGTTAAAAGAACAGAAGTGCCCATTTTGATGGACGTTTTGAATCGCAGTAAAGAAGAGTGAAATTTGTGGGGAAAACATGTGCTTAGTTGGAGCTAGTCTGAATGGGTGGATTGTCACCAAAAATACACCTTATTTCAAGTCTGCATTTTTCTATAGTGGTTCCTGTAAAACATTTTCAATGCTGGCTTTACCTGTAACTTAAATTGTGATGGAAAAGAAAAATGAACAAGCTGCAAGCTTTGGTTCATTATTGGTATTTATTTAAATGTTTAAAACCTCAGAAAGCTATAAAATTGAAGTAAATCTTTGAAGAAGCTGATCATTCTGTAAAGTTAACATGTAAAATTAGCATTGTAAAAAGTTAATCAATGGTTGGCAACAAGAGAAAGATTGATACAAATTGCTACAATAACAGATTTTAAAATCATTTTGTCTCTAGAGAGTGTGGTGTCACAGATAACATCAACTGATTAAGGTGAGCACAAGGGTTTCACACCCTGCTTTTCTGGGAGCTCATCCATGAGATTCAATCAGGAACTTGAGAGATCCAGTCAATGATAAACATTGATGTCTATTTTGCATGTACTCACTTCTGCCCTAAATCATCGATACAAATCACTTTGTAAAATTCCCCTAAAACAATTGTTCAAAAAGCACATTTTGTAAACTTGGCACAATAAAACCTGGTTGACTTAAAACTAGTTTTAAAAATAAACTAATTCCTTTCAGCTTAATTTTATGACAAACTGCCACCAAGAATAAGAGTCGAACTAATCATAAATTAATGATGGTAATGCAGAGAATAGAGGTTCGATCCTTCTCCTCTGAGACGATTACTGTGTAGAGACCTTGAGCAAGTAGTTAACTCACAACTGCTCAGTGCCATCGATTGACGCTTGGCCAAACACTGGCGCTAAATAAATGCATAACAGCAACAACGTTAAATACAACACTGCTAAATGGTTAATGCCCAGAAACTTTCCAGTAAGATCTAAATGAGTTCTTTACAAAAGACACAACAATTAATTATCGCAACCGAGATGAAAATAGTTCTGGATTAATAATAGCTAAGAAGAAATGGACGGTTACTAAAAAAATACTAACAGAAATTAACGGTTATTTACCCAATTCTACGAATAAGAGTCTTTATTTGGTCAGCACTCAAAACTTCAGAATATAGTAACAACAATTACAAGTGTGATTGAGAAGAAAAATGAGCATGTTACGAGAATTGATTGATTCAGGACTCATTAATAGTGAATTTTTTGAGAATTCTAAAAAAATGTAAGTAAAGAGTTTAAGAAGTTAATAGTACTGCAATGTAAAAACAACAAAGTATTAACAACTGTTACAAAGTACAATGTAGTAACAACTTGTAGAATGTAGTAACTTACATTGTAGTAACAACTCTTTGTACTAACTTACAATGCAGTAACAATTTGTAGAATGTAGTAACAACTCTCTGATTACAGTAACTTACAACATAGTAACTGTTAGAATGTAGTATCTGTTGCCATTTTAGTAACAACTTAAAGTACACCTTGTAACAACGGTTACATTGTATTTCATATTTCCTCTCTCCAAAGTTCAGAAGTGAATACAGAACCTTCTCACAGAGCATTCACAATCAACAGTAACACAAGAGACTGATGATTATGTTGCTGAGATATCTGCTTCGTTCGTTAAACTTCCGCTGACCGATTGAAGGCACTTCGTGGTCTCTGAGGTAAAGACCGTTGGTCTATTGACGAAGTTTCATCGTCGCTGTTGAGGTAGGACCGGTTCTGGTAACTTTGCAAACGACTCTTTTTTCTCTCCATTGCATCTAAAATCATAGAACACTTTCATAAAAGTTATGCGATGCAAACTTTATGCAGTGCTTCGTCAAGAAATCTACTACTAAGCCCTCCCAGTCCAACCATGGTCAAAGAGGACAGATTTAAAAGGAGCAGAAAGAAGATGGACGAGGAGATCCTAGGTAAAGGTAAAAGCCGGAGGTCCACATCAATAAATATACCTGAAGGAATAATCTACCAAAGTGAAAAAGGACAAGAGAGTAAAATCATAAAACAAATTATACACAGTGCCAGTTCTAGCAACATCTAAGTAGGTAATGTAATGTAATGTAAATCTTCGACAATTTCTCAGTGCCCACAAAAGCCACATCAGGGTAAGATGATAAAGGAGTTTACATAGCATATTTTTGGATTCTCGTATAAGTCTTCCTCACCCTGTGTTGTTAATGGGTTGGTCACTCCAAGATCGGTCTTCGATCGCTGGAATTTCGTTGGGGTTGACCGATCGAATGGCTGCAGAGAGTCGCTTGGTCTTGTCTTTGGCGGAAGCCGATGATCGAAGCCGGAGTTGATCTTAGCCTTCTGAACTTCGAGTAGAAACTCTTTGAGAAGTTTCGATGCCTGTTTGTCGTCACCTCCAGCCTCTGAAGCAATACAAGAGAGCGAGATACAGTTAAAGTCTAGCGGTAGACTGCAATGATGGTCGGTGTGTCGCCTTGCATGTCTGGGTTCAATTATTGATAAATCACGATGTCGTGTGTAGTTTATGCTTAACGAGGCTGTTTCACAATGATAGCGTCACCCTCCTCTTTAATCCAGGCTTTGGACTGGCACCCCACCAGAAAACTACAGCAGAGGAGTTCATTGTAACACTGGCATGTGCAAAAGTTTACAAGAGGCTGAGGAGAAACGATTTTTTAAAAGTTTCTCTGAGCTTTTCTCTTCACCAGTTCAAAAGATAACTCTTGCCCTAAGAGACAGCAATAAAGGTCACCTATGCAAATGATTGTATCTTCCCTCCACATTTTCTCACTGACTAAAAAATTAGGCAACTCAATTGATCGTGCAGAGTTTGACTGTTCCTATCGGGTGGTGTACATTCATTAAGTGATATGAAGCCATATATTGAAGCTGACACTGATTCTTTTCAAGAGGTTACTGACTATTCAAAAAGCGTGGAGTAGGGTAAAATTTATTTCATGAAATGACGGTCATAACAACATTGGGTAGAGTAAGACTCATATCATTAAGTGACGGTCAAACAGCACAGGGTCGATGTTCTCAAAATCAAACCAACAGTTGATGAGAGAGAAAGCCACCTTCAATAGACCATTTGAGTTCGCAATTAGCAGAGTAATCGCTAATTACAACCGTCAATGTACCTGCAACTGCACTTGTGATTAGTTCCTCAATTACATCTTTCGTCACTTTTGTCATGGCGATAACCTGAGCAAGGAAAATCTTTTTCTGTTCCTGAAAGATAAATATTGCCAAACATTAAAAGCAAAGAGACTCTATTTTGAATATATTACCACATTGAGCAGCTAAAATACTAATTTAAAAAAATGCCTCTTGTAAGTTTTGTACTCTGGTGCTACATAAATTAACAACGTAACTAAACAGGAAATGTTTCCCAACGTACCGTCAGCTGTTGGTGGAGTTCGTTTTCCAGTTCAATGGATACTTCATGCCTCAAGCGCTCCATCTCAACGGTGCAATCGAGTTTAAGGTCCGCAAGAGAGTCCTGGAAAAGTTGCTGGAAAGCAATGCGCTCAAAGTGCTCCACTAGAAAGCTAAAGTACAGCAGTGAGGTGTTAAATGGTACAAGGTTCTTTCATCAGAGATGTTACAACATAAAATGCAACAATAATAATAAGAAAATATTAATAACAATATCGAGAACTCTGTCAATAATAATGAAAATATTATTAACCATAACTTTTAATAATTAATTTAAACAACTATGACCTTGAAGAATAGAATTCTGTTTTTCCACGTAATGAAGTAATGTTGAAGTCCCTAAGGGATCCATTTTATCTTTGGGCAAAACATAATAATCACAATAAGAAGAATAAGCTCAAAAGCACAGGTATATGCCAAGATATATGTCTTCACTTCAATATTCATTTAATGGTAAGGGATTCATCACAGAATGCGCCTCAGAGTCGATATCTTGAAGGGGTGCTACATCAAGTATTTATGATTGATTGATTGAATAACAAGAAGACCAAGACAGTTTACAATAACATTCATGCTGTTATAAATGCCTATATATACATATATATATGTATATATATCAACACACTTATATGCACACACTTATAAATATGCATACATAGATACAGACCCGGAATGTCAGTATACATCAGATTCATCATCACTTTATATCCTGCAATTCATTAGTAGTATTATTATGAATTCATTATCGTCATCATCATAATCATCTTATCTTACTTCTTGTTGTCAGTCCACTCGTTCCTTGCTTGCTGATTCAAGTCCGATGCTATTTCTCTGCAAAGGCAAATGAAATCTTCATAAATTTACTGTGGAGAAAAGTAACAAAACTATTGTTATCAAAACAAATATAACTTTACTCAAACAGAAAACGTTGAACTGAAACAAGTAAAACATTGAAAGGAAGACTGCTCCGAGAAACATTCATCTAATTCCGTCTTATTATCTTAATTTATCACCTCAATAAAGAATTGCTCACAAATTGGCTGGGAAACCAAAGTGATAACTCAAATTACTGGAGGCAGCAATTGTTACAACATCAATTTATTTATAACAGAGCACAAGAATTATATGGGAATATACAGACAACATTATGTGAGCAATCAGGTCAAAAAATGTGCTTTACAGGTCGGTCCCTGACTACCTTTCCCTCGTGTGTTGTTTTGACTCCAATTTCTGTATGATCTGATCATTCCTGCGCGACCTTGCGAGGCCCATCTCTTCGATCATCTCCGACACCTCTGTCAAGTGCTGCTGGGAGATGACATCAAGATAACGATCCAACATCTCCTTGTGATCGAGTCGACTGTCGAGCTCGTTCATGATTCGATCCTAAGCAACATGTCAGATCAAAATGATTATAACAATAATAAATCATAATAATAAGATACAAATATTATTAATAATTGATAATAAAAAGTAATTTTCCACACTCTGTGATATCATCCTTTGGGTGTGACAAAGCAAATATAAAAGCACTTAGAGGTCTGAATTATTCCAGATAAAAACATTTATTTCCTAGGATAATATTTCGATACCTAATAGATTACACTTCCCTCAGATTAAATGTAATAATAACAATAAAAATATGAATAAATAATTACAAAAACTATAAATAATAAATACACAGTATATAAGTAAGATCACTTACACTTGCTGAGTGCCATCGATTGATGCTAGGTCACGATAAAACGGCGCTATATAAATGTGTAATAATAATGGCAGAACAGCAACCTCTAGTTTACAGATGGTCGTGTCTTTCCGGACGTTCGTCAGCGTCCGTTTCCTGGCTTCTGCTGCCACCTGGTGTCCAATAAGTTCTGCTAGAAATCTGTCGTGCTCCCTTAGAATTTCCTCTTCGGTCTTATTTGCTTCGAGACGTAAGAAGACTTCCAGATCCTTCACTGCTTTCTCCAACTGCTGAGAATTCTCCATCTTACGACCTTTCTGCATTCCAATCAAAGGAAAAACATTATAAATATTTAAAGAAATTAGTATCTCTCATGCAGTACAATACGATGCAATAAAACAATACGATGCGATGAAAACAAGACAATACAACTAAACATCCATGAAGCTATGGGGCTGCAGGACATTGCCTAGAATTCTACAATAGATGGTTGGTTAGAACTTAGAAGTACTAGCTCTGAAATGCAGAGAGTATGGGCTCGATTCTCTTTCTCCTCCCTGAGATGGTTAACAGTGTAGAGGCACCTTGAGCAAGTTCATCCCTCACAATTGCTCAGCGCCTTCAATTGACACTTAAATCAATAGATAGTGCATTTAACAATTTAACAAATAAAAAAGAAATAAGAAATTGATGTGCTGATAATTTTTTAAATACTAAAACAAAATGTCAACCCCATACCCTTGATCAAACCATCAAACCCCACCTAAAGTGGTCAGTAAAATACCAGGTATTAAAAGGAAATGATGTGTTGCTGAGTTGAGGTAATCTCAAAAACATTCGTAGAACACACTCTAGACAATGTTAACTACACACTTGACAATAACCTTTGTCACCATCAACTTATTTGTCTTCTTCTTATCTTTGTTGCTCTTTGTCTCCTGGTCCTTGTTGATGATGAACTCTTCAGTCAATCTCTTTCTCATGCCGTTTAACCAGATCAATCTGTGTTCATCATTATTATTTTAATTATTACTACTATTATAAATATAATTACCATTATAATAAATACTATTATTATTATTAGTATAATAAATATTATTATCATTATAATAGATATTAATATAATTGGCAGAAGCAGTTTTCATTTATTGATTAAATGCGAAAATTTATATAGCACCTCTCAAGAAGCCTGCTTCTTGGAAAGTTAGTAACAGTAGCACAATTATCAGTATTAGTAGTAGCAGTTAATATAATTACAAACATTAATCAAATCATAATAAATAACAGCAGAGAAGTTGAGAAAGATGATAGTGCTAAGATAAGATAATCCTTTTAATGATTCCAATTACTACGTTACGTCTTACGTTTTCTGAGATGTGCGGTTTGCCATCACCAACTGGTTCGTTACTCCAATCAGCTTCTGCTCATGACGTTTCTGTGCAGTTTTCTTGGCTCTACATGTAATGTAACACAGACGACCTGTCATGGCATATAATAACTACAAGGACTCTACATAAATCAGTCATAAGATTACATTACCTAAGACATATAGGGTGACTTCTGCACATGGTTGATTGAAAAATACCAAACCTTGAATCTCTAAGCTTCTTTCTTCTACCCAACTTCTCTCAATTTGCTAAACCTTGACTTGCCTTACTATAATTCACCTTACTTACTATAATTCATCTTACTTACTATAATTCACCTTACTATAATTCATCTTACCTTTCTCTGTAAACTCATTTGAATAGTTCTTGCAATATATTGTCATTTTGCAACGTAAAATAAAACAACTTGGTTCTGTGATTTCAAAAAGGGGCAACTTCATTCTCCATGTAGAATTAAGATAACACCGCCATGATGACTATCATAATTATTTTTTTTAAATGTAGTTGCACAGAATCTTAGAGAAATGCAAATCTGTGACCAGTTTTGCAAGGCAGCAATTGAAGAACAATTGAAAACTATATACCACCAGAACAACAATAAAAACCACGACAATCATCGCCTACTCTGCAGTGAGCAGGGTCTGAGTTCGAAAAATTCCGTGCAGAAGTTTCTCCAGTTTCGTTCTCAGTTCCTTTTCTTCTGACCAGAGCCGAGTGAGTGCGCTCTCTTCCGACTTCTAAAAGATTAAAAAAACACATTGAACGTAAGTAAGTATATTCTTTATTAAACCAACTATATATCCGCACTCTGGTGTACAAATCATTAAAAAGTAAAGCATTCTAATTAAAAACGATTATTGCTTTCCACTGTCTACCTGTGGAATAACACAGTCATGGGGTTATAAGGACCAGGAGATCGTCTTTTAAATAGCAATGCATTTAAAAGTACAGCATTCCCATTAAAAATGATTTTTGCACTAGATTGTCTTCCTACAGAGCTCAGAAGCCGATGAGCAACTGAGAACCATCCTCCAAAGCCATGGACGACTTTCAGAGCGAGATGCTAACAACGCTTTGAAGCTATCAAGCGTAACCGCAACAGGAACAAAGTAAGTGCATCAGCTATCAAAATAAAGGAGCTACATAAGGTTCAAACTACTTTACATCAAGGTCCCTATACAGCAACACCTCTCGTGGGAGAGGGATCGAACCTGTGGTCTCTGCTTTACAGTTTTTTTAAACAATTTAAATATATGGGAAATATCTAGAAATGGAATTCCTAATGTTAATCTACAATAAGAACCCCGAGTCTCGGGCATAAAGAGAGCGCTAGACTTGGAAATGTTACCTGATCAGCTGAAGGCAGCTTTTCGCGAATTTGTCTCATTCTTTCGCGTCTCTCAATGTTCATAATTCCTAAAATCATCGTCAGTATTAGACAAATTAAAAAAACTAAAGAATCACAACATTAGGTTGAAAAGAAAAAAGACGACGGGAAATGAAAAGAGAAGGAATAACGTATCAAAGTATTTATACATATACACATGTATGACATTGATGATGAAGATGACAATGATGAAGATGATTATGAAGACGATAATGATGAAAATGATCACAAAGAGTATGATGATCACGAATGTACGTATTAATGTATTTTTTATTTACCTATGGATTTAGGAATTTATAATTGTATATATGAATGCATTTATTCACGCATTTATAAAACTTCATGAATGTATGTACAAATGTATGTGTGCATGTATGAATGTACATTTGCATGTGCATGTAAATATGCATGACCTTATGTAGCTCCTTTATTTTTACAGCTGAAGCACTGACTTTGTTCCTGCTCCAGTTGCCCTTGATAGAGCCTCAGCGCATTGTTAGCATCTCGCTCTGAAAGGCGTCCCTGGCTACGGAAGACGGTCCTCAGTCGCTCGTCGGCTTCTGCCAGGCTCTTCTGTGAAATGCGCTCAAACTCCTTGACAACAAGAAATTGTCATCACCATCATCATCTTTGTAGTCATATTCAACATTATCATCTTAGTGCTCATCACCATTATCATCATTATTAATTCTTCATAATCATTATTTTCATTATCATCTTCATCATCTTTGTAATAATCATCTTCATCATTATCATCTCTGTAATCAGAGGCGGCGACCTCGCTTGACAGGTGGGGGGGACACCCAATGAGAGGAGTAGGAAATGTGGGTGGGGGACACACGTATGAATTGTCCTCTCTGTAAAAGGGTGGGAAGGACTTGTTCCCCTCAGCTTCTCCACCGGGATCGCCGCCCCTGTCTGTAATCATCATCACCAGCAACAGATGAGTTTCTTTATACCTCATAGATGCTGTCCACAGCCTCCGCTTCCTCCTGATCCATATCATCTTCCAGGTCGTTCCTCCGTCTCTTTGCCTCCCTTCGCAACTCTAGGTAGGTCTAGGCAGAAAATAAATCCCTCGTAAAAATCATCGCAAAGGTTCACAAAAAAACTAAATGATCGCAGTTGGATTTCGATCATGAACCGCCGAGATATTAAAACACACAACACGATGTTGATCATAGTGACATCCATTCACTGGGTCCCAGCACCTCAACGCATTCGTTTCAAGACACTTGCACTGATGCTTAACTGTCTCCTTGGGTCTACTCCCGCTTACCCTCTAGCCCTCTGCACTAGGGTCTCCTCTATTCTGCACCGGGCTTCCCTTCGTTCCTCTGCCCGCAGACTGCTGGTGGTTCCCCGCATGCGCTTTGCCAAGGCCCATTCCAGGAGCTTCCCTATATGGGTTCCACCAGCTGGAACAGCCTCCCCTTCCCCTTTGGGTGGAGCTGCTCTCTCTTCCCCATGTTGCCTTCCTGAGGCGCCTGAAGACTTTCCTGTTCTCCGTTTAGCCATGTGTTGAGTCTTGAGCGCCTCTGATATTGAGCGGCGCTAAGAGGAAGGGGGAGGATGTTCGTGTAAGGAATATAAGATCTCCATTGCATCCCATTACATTACATTGACGATGATGACGAAGATGATAATGATGATGGAGCAGATTATGACGATGGTGATGATGTTACTTTGTTGTACATATAATTCTACGCTTCTATCGGCTGCATAAACGCATGCACGAATACTCATGCATATGATATATGCATGAGCAACATACTCATGCATGCATAGGCCTACTCTAAAGACATGCCTATATACATACCTACCTTATATACCATGTGAAGAAAAGTCACTGGCATGCATTTTCAATATGGCAAAAAGCAGGCAAAGAGAAAATGAACACCTGCAATCATTGGTGCCTATCTTACCTGTGCAAGGGCATTGTCTGCCTCTGTCCTGTCAAGCCCCACAAAGAATTGACCCGTGCGAATCCTTCCCTCATCCGTTAAGCGTGACAGCTTCTCCTGACGTGCCTGTTTCAACAGCGCTGATTGATTAAGTTTCGTCTGTTGAAGCTCTAAAAAAAACTGAATGTAATTAAATGGAGCCTAACCACTTATCAGTTACGCCACCTGCTGATCAACTTATAATACACGCAACAGATCCAAATGACAGAAAATTAAATTAAGTGTAAAATAAACTATAGTAAAGGCTGAAGCAGGCAAAATATTTAGAGAAAACCAAATTATTTACTATTATTAATAATTACTAGTCGGCAATTCTCTTTTCGCTGTCGTCGCTGACTTAAGAATTCGTTAAACGCTGGAGAGAATTGAAATCACTAAGACACCTTTTTAATTGCTCTTTCCCACACAATAATAATCGTCAATTCGTTCAATCGATAGCCTAATTGTACATCCACGAAAGGAAGTTGACGTGAGAACGGTCCTTGTAGCCAGATGATAAAAGAATAAAATCAATCAATCAATTAATCAATGAAGCTTCATAATTCGCCCCTTCAAGATATCTACCCAGTGGCGCTCCCGGTCTGACTACGGCCAAAAAGTGACTTTGTATTACAATTTTCAGTAACGAGTAGAATGTCCATAAGGTTTTGAGCAAAAAGTGAAGGAAGCTGTTGGGGTATAGACCATTTAGTGTTGTTTTAATTATAGTTTTAGTTACGATTGTTTCTCAGTGTTTGAGTAATCTCGAATAATACATAAGTAGACATCATACATATGCACACATACATGAATACACACAACCAAAAATGAAGATATTATTAAATCCTTATTAAATAGTGGTGCCTAATAAATGCATGATAATAATCTCAACAAATAATAAATAATATTAATAATAATAATCAAAACCTTAATTAACACCATCAACTTTTAAGGCACCTCTGCTCAGCCAATTAACTTCCCAGAAATTGTCTCAATTCTCTAGATAATTTTTCAATTCTGGGCAAACCTAGGGGCAAAAATAAAATAATAATAAAACTAAATTAAAAAAATAAAAACAATAACAATGATAATCTCCTGTAGAGCCCCGGGAGTAACAAAGCAAAAAAATAAAAAAAATAATCATAATCAATAATAATGTTAATTGG
Organism: Bimastos eiseni; assembly: GCA_959347315.1. Taxonomy (NCBI): domain Eukaryota; kingdom Metazoa; phylum Annelida; class Clitellata; order Crassiclitellata; family Lumbricidae; genus Bimastos; species Bimastos eiseni. The sequence goes on along the minus strand of OY365812.1, from coordinate 40,633,366 downwards.
AGTTGTAACTTAATGATTCATGACTAACCTTGACTCAGCTTCGAATGAATTGATTTCAAATCATCTGTAAAACATCTCTGAAGCTCTGTCCTCACTCGATCCGATATCGTACTCTCCGAATCAAGACTCTGCAGAACGTGGGCGAATGCGTTCTGTCGACCGGAGATTTCGGAAACCAGGGACTCTTCGCGCAACTCCAGTGACTCCGATAAACACTTCCTCCTCATCTGTCCCTCCTCTAGAAACTAGGCACAGACCAATTAAATATAATCTCACCTTATCACATGGCTTCTTTGCGGTCTATGTAGTACCACAGCCCACAGGGCGTCGTCATCATAAGGATTGCTTCACGTGATATGGTTAAAACGCTTCACCTTTCAGTTCGTTGACCGTCATGATAAACCTCCTCCGCTGCTTTCTCTCCGAGGTCGCGTCCCTCAATTCCTCCAAAAATGCTTCATATGACTTTAAATAGTTAATTCTGGGTTAACCTTTTTATTATGAGTGGATACTAAATGTGACTGGGACACCAAAACAGATAGTCATCGAAGGATTTTAATGGTTAATCATAGGCAACATTGGTTTATAATGTCTAAATGGTTTATTATGATTTTAAATGTTTTCTTAACATGGATAAAACTGCATTGCTATGGTTGACAATGGCTTAAAATGGATTTTTAATGGATGAAAAGCTTAATGGTTTAAGGCTTACAATGGTTTATTAATGGATGAAAAGCTTAATGGTTTACAATGGCTTAAAATGGTTTATTAATGAATGAAAAGCTCAATGGTTTAAAGCTTACAATGGTTTGTTGGACTCTTTCCTCCCGAAGTCTGCTTTCCAGTCGACCCATATTCTCCAAAAGACTTTCTGCCACAACTTTGACCTAAACAGAACAAAACAAGATAAGAATGTAATGAGATAAAATACATTGCAACATTCCTTTATGTTAACTGATCAAGAGTAACATTTTATGAATAATTATGCATTAATTAACTGACTATCTAATGAACCAGCTTATATCGAAGGTGCTGAGTAACTGTGAGTGAAGGACTTGCTCAAGGTCCCTACTCAGTAACCGTCTCATGGGAGGAGGAGGAGGAAGGAAGAGGATGGAGGAGGAGAAGAAAAAAAAGAGGAGGAGGAGAAAAAAAAGAGGAGGAGGAGAAAAAAAAGAGGAGGAGGAGAAAAGAAAGAGGAGGAGGAGAAAAAAAAGAGGAGGAGAAGAAAAAAAAGAGGAGAAGGAGAAAAAAAAGAGGAGGAGGAGAAAAAAAAGAGGAGGAGGAGAAAAAAAAGAGGAGGAGGAGAAAAAAAAGAGGAGGAGGAGAAAAAAAGAGGAGGAGGAGAATAAAAAGAGGAGGAGGAGAAAAAAAAGAGGAGGAGGAGAAAAAAGGCGGAGGAGGAAGGAGGAAAGAAGAGAAGGAAGAAGGAGGAGGAGAAAGCAGGAGGTTGGAGGAGGACGAGGAGAAAGGAGGAGAAGAAGGAGGAGGAGAAAGCAGGAGGAGGAGAAAGCAGGAGGTTGGAGGAGGACGAGGAGAAAGGAGGAGGAGGAGGATCGAATCCGTAGGAGGCAAGCAATCCAATCAATTGCATACAATCGGTCAATTAATGAATGAATCAATGAGACTTGATATGGCGCCTCTTCAAGAAATCCACTCAGAAGTACTTCCAGTCCAACCACGGTCAAAGAGGACAGACTTCAGAGTATGTTCCATATGCCAAACATGTTCTATAGGCCACAAAAATCTCATATGCCACATGTTTCCCATATGCCACACATGTCCCATATGCCATATATGTCCGGTGTAGGCATTGTAAGTTCACCTCGTCAGGATTCATGTTGGTCGATTCTGCCAGAGTCTTACGAAAGACTTCGTCTGTGTTCTGGACTGCCATTGTCTGCAAGAAATAATAATGCTGTCACGATCACCACCTTCGTTGTCGTCATCATCATCACCAACAACACCACAGTAGTCATCATCAGGATGATCATCATTATCATTGTCATCATCATAATTGTCAATGTCACCACCATAATCATCATCATAATTTTGATCTCCAACATAGACATCATCATTTTGTCATTATTATTTAGTTTAATCTTTTACCTTCTGGCCACAAGGACCATTCTAACGGATTAATACAGAACCCAAGAAACGCTGCAATAATCTACGATTGAACAAATTGATGATTATTATTGTGGGTTGGAGCAATTAAAAAGGTGTCTTAATTATATCAAATCTCTTACTGTTTAACGACTTATAAAGTAGCCAAGGGCAGCAAAAGGATAATCTCTCACATGCTCTATCTTATCATCATCATTGTCATCATTTATCTTTTTCATCATCATCATCAACAGTATCATATCCATTACTGCATCTCGGACAGCGACATCTTTAAGACCAACATCCTCATCCATATCATCAAACCAACACTATCACTCTCATTATCCGAAGCTTTATTTACTATTGACCACGTAATGTAACTTCATTGCATCTAACATTCATATAGCTCCAGAATTAGAATACTCCACAGCGCCTGAAAGAATGTTCTCTGACTCCGTACCACAAGGGTAAGACCTCTCAGATAAACCTTCGTCATCTCGATTTCAACAACTTGAGAATCTTTCGACATCTTCTTCTTCAGCATCTGTTACAAGCAAAGAAGGCACTGTAACAGGAGAGCAAAAATGGCAACTTTAAAGCAAAAGTGGTAACTTATAAGTGAAAATGGTAACTTGTTAGCAAAAATGGTAAATTATAGGTGAAAACTATGGTATCTTATAAGCGAAAATGGCAATATTTGTAAGCTAAATAATAATTTATAGTTGAAAAAGTTAACAGATATTCTGCCTATTTTACCCTTTAAGTTTCGATTTCGAAACCTACCTCATAGTTAACTTCATTCTGTCGTTGAACACTGGAAATGATTCCAGAAACTGAACCGAAGACTTTTCGTAGCATTTCGTAAAACTGAGCTTTTGTCAGATTGTTCCGTTTTAGCTGTGCTGACAAGATCTCTCTCATGCATAACAGCTTTGCCTAAAAAATTAAAAATAAATTTTAAAAACGACTATAAAATAATGGGGCAAAGCAAGGCATCGCAATTTAAATTTTATAGGGTACAGTAAGAAAGGTAACTGTCAGGTAAAATAAAGTAAGGTATGACAAATGAGTATGGTAATAAAGGGTAAGGTCAAATTGGGTAAGCTGCAATGACAGAGTAAGGTAAGATAGGGTAGGTTAACACAAAGTATACGATATGACAGGTGAGGCTGTCACAACAGGTATGATAAAAACAAGGCAATGTTTAAGAGGGAAAAGTCAAATCTAATCTAATCTTAGAAGATGCACAAGGACACATAATAATCAAACCCAATCAATGAATTCTATTGGGCTATTTTCCCAATACCTAAGACATCCGTTGAAAGTCAATTCGAGCAAAAATGCAAAATCAAATCAAATCGAATACCATAATTCACTGATAACCCAGGGAAATCAGAAGCAGGAACTTATTGAGTTATTATTAATAAACAATAAATGATTCGGCAATGATTAAAAGAGCTGATAAGAAAACTATCAATTTAAATCTGCTAATATACATGTATATTCATATTAAATTTAGGCCAACCTCTGATGAACTGTGAAAAATTATTCATATTATTCATATTTTAGCCTCTCCATCCATCAACCACAACTAAACCTTTTAATGAATATTCAGATGCAATCATGAATATTCACATTAATCCTCTCCTCAAGAAGAGTTCTTTCCAGGTCTGAGACTGCCAACATATCCATCCTCAGGAATTCCACCTCACGGTTCCAAGTGGAAGCCAGTGAAAGGAAACCACATGGATCAACATTAATTCGATCGCTGAGCGCGATCACGTGAAGAGAAATGTGAAGATCGGTCGGAACGAGAGTGTCACGTCGTTGTAACTCTGATCCCCAATCTTCGTTAGCAATCGAAGGGTCTGACTGGAAAAAGTAACATAATGTAACACGTAAACTAATGTGATGCAGTGTAAGGTAATGTAAACTGATGTAATGTAATCAAATGTGATGCAACACATAAAGAAATGTAAAACAATACAATGATGATAACATCTTCGTTTAATTTCAAACCGCAAGCATGATCACAAGTGCAGTATAAATGGATGATGACAAGTTATCAAAGGAGTCGAATATAACTGTACAACAGCCAAGCAAGGTGCCCATCACATCATACTTCTAATTTAATAAATGCCACCGCCTGGCGAAAGAAGGACTGTCAACATTAGGGATATGTCAGCTCTAATCTAGTACTTTAAGCCCCCCCACCCAAATGCAAAGCAGTTGCAAAAGTAGAATTATCAAAATTTTACTGCAATCGTAATCTACAGACTTCACATAAAACATACCCAGAGCTATATCCTAATGTAATAGAATGTAATTGAAAAGTCGTGTAATAAGTAAGCTCATTGTACCCCGCGTTTGAGTCGCTGGTAACTGTTCGATGCTGACTTTTCATCGCTGTCTTCAATGTCTTTGTTTTCGGACGATGAAAAGACTTTGTCCTGTAGGAGAATTGAAAAAACAAAGTGGTTAAGAAATATAAATAGTAATTAATATCAAAATAGCAAGAAAATTATGTTCGTGGAGTTTCCAAATCTCTGCCTGTTTAAGATGACTCTGCTAGCACTTCCTTCTAGTGTACTACTACAAAGACAACTGCTCAAAGGCACCTTATAAAGAATTAAGTAATTAATTATAGGTATTAATTTATGACACCAGACAAATGAATTAAGTGAAGGAACAGACAAATGAACGAACGAAAATATGAACGAATGAATGGATGAATGAATGAACTAATGAATGAATGGATGAATTAATAAATAAATGAACGAACTTATGAATGAATAAATGGATGAATGAATGAATGGATGCATAAATGAGCAAACGAATGAACTTATGAATGAATGAATGCTCTAAATGAACAAAAGAAAAAAACAAAATAACGAATGAATGGATGAATGAGTGAATCAGATGAATCAGATGGATGAGACTCTGAGGAGACTTCCAGAAACAGACTCTGACCTTTCTGGTGATGTAGCGGAAGTAAAGGACTGAAGCCAAAAGGGCCAGAAGTCCTCCGACCACAAAAGCGATCGCAAAAGAAACTCCAAGGGCAACAGCACCCTTCTTTTCGTCACCGCTCGACGACATCACTTCAAACACTATGCATGAAGCTTGGTTTGCCGTCGTCATGATGATCGTTGTCAGCGATGATGAACCAGACATTTTGCTACAACCAGTAATCAGCACAACCTCACTCAAGAAACGCTTTGCTCTTTAAAATATGCGATGTATTGTATTGTATTTGAGCATTTATTAATCGCCTCTAGTAGGGTGAAACCGTTCAGAAGCGATGCAAGTGCGAAAGGCCATGCGAGAAGAAGTAGGTTTTGAGAAAAGCCAAAGAGGAAGAGAGACACCCAGATAGAATTTTAGAGCAAACAGATGGAGAAAGTGCATTCCACAGAGTAGGACCAATTGAAGCAAAAGATCGAGACTGAGCCATATCTGTTCTAGTTCGACGAACCAAAAGGTCAAGTCTATTGAACGAACGAATTGGATGGAGGGAGGAAGCTGAATGAGGCCGAAGTATTACATCAGCCAGGTATCTCGGGGCAAGACCCCGCTGAGCCTTGAAAATTACAGTTATGTCTCAATATTTACAAAGGTTTACGATTATGCTACCCTGTCTACAATATAATACGGGGTCCTGGTTATGCATCTTGAGGGCCGTTTAGGGCCAGAGCTTTTGATGTCGTTTATAGGCATGTGCGAAATGTCTTCAGCCGCAGAAGCAATTTATCCGTGTGTTGCATGGCTGAAGCCCATTTATACGTTTAATCCTAATTTATTTTGTTTCTCGCGTTTCGTGCTATTTTATACACTATAAAATTCGGCGAAAGTGGAGTTTTGAAGTATATTTCAACACCACTTACGTGAGAGTTGAAGGCGCACAATCTGATACTGTTAGCGAAAATGACCCGCTGTTTCTTACATTGCACGCCACAAATTTATGAACCCCGACTGACTCTCTGCAAAAGCTTTAAACTATCATGTTCCCTATAAATTATGGGACGGAAACAGTTATAAGAATAAATCGCGGCTACTTGAGTTTTGGGGTGCTAAACATGCTCGACACATCTTTAGAGAAAGTTGGAGGGTTGCATAACATGAGTCTTAACAACGGACGTCGTCTCTAAGGAAGTGTCCGTCACATAGAGTATTATGTCGAGACGGTAAAATTAAGTAAGTAAGTAATTGTAATCGTAACGGCAAAGGGTTGCAACTTGTCCAAAGGACAGTACGTGGGAGGTCAGAGTTCGGTTTCCAGGATATCAACAGGGAAGCAGAGTACCTGTTAGGAAGGGTGACGTTTTGGTCGAGGATTGACAGGTGGAATGTCAAGCATGGAGTCTGGGTAAGGGTTCTTGAGAAGGTGAGATTTTAAGTTTAGAGTGGAAAGCTCGGGGTGCGATGGGTAGGGTAGCTAGGAACAGATGATGTTGCATGACGGGCGGTGATGATAGTCCGACAAACTATCAGTGTAATGTAAATCGCCAGAATATCACGGCGTCACAAAAAGTAGCGTCAAGATTAATATGCCAACTGTAATAATTCAACGGCTAAATTACAGCATCGGGTATCTTTTAACATGTGCGCATAGGGTATAATGTTTTCTAGCGATGACACTGATCATAAATTTATTCCTGACCCTAGCCCACTCTCACGTGACCTAACCTGACCCAAAAATCATCCTCACGATCGGCGTCCTGTATATATTTATATATACATATATATATATATATATTTCTAGGATATATGTTATATTAAATATAATATATATATACATACATGCTATCCCGTATATCAAATCATGGCTAAAATAGGGCTGGATCACTGAAACTACACGTAGAAAAGAGAAGCCACTGCTTTCAAGATTAAGGCCAGACAGACAGACAGACAGACAGACAGACAGACAGACAGACAGACAGACAGACAGACAGACAGACAGACAAACAAACAGACAGACAGACAGACAGACAGACAGACAGACGCTTTGAAGAAGGCCAATATTGAGTTGAAGCAGTAATTAAAGTCCTTCTGTGTGTTGCCATTCAGAGAGAAATCCCTTTGTTTATTGGCTTCTGATGACTAAAAATCCCTCCAAACGAACAAAAAGCGAGCGACGTCGTACAAAAGAGTCTAGAATGTTCTCTGGTTACAACTCGGAAAGTCAAACGATGTCGCTCCTTTGCCCGCCGCACCTTGCCCCTCACGTGAACGGGGGTTGCGAGGGAATTGGCGCGAAAGGAAAGAGACAGACAGACAACCAGACATACACCTGCACGCACACATACACAGACAGACAACTATACAGACACATACACAGACAGACACACGCGCACAAACACATAGACACATATACAGACAGACAGACAGACAAACACACATACACAGACCGACAGATGAACGTACAGACACATACACAGACATACATACGGATAGACCACAGATGTCCATGGGTCCAATTGTTATGACCCGACCCAACAGACACATTAAAAATGGACCCGACCCGACTTCTAAAGCCAAAAAATTTGGCCCGACCCGACCCATGATGTACATGACCCGACCCATGACGTACATGATCCGATCCAATCCGACCAGACCTGACCCGCCCTTAGTGCCAATTTTACTAGTAATAGGTCTATTTATCGTCAGATTCTAATGTCGAAAAAACGCAGCACAGTTAGACCGCCATATACCATTCGTTTATTCCGCTTATTTAGGCCTAAACTTACTTTCTCCATAGATATCTGCAAAAGAATTCCGTATATTATTGGGTATGTAAGAGTCCGGTACGCATGTCCTCAGCTAACTCACACGCTTGTAATATATCCTCTGACCTTTCGTTTTTTTAATCATTTCATGAGATATTATTCTATACGACAGCTTCTGCCGAATTCGGTGTAAAAAGTAACAAATTCGGTGTTGCCCTAAGTTCTCGCCATAATTCTTTCGCCATATTCAATTTATTTGATTGTAATTTATTAACATTATGAATATCACTGAGTTGAAAATTAAGCTCTGCAAGAGATTGGTGGGTCGAAGCGGGTCCGGGTTTGGGACCCAATCCATTCTGACCCTCCAGGATCTTATCCCAACTAGACCAGACCAGACCCGCCTAGTCTACAGATATTCGTGACCCGACCCGACCCGACTCGAAGGTCGATCCGACAAGTGGACAACTCTGGGATAGACAAACAAACGAACACTTTGTCCAGAGTCATAGACTGTCATTCCTCAATCGACTGTAAAAAACCCAGAGCGAACTCAAGGCAGAGACAGACAGTCTGAGAGAGGCACAATGGGACAGACGCAAGAAGACAGAGGGACTGAGAAAGGACGAAAGAGATTTCGAAGCTGAAATGGAAGAGAAACGGATTTGAAAAATGAACGAAAATGAAGTGCAAGGAATATGAATAAATTAATGAATGAGCGACCAAACGAATGGACAAATGAATGAATGAGTGAATGAGTTTAACGAAGGAACGAAGAGTGAATGAATGACCAAATAAATGAATTATTGAATGAACGAACGAACGAACGAACGAAGGAATGAATGAATGAATGAAAAAATGAATTATTGAATAAACGAATGAATGAATTACTTAATTAATGGACAAATTGACGAATGAATGAGTGGACGAGTGAATGAATGAGTAAATCAATGAATTAATGAATTTATTTATTTTCATGTTTGAATGTTTCATCCCAGAAAATCGTCAAATCCCTGCAGTCGCATCTCATTCAATCTACTGCTGACCTTCGCTTCAGGTAGGCAGATACACAGGCATACAGGCAGACACACAGACACAGACACACACACAGACACAGACACACACACAGACACAGACACACACACACACACACAGACATATGACATGCAAGGGTCTATCGTGGCATCCACTTCTCCTCTTCGCTTCAGCATCGGCTGAACTTGGGGCATTCGTCCCAGGGGCAATCAGTCCCCGTCTGATCACAGTATCATCAACCGTCCCTTGAAGGAAGGCAGAACAGGAGGAAGCGAGGGTGGCTGATGAGATTACAGTGTACATATGTATATATCCACCCGTCGCATAGACCAACCTAAAGCCAACCCACGTTCACATTCTCCGTTCTAATGCCCACTCATCCTTAACCTCGTCCGTCAGTCTGTCTGTCTGTCCGTCCCTCTGCATGTCTGTCTGTCTGTCTGTATAATTGTCCGTTGGTCCTTCCGTCAATCCGAGCTTCCTTTTATTCATCCATCGCGCACCTTCCTTCCTTCATTTATCGTTTTTTCCATCCATCGTTTTCTTCTCTTCTCATCTTCCCTCCTTTTTTCCATCCATCGTTCCATCCTTCCTTCCTTCGTTTCTTTCTTGCACGTTCTTTCCATCATTTCCTTCCGCCCTTCTTCTCGAGGAATTCATTCATGACATGACATATTCTTTCATTTCGCCTACTTCCACTTACTCCCTTCTTCCTTTCCAACCTTCCTTCCATCCTTCCTTAGATCTGCGATCGAAACAAAGATCAGGTCCTTGGTCAAAGGAAGGAGGACAGAAAGAATCAGGAATGATGGGGAAGCGTATACATTGGGGCGAGGGGGAATCAGAGGATGACTGGAGACTGGATGACTGGAGACCACGATGGGAGACTGTATAATTGACGAAATGGACTCTGATCCGTGCTAAGGGATTAAAAGCGGAATGGCGTCGAGGAAATAGGAATAGGAAGGAGTAGGAGTAGAGGAGGAAGAGGAGGAGAAGAGAAGAAGAAGGAGGAGGAGGAGGAGAATGAGGACGAGGAGAATGGGAAGGAGAATGTGGAGGAGAATGTGGAGAATGACGAGGAGGAGCAGGAGGAGAGAACGAGGACGAGGAGAATGAGGAGGAGGAGGAGAGATAGACTGATGGAAGAGGAGGAATTGATAGGAGGAGAAATATACCAGAGAAGAGTAAGAAAGAGGAGGAAGCATGAGAAGTAATAGACAAGATGGAGAATAAGAAGGAGGGGAAGGAATTGATAGGTGGTCGGATATAAATCCTACTCCGATTATTAATTTAATATGACCAGTGTAGCAGCATAACTGGCGCTATGTAAATGGTGTCCATCTACATTGAGTGAAGACTGATCAATGTTTTATTCAGGTCTTTGCGTGACGCCCTCTAAGCTCTATGGCGAACGCAGGATAAAGATTTGTTGAAATAAATGCACTATAAAAGAGCTCCCGATGTAATAAATTGGTTTCATCAATTCCCTTGACATTAACACTCCTCGAAAGTCCCACGAAGCAGTAGATGCGTGTATGTCCGTAAGTGATATAGATGCCTTCTAAACCGGTGGAAGGGGGCTGCTCTCGACTTGTCCAGCAGAGGGGGCTACGAAGTGTCCGGGGAAACTGACAGATGGTCCAGTTGGGTGTCTGATTTTTCAAAAACTGAAATGGAACTAAAGCTAGGAGAGCCCACCCGGGGAGGGGGCAACGACTGAAACCCTTCTGTAGAGCTACGACTGATCTGACCAAACTCCTCATTTAATTATGTCTTGATTAGTCTCGTTATCTTGGCTCTACCTTGTCGAGACCGTAATTGCCCAAAACACAATGATCAATGTTTTCTGGACTCGCATGCAGAGTCCCTCAGTGGTCGACGACAGTTCATCAGTTCTTCTGTGGATTGATACACACGAATGAGATTAGGGCAGGAATTTCAGATCTCATAAAAATCCAATTGGCCCATAATTGACAACCGAATACACACATAAATACATATCATATATACATACATATTATTATATATAGTAAGAATGTATTTTATATATAATATATTATACATAGCCTACTGCCATGCTAGGCACTGCTCCGAGATATCTTTCTTTTTTTAATCTAATTTTAGGACCTCCTGTTTATTGCTACTAAGACTGATTTTCACTTGTGCTGGCATAATGGAGAAATTGTTTTTTTTATTGGAAGCGATAAATTGAATTGACTATTTCCAGCTTCATCTCGTTCCTTGCGTTCGGTTGATCCTCTTGAATCTCTGGATCTTTTTGTACAGATAGACTTCCTTTTTCCAACGCCGAGCGTTTGCTGTTGTGGGTCCAGGGGCGTCGATCCCGGGGGTCGAGGCGACAAGTCCCCCACAGAGAGGAGACACGTTATACGTCTGTCCCACCCCCACATTTTCTATCCATCTCATCGGGTGTCTTCTCCACTTGTCAAATTAGATCGCCGCCTCTGTGTAGGTCCATCTACCTGGAATGAACTCCTTCCATCATCAAGGACTAAACTAATGACTGGATTCTCTCCATCGGCTTCTCGCTCTTTGAAGACGTTTCTTTCCTCCCGGGGTTTTTCGTGCTGAGAACGCCTCTGAATAATTATTCATCGAGAGGCGCTATATAAATCTAAAATTACGATGCGATAAATGGATAAAGATACGAAACAGCGTATATTTAAAAACGCCAAAATGAAAAGTAAACTAAGGGGAATATGCGCAAAAAATCCAGCCATAAATACGGCGCATAAGCTTAGGACCAACAGGAGTATAATATATAGAAGGAGTGCACAAATCCGTTGAATTGTGTTGGCATTCTGGTGGTTTTATTATGGTTCTACTTCCTGTTGTCTTCTAGCTGCGGTGGTTAAGTCTGTTGGCTTCTACCTGTAGCTGCGGTGGTTAAGTCTGTTGGCTTCTACCTGTAGCTGCGGTGGTTAAGTCTGTTGGCTTCTACCTGTAGCTGCGGTGGTTAAGTCTGTTGGCTTCTACCTGTAGCTGCGGTGGTTAAGTCTGTTGGCTTCTACCTGTAGCTGCGGTGGTTAAGTCTGTTGGCTTCTACCTGTAGCTGCGGTGGTTAAGTCTGTTGGCTTCTACCTGTAGCTGCGGTGGTTAAGTCTGTTGGCTTCTACCTGTAGCTGCGGTGGTTAAGTCTGTTGGCTTCTACCTGTAGCTGCGGTGGTTAAGTCTGTTGGCTTCTACCTGTAGCTGCGGTGGTTAAGTCTGTTGGCTTCTACCTGTAGCTGCGGTGGTTAAGTCTGTTGGCTTCTACCTGTAGCTGCGGTGGTTAAGTCTGTTGGCTTCTACCTGTAGCTGCGGTGGTTAAGTCTGTTGGCTTCTACCTGTAGCTGCGGTGGTTAAGTCTGTTGGCTTCTACCTGTAGCTGCGGTGGTTAAGTCTGTTGGCTTCTACCTGTAGCTGCGGTGGTTAAGTCTGTTGGCTTCTACCTGTAGCTGCGGTGGTTAAGTCTGTTGGCTTCTACCTGTAGCTGCGGTGGTTAAGTCTGTTGGCTTCTACCTGTAGCTGCGGTGGTTAAGAGAAGTTCAATGATACTCTGGATTTTGTTAAAACGGACACGTTCAAGGAACGTATATACATGTAGGCTTACGGGTGGCAATATATGCAAGAGACGCTGCGCTGGCTTCCTGTGGAGGAATTTATTCAGCTGAAGATCAAGATCGTATTCGAAGGATTTGCGATGGCAGGAACAGATAGACAGACAGACGAACGAACAGGCAGGCAGGCAGACAGTCAGACGCGTTGAGTTCCATGCAGTTATACATTAGCCTGGTCGCCGATGACAGCGCTCATCTGCCCGTGGAGATGTTAAGATACTATGTACCTCGCTGTTGCACAACGATTGTAAACTCCTTCACATTCTATGGAATTTCTTCCTCTTCAAACAATCTTCCTTTAAATGCAACGAGTACCGAGTCAACCGATTCAACTCCAAACACCATCCAAGCTGGTTTTCGCGACTTCGCTTTTGTGGGCGCTGTACAACTGTTGAGATTACGATTAGGCCAACGATACACGTCGAAGGAGATGAACCTTAAATTTAACCTGTATAGCAAATATATAGTGAATTGACAGAACGAATGGGAAGCAAATCAAAGAGCCTTGGACAAGCGACCGAGCAAGGCCGAATAAACCCGAGGAAGGCCGAACGATCCAGACGAAGGCCGACGACCATTCGGATCCGAGACCTGCAGTAGCAAATGTTACGACACCCGTCGCATTTATCATGTGCAAACTCAATTGATACGAGGCGAGAACATGAAATATAGATGAAACTGGAAAGAAGAGAATGGAACAAGAGAAAAAAGGAAGGAGGGAAGGAAGAATATATGATAGAGTATAGAGGATGGAATTCGATAACAAGAGAAAAACATCCATATATATATGTATATATATATATACATATATAGTCTATGTCCGATTCCTGTTTTCCGAACTGTTTTTATGCCGTAAGATTATACGAATCATCGCATAGGAAGCGAATCGTGCAGCCGATGAAGACGCCGCACATCTGACTGTCACAACCAGACGCAGCAATTTCCGCATTTGCATCTGGAAAAATGGACCTCAACGTCAACCACTTTTTCTTTCTCCAAGATCGTCGACAGTGGAGGAACGTAATACGACCGAAATGATGAACAGAGGGAGGGAGGGAGGGTTGCCCGAGGCTGAATTCAAGGACGATTTTCATTCGAATTTGAAGCATGTCATCCGTTTTCCGTATAATTAACTGCCTGATGAGTGGATCTTTCCATCAATTCCTTGAGCTGCGGAAGCTGGGTTTTCACGCTCTACTCCAGCGATAATGGAGATGAAATGCTTTTGGGTGAAGTGGAGACGTGGATATCAACTGACGACGGTCTTTCATCGTATCTTCACGTTTCTTTCTATGTATACGTGTGTATATGCATTTGTGTGCGTGTGTGCGTGCCCGCGAGCGCGTGTGTAGGTGCGTAGGTGCGTGCGTGTGTGTGTTTGATCTGATGTGATTGATTGCAATTGATTGCAATAGATTGGTATGTAGGTGTGTATTTTGGTGCAAATGCGTGTTGATGCCCTTGTGAATGTATGAATGTAAATTATATATATTATGTATAAGAATTCTTCTGGTTCTTGGGAATTGGTTGATTTCTCTCAGTCCGCATAGAATTTAAGCTATATTAATTAATACGGCGGATTTTCTCTTCCGTTATTTAATTCTGCTACTCAGGTGTCCCTACTGGCGTGATTTCGATCATTTGGGGTCTCCCTTTGTGGCTTTTTCTCTTATCATAAATGTCCATTATGTCCGCATTGAGCATGTTGTTCGTCCGATTGGATACAAATAAACAAAATTGATTGATTTATTTTGATGATTGATTTATGATTGAACACATAACCTTTACCGCAACATATAAATAAGTAATAAACGACATAATTCTGTAACGTAAGATCCCTAAAGCAACAATTTCAATATAGATCGGCGTAATATAATACTGGCCACACTTCTGACCCACAACATGCGATCTCCTTACTGCAGGCTCAACTATTTCTGCCTATTTTTGATCGACAACCGCTGTCGATATTCTCCCTCGTGTTATTTTAGGTTCGTAATTCTCCGTAAACGTCCTACTTTCCTATCAGTAGGTCTAATCATTCCCGATGCTCTCCATCCTTTGCAAAATGACGGTGAATCCTATGCCGCCAAATGCATGTCCATCAAACAAACCTCTTATCATCTTCAGGTCGCGATTTTTGACTGCAGCTGGAGTCATTATCTTTTCCTCTTGCTCCGTAGGTCTGTATAGAATGCAATCCCACAGCTTGAGACTTCTGCAGAACGTTTAAGTAAAAGGCAAGACAAGGCGTAACAATAACATCGCGTTCAAAATAAGAGACGGTAAGTCGGGGCAAGTCTGCGTTGCAGCTTATTCGCTGGTGCTTAGTAGAAATAGAATCCACGGACACTTGGCAATACAATGCAACTTGTACTTATAACGCGCCTTAAACACACTATATACAGGGTGGACCAAAAAGTAACCCCACGGTTTTTTGCTAATATTTCGGCCAAAGGTAGGAATATGAAATTTTACAGGCTCAAAACCAATTCATATTTGCATATAACAGCTAAAATTGATTAAATGATTTCAAGCAGAACAAAGTGATATCACCTTTAATGAGTGCAACAACCGATTTTTGGTGGTCAAAGACATTTTATGCAACAAAAAAGTATAAATAGCGAAGTTATGAAGTCAAATTTCAAGTTGTTGTAATAAAACACGTTTCGTAATTATTATTATTGAGAAAAAAACTGAAAATGAGCGGATATGGAAGTCACTTTGACGTCATCTAGCATGCAGTCGATTGGATTGGTGACTAAAAATGTTTTGCGATTAATCATTTACAGTATTTGTAACAAAATAAACATGGGCAAGGTGTCCATGACAGATAAATTGCGTTTACAGACACTTCAAGAATCAGGAGCATGGAATTGGAATCAAAGCTCACTCTGAAATCACTGGAGCTGAGCACTTATAAAAATATGCGGAAGCGTTGATGATATATAGGGTGGACTGTGGAACGTCGTAAAGGCAGCTGAAGGCAGAAATCGATCCGCACTCGAACAAATATCGAACATTTTGACGAACTTATTTGCTTACAGAACAGCAACATCAGAAATCATCTCAGTACTCGGCGAATTTCTTCAAAGTTGAACATCAGCCCGTACGTCTGTTAGAAGAATTTCCAAAGAAGATCTGAACCTCATCGCTTTTCGTCGTGACCCTGCATGGGCAAATTATCACCGATGCAATGGCCCCCAACCAGGTCATAAGCACTTGCCAAATACAGTCAGAATATGTGTGGCTACTGGTGGCAGACGCCTTGTACACAGGATGTGAAACAATAATATGTTTGTTTTATAACAATTACTTGAAATGCGACTCGTAAAATTGTTTTTGAAACTTTTTGCTGCGTTTAATTTTTGTGACCATCAAAGAACAATGGCTGCGCTCATTATAAGTGATGTAACTTTTGTTTTGTTTGACATATGTCAGTATATTTTGGCATTTATATGTAAATATAATTAATTATAATTAATTAAGCGATTAATCATGGTATCAGTACCCTACCGAGGGCGGTGTTAGCGGTGCCGTGGCACAGGGCGCAAATATAAAAAGGGCACAAATTTCACGAGGCAATAACTTTAATTATTCCATAAATTCGTTCTTTCTTGAAAGATTACATTATTTTTGTTCACGAATAAAAACTAAAATTACAGTTGAAAAGTGCAACTAAGAAAGTGTTTTTGTGGCTATTACATCATAAATTATCTGTCTATTAATAAATTTATATTATATTCTAAATTTAGATAGGCAACAAAATGTGGGATTGCCAGATTGATGCTAGGCACAGAGGGCAATTATAGCTTGGTATGGTTCTACATGGTAGACTTAATTAAAGAAGAGGTTAGTCTTAAGTATTGCTTCAAAAATTTTAATTGAGGAGGATAATCTGATTGTTTTGGGTAAAGAGTCCCATTCACCTGGAGAAGGAAAAGAGAATGAGATGGAAGAGAGGAAGGTGTTGAGCAATTGAGCTTGGGATCATGGAGTGCGACGCCATATCTGCGTCTGGAAAAGCCCGCGCTTTGAACTCGGATCACGAATCGCCGCTACATAAATGCCTCGAAGCATAATAATATAGAGGAAACCAGTATCTTTCAACTAATACGGTTTGATGTCGGGTCCGGCGCAGAAACATATTCATCCTCGCTCGGTTCATAGTTTATTGCTCAGTCAGTTACCAAATGGGTTGGGGTACCGTTCTATGTGCCCCAAGGGTAAAACACCGATATAGCGGGGGGGGGGGGGTGAGAGGGCAGCATTATGTGTAAGCGACGGGTTGTTGAAAGGGGTTTATTGAACATCAATTAAAGCACAGAGTACATGTGTAAACTTGGAATATAGTTCGATTTACTTTTCCATTTGGGACTAGCACGAATCCACTACAAACTGATTACCAGAATATTAATGATAAAATCAAGTACTTGGAAGATGCTGGTCGATAATAAAAAACAATGATGCAGCGTAAGAGGTTTCTTAACAGCAACTCGCTACATTGTAATAATTACTCCCAAACTTCATGTGGGTTGAGGACGCTGACGTAATCATTGTAATGTAATGTGATCGTATCAGGTGAACAACGTGATAATAAAAGGCCCGTTTAGAGACAAGGGCTCCCGGAAGGGAGAAAATAAGCATTTTCCTGCATTGGATATTGTTCATTTTTCAAATTACACCCATCATCTTTGTTTTTCACAAATAAATGGTTAAGATTTTCTCCGCGTTTTTAGTATTTATCCAACCTACTCAAGAAGACCTATGAAAATTAACACTTGGCCTATTACAACATTGACACTTTAACCAGCTTAGTTTTTTTTAAACGTTCAGGTCATGACAGAAAACGAAACCCAGAATTCTAAGAGGCTGCATATTATATCGCGTCAAATGCTTCTAAAAGGCTGTTAGAATCTTCTAATCACGGAAGCGAGCGCCGAGGGTGTCGGATTCATCGGTTTCTTTCGGCACCCTTGTTACACGTTAGTCCCCCCGTAAAACCAATTTAAAACGTTGCCCATACAGAAGTCCCTATGAACGGTTATACATGTGTTGAAAGGGCGATGTGCATAGGTAAGGTGGTTGACAATTGCTTTGGTGACCGCGAAATGCATTTGCGGAATTACTTCTCAGGCGAAAGAAGAAGTTGGTTTGGCTTTCAACATCGAACAACGCGTCATATAATTGCTTTCCTGTTCAAAGCGATGGACAGTGAAACGGGAAAAGACAGACAGACAGACAGACGTTGCCTACCACTTGATAGACATACAGACAGATATACAGAGAGATAGACAGACAGAAAACAGACAGACAGACAGACAGACAGAGAGAGATAACCTGACAGACAGACAGACAGACCATTCGATAGACAGACAGATATATACACAGAGAGACAAACGAATGGACAGATTTATTTATTTATTTGGAGAATATATATATATGTATATATATAGCACCTCTTCAAGAATATCCACAAAGGAGTGCTCCCAACCCATATACAGATATACAGATAGACAGACAGACAGACAGATGGACATACAGACAGACAGACTCGTTTGGTTCTTTCCAACCGCACAGAAAGACGACTGAGAATCAACCAATCACCAGATTAGATACATATTATGCCTCTCAGCGTCGTACGCGCTCAGCATTCCCAACATTTTCGGCCCACGATGTAAACCGACGACGCCAGAAGGTTTTCCTAATTTGGACGCATTGTTCGATTTGGCGGGAAAGCGGAGCTAGCGACCGCTACGTGTTGCGCCGATTTGAAAGAATAGCATCGTTCTCGAAATAGGCATAAGGATCGAATCAAGAATGTTGGCAGGGGACAGAGAGAACTTTTGACAACGTGGGATATAATTCGTAGGATGGATTGATTATAGAGTCGCAAAATGAGTAACATTTGAGACATTTTCCGGACAGGTAATATTTTATAAGGTCGGAGTCTGATTTGTGAAAAAAGAGAAGCAAGGGGTCGGTTGGAGAGGATTTCTGTGAATCCGAAGAATGATTCCACGCTATATCAAGTTCAACGCCTTTCTATAGCTGAAACTGGCGGTTCAAGCCTCTGATCCACCGGCAAATCTAACACTGGGTAGGGTTTGGAAAAGGAAAAGATGTTAAAGAAACAGAATGAGACGGAAAAATAAATAGGGTAGCTCGGTAAGGTAAAAAAATGAGACAGGATGAGTCAATAGGTGAGGAGTATCTTTAGCAACGTATACCCTGAGGGGTGAGTGACTCGCTCTAAGGATCGCGAAAACCGGGTGCATAAGGGTGGGGTCAATGAAACGGGGGCATGTCGGTTGCAACTATGGGGCGACGCTTTGGTTTTTGTGCTTGAAGAATTCAATACAGGCAAAAATATCTCATTATAAGTGACAAAATATACGGATAAGACAAACATATATAATTGTATTTTATATCACGCTTTGAACAGCGATTTTCAGGTGTTTGGAAGAAACGAAATAATTCTCTAGAAATTGTTTCTTGTCCCTGATGCCATCTTATGAACGAAAAGACCTGTAAGCGTTCATACACATGCTATTATTATTATTATTATTATTATTATTATTATTATTATTTGTATTATTATTATTATTATTTGTATTATTATTGTTATTATTATTGTTATTATTATTATTATTATTATTATTATTATTATTATTATTATTATTCATCATTGGCATTGCCAACGGATCCGTCATCAGGCTATCTGGGTCGCCGCTTGTCAGTGGACTGTAATCTTGACATGGTGCCCTGAAAAGCCACCGCATTGAAACGTTGGATCAATGCCGACAAGTTCTGGAAAAGGAAATTTGTCTCTCGGGTGTCACCGGTAGAAAGTCGGCGTCCAGTCTCAGACAGAAAGGCGAGGCCCTCACTATTGAGGGGACCGAAGGTTTCTATAGCGATTGGAACAAAAGTGTATTTCTTCTCTAGCTCAGAATATTTTGTGTGTTTCCTTGTGGCTGCTATTTCCGCCGCTCCTCCAGCTGTGGAAGCTGTCTCGGGGATATAAGAAGCGGCCACTGTGTCCACCACAGTTGCGTCCCAAAGTAAGGCCCGCCCCCCACTCCACGGTATCAGGGTCTGCCCGTCGGGTCTCTTTCCATCTAATCGGGAAAGACCTGACGGTTCCTTGACCGCTGGAATACCGGCTCTGTTGAGGCTGCGATGGATAAAGTCGTTGATATTGCAGTGTCTTGCTTGACGGCCAAAACCCAATGAACCATGTGCGCCTCTGGCTGAGACGAAGGCGCCGCATGCGCAGGTGTGCGGCTCGCAGATGGCCACCCCTAATCGTAGGCCGACCGCCACCCTCACGGTATCGTCCTCCAGTCTGAGATCGCGAGAAACGAGCGGGAGAGCGTATAGCCAGTCCGGGGCGTGCGGTGACTGCAAGGCCCTTAGTCTCGCCTGGTCGTAGGGATCCTGTAGCTTTTCTACTAGTGCAGACAGAACCGCGTTTAACAGCGGTCTGTCAAAGTGGGTTTGTTTATGGCCTGGCGTCGTCGGGGCAGAGGCTTTGGTAAGTTGAAGCCAGGTAGACATCGCCGAGTCTCATGCTGAGTCCGATTTCACCGCTACTGATTCTAAGATGAGGGACTAGATCTAGAGAGTGCCCGCAGCTGAAGCCAAAAGGCAGGATAATTGATGACAAAATGATTGTGCAAGTAGAACTGAGACTGTGCAGTCAGTTCCTGACATTTATCATTACTATCATTATAATAATTGTTATTGTTATTGTTGTTGTTGTTATTATTAGTATTATTAGTAGGCCTATTGTTCTTTTTTAACATGGGCTAAAAATCTTGAGAATGCTGAGCGCGTGCGGTGTTGAGATGCGTAATATAATATTTATCTATTCTGGTGATTGGTTGATTCGCAATTATTATTATTACTAACTGTTAACCCGTGAAGATTCACGGGTGGGAAAATGTAATAGTTCACGATTCAACCCGTTTCCTCCCACTGCACAGAAAGGCTACACTTGCGCCCCAAAGGCACCGAAATTGAGCGGCCGTCGCGGTGTTTACCAGTGAAATGCCCTCTGAACAACGTGTTTACACCCGTAGGCCTATTAGTTAACAGCGACTCAACCGATTCAAAATCGAGTTTCATCCAAAGATTGTGCATTAGATGTTAAAAACTGCAAATATACTTACATTACACGATGCATTTGATTTTAATAACTGCAAATATAGTTACACACGTGAATAAAACGTCTTTGAAACGCGAATCGAACATACTCAGATACTCAGACAGGGTTTGCGCGCTGTCCAATCACGCGCCTTGAATATGACGGACAAACACGTGACTTAGGTAATTATAGAGATAGATAGATTATTATTATTATTGTTATTGTTATTGTTGTTGTTGTTATTATTATTATTGTTATTTTTATTATTAATATTATTATTATTATTATTATTATTATTGCAATCATTATTATAGCTAGCCCCATTTTAAAGACTAGGCCATATTTATCAACTCAGAAGCGCTCCCAGCCCATATGTACATAAGCATATAACAGGTTATATGCATATAGTATATTTAAATATAAAGATACATATATTGTATATAAATTTATTTATATTAAACATTCGTTCGTTCAATGTCATGTCAGTTGCCAACCGAAACCTGGTAAAAGCAATTAAAAATTACTGAAAGGAAATGATTATACAAAGAATATTAGACTTGATTTGCTTAATTAGCTTCCATAATTATAGGTTTGTATTGTTTTCTGCGAGTCGAAAACACCAGAAACGCATCCTAAAGGTCTCCAATCTCAATTACTGCTAATTAATGCAGTTTCTATAGGGTGTCATGAACATAATATATTGTTACTGATGGTGCTGTTGAATTAATAAAACCAAAAGGTCTAATGTACAATAATGATTATAATTAGTTCTATATCTTTACAATGTAATTAGCGTCCATTATTTAGCAAACTGAGTAATGCAGTTATTAGCATCTAAGATACAAGCCATGTTTTATCTCATTCAACTTAACAATAATTTGCAGCAGTTTTCCTAATAATACAGGAAATGTCCCAGTTATCGAACCCACAACTTCTGTTCTTCATATCTGTCTAATACCATTCAACCATATCAAGGTAATTTATTAATTGCAATGAGGTCAGTTTCGGAACGAAATTGGACCGGTTGTAGCGCTAAGTCGGCGTCGGTAGAAGCAGAGAACCAGCGCAGAAGAGACTTCAAGAAACCATAGCGCTTCATAAGCAGCTTTTGAGCGGATGACCCACATGTAAATATCTTGGAGTTCAATTAGTGCAGCGACGGTCCGGGAAATCGCACGCAGTGTAGTAAGAAGCATATTACACCGACGAAGCTGAGAATACCTCTCATTTTACTCAGATCAGTCGTAATCGTAGTCGTAATCGTAAGCTTCGAATTATTAAAGTTCTACTCCAATGCTAAACGCACGCGACCAGCTGCGTAATATCAGAGTGGTCGTTCGAAGATCGATGTCCATTTTTCACAGTTCCCGTTTCCATAGAGACCTTGCAATGCCTCTGTCTCAGGCTGTCTAGTCCTTTTTTCGCTAGGCGGTGGCTAAAATCAGATGTATATTGTAATGTGCGACTTTAATTAGAATCGACTCCTGTAATAACTTGTCAGCGTTTGTTCATACTGTGTCTGTAATCATACTGCAGCCTGTCAGTTTGAAATTAAACGAAAGTCATTATTTTTTAATATATCATTGTTATTAATATTATCGAAACAAACAAAATGACGGAAGTGGATTAGTGGCGACACTGGCGGAGCACCAAAGCATAATATGTTACTGGTATATGTCAAATACGTGGCTTCTCTGTGCATACTGGATTTTATAGCAATCAAACTTATGTGTTAAGAGGATAGAGACTTCTTTCTGTTTGTTCTAAAGCAACTATTCTTGATATCGGATAAGTTTGATTGCTATAAAATCCAGTACGCACAGAAAAGTCACGGATAAGAACGAGAGCCTACTAAAGGGAAAGGGGACAACAACACACGGCAGTAGAACTATTGCAAGGCTTTTTAATTTCGACTTAAGGTGGGTAACGTGAATTGAGAGAGTTGAACGTCCAGAGGAGGGATGAAAGGATGAATGGATGAATGAATGGATGGATGAATGAATGGATGAAAGGATGAATGGATGATTGAATGAATGGATGGATTAATGAATGGATGAATGGATGAATGAATGCATGGATGGATGAATGAATGCATGAATGAATGAATGAATGAATGGATGGATGGATGGATGGATGAATGAATGAATGGATGGATGAATGGATGGATGGATGAATGAATGAATGAATGAATGAATGAATGAACGAATGAATGAATGAATGAATGAATGAATGAATGAATGAATGAATGGATGGATGGATGGATGGATGGATGGATGGATGGATGGATGGATGAATGGATGAATGGATGAATGGATGAATGGATGAATAGATGAATGGATGAATGAATGGATGAATGGATGAATGGATGAATGGATGAATGGATGAATGGATGAATGGATGAATGAATGAATGGGCACTTGTGCAAAGCGCCTACAATCCCTAAACTCTACTGCAGGGCTTCGGAATGACGTATGAAAACGTTGCCACTCCCCTGTTATATTGGATGGAGCCATATTCATTTGTCGACTTTTATAAATAGACATGATTTAAGGAAATGAAGCTGCCACCTATACGTCATATAAGGAAGGCGTGATACTTCCTGACCGCCAGAGGCGCTGCGCTGCACATGCGGTCTACTTAGTCACACGACACGTGATGAGTACCCATTTACCCATTGATCGTGTCATTAATAATCCTTGGAGTGAACTGCAATATTATTATTCATCAAATTTCCGTCATAGAAATATCGCGATATTCTTTGAAACTGCAAGGTATTGTCTGTTTGGATGTGATATTTCCCGACCGCAAGGGGTAGTATTAAAATGGCACAGTTGGAGCAAAAAGGTATGTGTGCGTTTGCAATTTGCATGTGTGTTTGTATGTGTGTTTGTATTTGTGTATGTATGTGTGCACATCTGTGTACGTATGTCTGTTTTTACCAATGCACTATGCTAAATACGTCAACGGGCAGATGCTATATTCGCAGATTTTCTGCTTTTCCAAAGAGTTCATATCGTATGAAAACACTCTATCTATATAGGCCTAATTATCAACAGAGAAAGCCAAATCATCCCTGAGACCATTTAAAGTTTTAAAATATTTATCTTATTTAAAACACGAGAAACCAGTAAAAATATTCACCTCATTCTTTTATATTTTATCATTAGAAAAAACTATGATAGCCTATAACACACGCTTCAAATCGATTGCTTGGGAAGTTTTATGGCGCCACAACTGCCCCAGTGCAATCACATCTCAGGCGAACTATTTCGAGGCCAGACTATCAAGCACCTGCTGGTTCATCTGAGCGTTTTCGTTGACGCATCATACATATTGTATATAGGCCTACATAGACCTATACAAAACATGTGCACGGTGACAGAGAGAGACAAACAGAATGACAGAGACAGAGAGAGAAGGACGTCAGAGCGGTGCAAAAAGCGGGTTTCGTTAGCGACAAGACGTCACGAGAGAGATATTAGAAATAGGATAATCAGAGAGATTAGTATCCTTGGCATTCATAAATTGGCGACACCTCAACCTGGATTTCAAGTATTTGATGACATTCTTAATCATCTTTACAAGACTCTATTCCTCTGTTTTCTGCCATAATGTTTGCAGCTCGAACATTGTCTCAGTTCAAAGGTGTCGCGCAAATTTATAATCCAATTTTCAAATCGTATACGTTGCTGAAATCCCAAGACGGCACATAACGACAAACGACGTCACTAATACTAGGTCTCAAAGCTCCACCTGGTGATAAACAAGCGAACAAAATACCAGGCGACTTAGTGCAGATCTTGCATCGGTTGACGAGAGGTAATAGAACTCGTTTAATCCAATGAAATCAACTGGAACGTGTCGATACAGTTATTTGCTGGCTTCCGCAAGCGCTACTTAGATTTTGTTCATTCATTCATTGCCCAAGCAATTCATTCATTTATTCATTCATTCATTCATTCATTCAACTATTCATATTACGTCCTCTGTATACAAGTCTACTGGTTGACATTCTAGCGAAGCGAGTTAATTTACAGAGATTTGTTGCGGATTTCAACGCGCATGCGTTCCTACAGTGATTGCATTACGCATCTGGTATGAACTCTGAAACCCAAACCAAAAATGATCATTTTCCCTACCTAGAACCCCTCTCAGGCATTCCTCTCTCATCTTAGACGACTTTAATTGGCCACGCTGGGGTTTGGAGCTCTTCTAAGTAGTCGTCTTGAAGAGGCGCTGTGTAAATCCTCACGTTGAATGAATGAATTCTCAGAATTGTTGGGTTTTCTATTTTTCGGTTATTTAGGCCAATTTGAAAGAATCTCCAAATGAGGATTTTTCAAAATAATAAAGAAAAGCGGTCAACTCATTAAGATTAAAGAGACGTAAAATAATAATAAATAGGGCCTAATTATTGATAAAGCTATGTCATTAAAAAAAACTTTTACAGGAATAAGGAATATATCATGATGATGATCATGATGATTATTATTGATGATGACGATGACGACGACGACGACGATGACGATGATGGTTTCTTGCTCAGAGGTATGACGTGACATTGGTGTCATGTTGTATTGTATTGTGTTCTGGCTTTAGACATTGTCTTAGACGCTTAGTAGTAGTTGCAAAGGTCATCAACGTCGCCCTCCTCCTTTACCCAGGCGTGAGACTGACACTTCCAATGTACGAACAGTGGAGGAGTTAGACATTGTCTTCTGCAATGGAATACGAAAATAGACTCATCCACCTTTGGAGTTATTGTTACCATTCCTACCAAGATCGATAAACACATAATAAACTGTGATGTACAGCTCCTGCAAAGACGCCACCTACCGTTCACAAAGCAATCGCCTACATCCACCTAGCGTCTGCTGGCTACAGTCGTTAAAAGCATCTCCTTCGGTGAGTAGAGCGCAGATAGATACAATAAGAAGCGGAAGGGGAAACTGACTACTTACACGACTTGGAATTGAAGATCGTGTTTTCGACCGACTGTATAAACCTCTAATAAACTACTAGCTAAGAATATAAGCCTCTAATAAACTACTATAGTAATAAACTGGCAGTAATGTTAGTACTAAGCCACTAACAATAAACTTATGGTAATATAGCTAGTACTAAACTATCAGTAATTAACTAAAGCTATTACTAAGCTATTAGCAATAAACTATTGGTCATAAAGCTAGTGTTAAACTACTCCATAGTAATAAACTACCGGTATCAAAGCTGGTACTAAACTACTAGATATAAACTAATCCAAATCAGTTCCCTTTATTGGACTCTTACGCAGTGCGGAGATTGTGATAACGAAATTATGTCTAAAAAGTGACTTTATTTAGAGAAAATATTTATAAAGAGATTTCCGTTCGTTCAAAGAAGCCTTCACTCGGTGTAAAAAAGACTGTGTGCTATTGGGACAGTTGTATGAGGTCCTTTCTTCTTCGCGAAAGCTGCTGAACAGCAAAGGGTACGAAATACCCTGGGGGGAGTGTGGGTTCCTCACGATGGTTGTTTTTCAGCGATGTGTACAAATGGTTTTGGTGCTTCTGAATTGACAAAGAAAGGTAAGAAACGTAATCATCTACAACTGAACAACCTAACGGAAAAGATAAAAGAATTATCTAAACTGATCATATCATTGTGAATCGAAATATACAATGCCATCCAATGTATGCCAATATGCATTTGTCATGACTTTTATCTTAGTTAAGAAATTCAACTCAAGATGATCATTGCAAGTATTATCAACTCCTTGTATTGACCTTAAAATATGATTCCCCATCCATGAGGGACGTCCATACAGGGGGAGAGGTCCTGAGGCAAATGTCTCCAATTTCACGTAGGGTGGGTTTTTTGCTCTTAGGGGTAATATTTTGCCTTCCATACCCTTGGGACCGGGGGTTTGCCTTCATCACTCAAGGGGGGAATGACGCCCCTGCCATTCATCATCGTACTCAGAGTAAAAGATTACTTTTGAAGTCCCGTTACCCTAACTATTGAGGATATTGTCGCTCTGGGTCTTCATCGTGTGCATAGAAAAAAAAAATTGGGAACTGTATGCTACCCTAAAAATGTGAATTTTTCGATAAATTCACTGAATTGATTGATTGATCTCATTATACAAAGTAATGTTGATTTGACTAATATAATTGTAAAAGTATTGTTGTCATTGTGGGAAGTAATGTCCTGTCATGTAACATCGTCATCGTCGTTTCGCAACGCTTGACTACATGAATGGCCAAGTAATGTCCAATGCTTTCTGTCTCGTACGCCTGTATGTATGTATGCATGTATGTATGTGCCTTTTAAACCAGTCCACGCCATGATAGTGTCAAACCAGCAGATTCTGGGTCTTCCACGACTTCGGCTTCCTTCCCCTATGTATATCCAACATCCCACTGTTTTCAATACTGTCTTTAGGCTGTATCACGATGTGCCCGAAGTACCGCAGTTTTCGGGATTTGATGTGGCCCAACAGTTTGCTGTTAATTTTGTCATTCTGTTCTCTTCTATTCTGTTTACAGATTTACAAAGCGCCTCTCACATGTCATGCTATCTAATGGAACCTAAAGAAATTAAGTACTATCTTGAAGTACATCCGACGAGAAAGTCTCTACATGTAATGTAATGTAAATCTTCGAAAATTTCTTAGCGCCCACAAAAGCCACGTAAGGGAGATCAGCTTATTCGCCGGCGCTTATACCAAATCAAGTCCGCAATAGCCAATTCCCTCGTTTCCTTCCGGTGCCAGATCAAAATCCAGAGGGTCAAGTCGAGGAGACAGCTTGGTGCTACGGTGGTAGTCGGTGATGAGGGTGGTCAGATGGTGGCGCGAGAGTAGAATCTGCATAGGACACCTCGAAGAGTTCGGTTTTTAGTCGGGAATGGAAAGTAGCAGAGGGTAATGAAAGCAGAGGAGAGGTTATATTTGGAAGTGAAATGTGAGGATGAGGAAACTGACGGAGTTCTTTGGGAGTCCAAAGTGCTGGTGCAGCATAGTCTAAGGAGCGGTTGCAGAATTTCAGAGACGAAAACACCGGAGGTCGAGATAGAGAAAGATATGACGATGACGATGAGCGAGTTGATCCGGGCGGTTGGATTGTAAGGAGTTGACGAATGTAAGAGGGTTGAGAGGTTTGAAGTGCATTGTAGGTGATAGATAACATTTTTTAGTGGATGCGTTGAGGGACTTTAAGCCAGGGAAGTGATTTGAGAACAGGAGTTATATGATGGTGTCAAGTGGCGCCCAATAAATTTGCAATGACAATAACGGACAAGTCTGCCTTTTATTATTTGACTAATTTATTTTTGACTAAACGCCTGTGCATAAGCTGGTTTCCACTTATTCGCCTTTCAGGCGCTGTTTGCTGAGCGGATTTCGTGTAGTATTTGCTTAAACACCTTTTGTCTTTATTGCCAATTGGAGTGTAACTAGTGTGATATAAGATTACGAGATTGATTACAAGATCATAGGACCACAAGATGTGATTACAAATTACACCCAGAAGACATCAATCAATAAAAATACTTGATATAGCGCCCCTTCAAGATATCTACTCATAGGTTACCTACATCTTCCAGTCTAACTACGGCTCTTGATGCTTGCCCAGCTTCAATGTGCCCTTAATTAGGGGGCCTATTAAGTAAGAACGACATTTCACAAATGACATTTATATTGTTGCATTAGTTTGAACAGCTAAAAATGCTGAGTTAAAATCAAGAGCCTACAATAATTACTGTATTATATTGTATCGAAAAGTCTTCCATACACAATCTTCCCGAAGATATTAAGCGAGGATATTATTCCTATAATAATAATAATAATAATAATAATAATAATAATAATAATAATAATAATTCTCTTATGATTGAAATATAGCACCTCCCGTCAAATATTCTGTTTCAAAATGAATTTCTCCAAATCAAGTCTTCCTCGTCATCTTTTCTACTCTCGTATCTCGATTGTTGTGTCAATTCTTATTGGATTTACTATTCAACGCTTCTGAAAAAGCAAACTTTAGTTTCTCTTCGTCAAATTGGCTCCCGAAGAGTATTACATAACAGGATTTAATAACACGATATGGAGATGATGAGCCATTGTGTATTTACTATGCCATAGAAAGCAGCTTATACGTTACAAAGGATGTCGCCTAATTAAAAGCGTAGTTTATTGGACCCAGGAGATGCTGACTAGACATCACACACTAGACACTGTGGTCGAATAGCAGCACGTGGCTAGATAATAATACTTTCGCAAACAACGTATTAATTTTAAGGGTTTTGACCAGTTGCGCCGTATAACACAGACTGTAAACGATCCTTGATGCGTGATTTCTATTCCATTGATTTATTGGGACTGACTTTCTGGTATGAGTCAGACAAGATTGTCTGGTTTTCTTGAGAATTAGGACCATTCAACCGACGTCTATTATTTGGTTGGTGTTAATGTTATTGCATATATTATATGTATGTATGTATGTATGTATGTATGTATGTATGTATGTATGTATGTATGTATGTATGTATGTATGTATGTATGTATGTATGTATGTATGTATGTATGTATGTATGTATGTATGTATGTATGTATGTATGTATGTATGTATGTATGTATGTATGTATGTATGTATGTATGTATGTATGTATGTATGTATGTATGTATGTATGTATGTATGTATGTATGTATGTATGTATGTATGTATGTATGTATGTATGTATGTATGTATGTATGTATGTATGTATGTATGTATGTATGTATGTTTGTATGCATATATGTTCGTATGTATGTATGCATGACTTGCCTCACTTCCTGTGCATACATTCGCTGAGTTGAGCAGGTGTCTATCAGTCTATGTAGTTAATTAGGCTTAGTTTGGGCTTATGCGTTGTGCATGTGGCTGGGAAAACTTAAAAGCTGCAGATATGCGATTTGAAATTTCTAAAGTACATAATCGGTTGAGACAGGAAGCCAGTGCAGGACATTACGCATGTCAGTTGTGACTGAGGAATGTATGTATGAAACATCGAGTTGAAGCTTAATATTGGGGGGGGAAGTGTCATTAGCGTGACCCCAATCTGCCTAAATTCATGGCACCCTCACCAACAGATGGAATATACTTGATCAGCTGGGTTGAGTCCATAAAAGGAGCCCCCAAGATTCCGAATCGTATCTTATATATATATAAAAATAAATAAAAGCGATTTCCCCACTACGAGCTAAGACCGACTTAATCGTGACTTTTTGATGCGGATGACACTAGCCATTAAAGGAATAACGAACAAGCTTCCTACAAGAATCAGCAGCGAGACGCTAATTCCAGCTCTATAAGAGAATGGAATTACAGAGGATTACGCTGAGCGAAACAATAGTTCTGCTTTCAAAGAAGATAAAGACGTCATTAGTCGTCGGCGGAATCGAGGAGCCAACTATCCGCATTAGACTTGATGACAATCAGGGAGAGATTGAAGCCGAGAGAAGGATTTGCTACAACATATATATATATATATATATATATATATATATATATATATATATATATATATACATGTAGTGGCTGAGGGGAAAGATCTTTTGGCTATTAACGCATTGAGTACATGGGTTCGATCCTCGTCCTCCTCTGAGACAATTACTGTGTTACTGTGTAACTTCAATCAGCGCCATCGATATTATATTGTATGGTCGTGTAACATTGCAGGACAGTATATAAATACAGTTGTAACGCATTGCGCTAAATGCAATAATTATTGTACTGGATTGTATCGAGGGTAGAAGAGGTTAACCGCCGACTATAATCTAATTAGTCAATCAACGCAATCCCAATGCATGAGACAACGGAAAGTTTATTATTCAGGGATCGTGAAAAAGCTGATATTCTTTTAGCAGCGCCTTAGACATAATTACGGAATTTACGATTACACGGTCAAATACTAAGTGCTTGATGAATGCATGCATACGATACAAGAAACGTGACATTAGATCTAGGCCCGTATATCCAAATTTTACCTACGAACTCCTCACCTTCTTTCAACTCTTCTTTCTGTCACTGGCCGTGGTTAAAGTGGGAGTGCCTCTGTGTTGAAGAAGCGCTATATCAAGTTACAATGACTGATTGTGATTGATTGATTGATTGATTGAGAGATTGATTGATTGATTGAATGTGTGACACCGCAAACAGAGATATATGTCTTGTAACTCGGAAACAAATACTTATCATAGCAGTAAGAACACACGCTGTTTTAGTCACACTGTTGTGTCTCTGTTTTCAAACTCACGCCTATTTATAGCCTACACTCGCCAACGATTTGCGGACAGTTTATAGCAGTCCAGTCAAAATGACTTCAGAACCTAACGTTACAAAGGGGTTTTCCCCATCTTCAATGAGCTTTTCTCCATTTTCAACGAGCTTTCCCTCATCTTGCGAGCAATTCTTTGACCTGGCCAGAGAACTGACCGAACAGAGTCAGGACGCTCCGAAACACGGAGTTAATATGACGGAAGACGAGAGGCGCCACCTAGCCGTTCGAAGTGTAATCGATGACGTGGCAATTCCGATCGTCTGCTCGTTCGGAATCGTTGGAAACGCTCTGAATCTGATCGTTCTTACGCGGAAGAGAGTACAACACTCGATGGATGACATGGAAAAGTCCGTTCACGTTGGTTTCGTGGCTTTGGCCGTCTCCGATATGTGCTTCTGCCTGATTGATATGACGTCGAGGTTTCTAGGGAACAAATACACCTACTTCGGGTAAATATATACTTTTCGGTTTTCTTATTTGTTTTTTTTGGGGGGGGGACTCCTTCATTGTTCGCATTCTGGCAGTGCCAGTCCCAAACCTGGCTGAAGGAGGAGGACGACTCAAGCGATCTTTGTTGTCACATATAGTATCGCTAAACTGCAACTAACCATCGTGTGTGTGTGGAAATATATTTGGATATTTGCATCGATTTTGAACGATAGTTGACTTCATAACCTTCTTGATTCGGGAGAAATCTTTAACATTTCCTTTTCCTGAGGATAAATACCTTTATTCGGGAAAGCAGTTTGTATCTAGTGGAATTTCTTCGTGTTTTCGGAAATATTTTTTTTACTTCTATGGCTTTGAAGTACATTGGAGGTTCGATCCTTTTGATTTAGGTGGCAATAGTAGGAAATCTATCGTAATATCAATCTAAAATCTCCAAACCTTCAAAAGCGCCACCAGAAAGGACACCAGCATTCTCACGAAGAGAGTATGACTGCTTTGTTGGGTAGTAAAGAATAACGGCACTTATTAATGTCATAGCGCGTGTATTTAGCTCCAATGTTTGTATCGTTGTAATCACCGTCTTCTGTCTTTCCCAGCCCTCGTGACTGGGTCTTCGGACTCTACTTCAAGACGTACAAGGAGAGCTTCCTGAACGTCTTCATGTTGGCCAGCACCTGGTTGACTGTCGTCATGTCTCTGGGTCGCTACCTGGCCGTCTGCCGTCCTCTTCACGCCCGGGGCGTCATCAGCCTCAGCGGTACCCGTGTGGCCGTCAGCCTCGTCTTCCTGGGGTCCATCTGCGTCAACTGTCCCCGCTTTCTTCACTACGAAGTGGTCCGAACACCCTGCGACTCCCTCCTGGTCAACGTCACCACCAGCTCAGCGGATTCCAATCGCTGCCCCTGCTTCTTCTACCACCAGGACACAGGGGGCCTCTACCGCATCCCGGCCTTCGTCCTCTCCTACAACCTCCTCTGGTCCATTTCCGCAATCCTCATCCCACTCATCATACTCGCCTACTGCAACGCCTGCCTCATCCGCGCCCTCCGTCAGTCCTACCACGTCCAGAAGCTCTACCGCGCCAACCAACCGAAAGACTCGGGGCACCGCATCACGCCCACCCTCGTCGCCCTCATCCTGATGTTCATCGTCCTCGTCGGTCCCTCAGGGGTGCTCAGCTTCTTCAGGATCTACGTCCTTGAACCGGAAGCCCCTGGCTCCCTCTACTATCTCTACATGACCGCCATTGACGTCACCAACCTTCTAGTTCTCGTCAATTTCGCCGTTAACTTCGTTCTCTATTGCGTCGTTAACGTTCACTTCCGTCGTGCCGCAGCGGATGTCGTCTGCTTTGCCTGTCGACTGCGCCGCAGGTCAAGGTCAAGGTTCTCGTCGATGATCCACCTGACGCGCTACACTGCCCGCAACACCATCACCTACAACATTTCAGAGGGAGACGCGACTGAACTCTGATTGAGAAGGGCATCCACTCGACTGAAGAATCATAGGTTAATTCCATCCTGTGATGGATCCAGAAGGT
Organism: Bimastos eiseni; assembly: GCA_959347315.1. NCBI lineage: Eukaryota > Metazoa > Annelida > Clitellata > Crassiclitellata > Lumbricidae > Bimastos > Bimastos eiseni. Next base: position 40,600,441 of record OY365812.1, on the reverse strand, counting down.
CTATGAGGGAACCCAGTGGGTCCTGGTGCCCCATCAACGTTTTGATGGGGCAAAAATCTGTGTAGAAATCAGATGGGGAGAAGGCCATGACAGGATTGGCCCCCTTGGATCCGACCCTGATACCTAGATGGTGCGTTCAACGCAGCACGGAGACAATTTTTGAGAGAGTGGTGTGTTTGTGCACCACAGCGGTTGAAACTGATAGTTGTACGCTATACGCTTAAATGGCCACCTGAAAGGAGAGCTGAAAGGAGAGCTCTTCTGCTCCATATTCTTTCTTTTTCCACTCCTCCTCCTCTTCATCTCCTCCTCCTTCTTTTCCGCGATCTTCCTCTACTAGCAGTAGTTGTTGCAGCTTAGCAACAACACCTTGTGTTGACAAGGATCATTAGCGTCGCCCTCCGCCTCTATTTACAGTTGGGACTGGCGCAGTTAGAGTACGAACAGAGGCGGAGTTCCCTTCTTCTCCTTCTTCTTCTTTTCCTCTTTCTTCTCCTTCTCCTTCTATCTCTCCATCTTCAAATCGAATTGGACGCGAGATCAACGGACCAGCAGAAGAAAAGCCTGGAAATTGAATTGACCTTCTCGCAGAAACAGGAATACGGCTGTCATTCGGAACCGAAGAATGATACGAAACGAGTCAAACAGGCAGGCAGACGGACATACACACCCGGTCAGAAGGACGGACAGAAAAATACGCATACAACAGACGCTTCTGGCTGACATTTCAAGCTCTGTCAAACGCAGACCACAAAGACAGTGTCAACCAGACAAACATCGGAAGATACAGACACTTACATACGCACAGACAATAGAAAGAATATCCTCCAGAACGAGATTATACCGTAGCATCAGCGTAGATTTTTTTTCTAACGAGAAGTCTTTCCTATATTATAAGCTGGAGATAACAAGTTGAAGGTTGCTGACAGATCATGTTTTGTGTGATTAGTGAGATTATCAATGAACGCACGATGTCTGCTTTGAAACGCAGTGTTGATGTTGTCCATATCAATTGTGACCGTCATGCTCTATATCATCACCACCATCATCATCGTCGTCGTCGTCGTCGTCATCACCACATTCTCTCCCTCATCATAGTCATCATTTTCTTCTTCTTTTCATCTTTCTACTTCTTTATAAGCATCATTATAATCATCTTGAGCAGCATCATCATCATCATCATCGTCGTCGTGGTAGTCGTCATCATCATCGTCATCATCCAATCTCCATTCCGCACCAATGGTCTTTACGTTGTTTATGCGCCAAAACCCGCGTTGCCGTCACTCGCTTACAGAGCCGGTGATAATGAAAGACAGGTGATAATCAAAAACAGGTGATAATGAAAGACAGGTGATAATCAAAAACAGGTGATAATGAAAGACAGGTGATAATCAAAAACAGGTGATAATCAAAGACAGGTGATAATCAAAGACAGGTGATAATCAAAGACAGGTGATAGTCAAAAGGAGATATTTATCAGCACAAATAGGTAAATAGCAAATGCGGGCAGTTTGCTTTTAAAGCCCGTTATTAGCAATCTCTTGTGGCAAGGGATCTTAAGACATTCAAACACAGACAGAATTAGTAGCCTACTTGGTGAACAGATGTACATAATTATGCATCTGGAGTACACGTACGCATCAAACCAAACACATCCAGTATAACACACAGGGACAGAGAGAAGAACTGAACTTTACGAATAATGGCACTATATGCTTATATATATATGTATATATATATGTATATATATATATATGTATATATATATGTATATATATGTGTATATATATGTATATATATGTATATATATATGTATATATATATGTATATATATATATGTATATATATATGTATATATATATATGTATATATATATGTATATATATATATGTGTGTATATATATCCACTTCGCTCTCCCACTGTCTGCTTCTTTATCTGTCTGTCTGTTTGTCTCATCCTAACTTCCCCCCCGTTTTGACCAGCCTGCAATAAACGAGCATCAAAGACGATCGAAGTCCTTCAAACCGTGTAACTCTGTTTCCGACTTTTTCTGACTACAGCGATATCAGAGTTTTTGGGAATCATTTTTTCCATCTCGTCGCCGGAGGTTTCGTATTTCGTCGCCGCCGAAATTTCAGCTGAGAGAAGAGACGGCGGAAGATAAATGGAAACGACACGACTCCTAGAGGTCGAGATCGTATTCGTGACAGATGAGTTATGGATACGTCGCTAACAGTGACAGTTATTGTTTCATCTACTGCCGCCCTAGCGAAGTAAACCAAAGTGTGTTTATGTAGAGCACGATTTCATCTTCTGCTATAGCTCAAGAACTGATGACCCCTTTCTCATTTCATTGTTATTCTATCTGGTTTTGATGCGCCGTGTAAGAATGGTGTCCGGTCAATCAACCCAGCTTATTGATAATTCGATAGGGCGTAAACACGTCATGCACTTACCTATTATGATATACTCGATGGTACAATTCTTAAATTAAATTGTTAGGTAGCTTTGTTCTTCTCCCAGTTCCTCTGTTAGAAGGGTTAGGTCCAATGGCGTCGCTAAGATTAGAGGCCAGGCGAGGCAGATTGAATATGATGGCGGGTAGGAGAAGGGTTTACTGTATCTCCTCTATAGAACCCAAGATTATTTTTGGAAATAACAATGTAACAATAAGCATTTGTAGGTGACGGTGCTGTCATAATCATGCAAACGTTGTATTCAAAGGGGTAAGTTACCGGCCAGAACAGCTAGATCATGCATATATTAGGCTAATAATGATCAAAGCAATCTGTCAGCAGTCTCTGCGGTAACACTGTCAATGCCGGGCATCTCAGGCTATTTTTGGCTGGTAAAAACATTTCAATAACAAATGGGGAAAACCAGAGGAGGCACGCGCCTCTGCGTCCCAATGGTAGCGACGCCACTGGTTAGGCCTTATCTGTGTATTTCAGTCTATGTATAATTATTTAATACACGTTGGGTTAAGAAAATGAATCTCACCTTGCAAATACAAAGACGATGCGAGTTTCAACACTAAAACTACAGTTGTGAATTGAATTTGCTGAGTCAGATTTTCAGATGACGACGACTGATGATCGAACAGTTTATTTTTAAAATGGAAATCTATTTGCAAAACACAATTGTTCCCATCACTAACTAGTACCACTGTTACTACTAGTCTACTACTTTCAAATTAAAGTTGGCTTGTTTGACCTAAAAAGCCCTCACACCAATGCACTTAACTATATGAATTCATGCTCTAATGACTCTTTACATTCTTTCTCGTTACCTACGATGATCAAGCAGAATAGAATACTTTTAGTTGAACCACGATGCAGAACAGTTATCTGCTCTCGTGCATTTCATACTTCTGCTTCTAAAGATTGGAATCGACTGTCACTCTCTCTTCGTAGCTCAAACCTCCTTCCTTCAAAAAGCCACTCAAAACTCGCTGTTTCTCCTGAACTTTCAAGAACTTGGAAATCTAAGTGCATCTTCTCCTGGCGACTGACTATCCGTCCCTCAGATTCACAATTCGGTGTGACCTTGCGCGTTACAAATTTAATTAATAATATGAATAATAAATACTACTACTACTACTAGCTACTACTATTACTCCACCCCCTACTACTACTACTTTCCTCACTACTTTCACTTCCCCTTCCCTTCTTCTACTACTACTACTACTACTACTACTACTACTATTGTCTCGGCTCTGAATTATAATGTACACGGCATCTACAGGTGACACAAACGTAACTATGGTAACTGCTAGCATGGCTCTTAGAATTGCACTTGACATCGAACGAATAACATGTAACATTAATAGGCCATTGTTCACAGGATGACGTAAGTTGCTCCATTGTAAAACCAACCGAGATATATATATATATATACACTCCTCGTTGAGACGATTAAAAACTCATCAACGTCACAGCATTTTCTTCTGACTTTCTTCTTCCGGTTTTATGCTTTTCATGTGAGTATGTAATCCCAAAGATGCCAATATTCCCCGTTGTCCAGCCCTCTCCTCAAATTTGCTCTTAAGCCCTTCATCGTCAAGTCCATTAGCATCATTCTTGGTCTTCCTGTTGCTTTTCCCTCCATTATCCCTCGGCTATAGTTCTTAGGAGGAAATTAGACCTACTTTAGGAGTGTGTTCTCCTCGTGTGTAGGCTAACCCAGCCAATATCTGCGCCGTCTTCTAATGATTCTCTCAGGGATCTCTTTCATCCACCACTCGTAATATTTAAGACTTGTCGACCAATGCTCCGATAGGAACAGGAGGAACTAAGTCGAAGTAAGACTCGTAATATTACCTCTTTATTTATCTGTCGCAACATAATAGGCCACATAAGACTCTCCAATCCTTGGCCACCAATATCCTTAGCTTAATTGAGGGTCTCTATAGTCTAATAGTCTAAGCATCTCACTCACTCTCTCTCTGTCTGTCTGTCTGTCTGTCTGTCTGTCTGTCTCTCTCTCTCTCTGGTCAATATTTTTCTGCTCATCTACCGACAAACAGCTGGGTGTCTAGGTCCATTATAAGTTACTTGCGCCATCTAACCTTAACTTAGTAATTAATAAATTGCGGACTAACAGGCCTATGTCTGATTATCGCTTAAGCCTATTTACAAAGGAGGCGATCTCGCTTGACAGGTGGGGGGGGGCACCCAATGAGAGGAGCAGGAAATGTGGGGGCACACGTTTAAATTGTCCACTCTCTGTAACAGGTGGGGGACTTGCCCCCTCGACCCCACCGTCCCCCCCTGCCTATTTAAATCAGTTATTTAAATAAGTTTTATGATTCTATAATTTCTATTAGCCCTAGCAGACCCGCGAATGATTTAAAGAATAACGGCACCATGGCAGATGATCATTTCATCTGATACGCCTACATGCTACATCGTAGGCCTATACATGTACGTAGGCCTATAGGTCTACGTGGTCTTACGTCAGCGGCGTAAACTTTATTCAAGCAGTTCAAACTTTACTACACGTAGGATAGGTCTATAGGCCTCCAATTTCAGCGCTTATGTACGATATTAAAAATAGTAGTACGATTATTATTCTCGATATATAAGTCGGGAGTGCGGATTTAATTGCATGTTGATGATATTAAAAATGGGAATGTTGGTTATTTGATGTTTAGCGACACAGCGTCATAAACAGGAATGATTAGCATCGCCCTTCTCCTTTCTCAACACTTGAGACTGGTACTACCAGAGTTCAATATAAAAATGGCATATAAGCCTACTTGCGTTAGGTCTACCTACTATAGTTCTTTTTGTTAGGCGAAGGTAATCCATCTACTGTTTACTAGAAGTGCGGGAAACGAAAGGCGACAAACGCCCACTCCACCGAAGAACAAAAAGAAAGAACGGTGTAACTGACTTCTAGGAGAAGGGAAGCGAAAGGGGAAGGCGGGTATCGGTGTATGTAATGATACGCTGCATATGAGACGAGTTTTCTCAATTCTCAGTAAAGAGCTGAGAGAAGGAGCGAGAGCGGTATAATTACGAGGTCTACGATGGTGTTGTGCGCGAGTCTATTAATACTATTATGGTCTCCACAGTCTGTCTGTAGACGCCTCCAGACCATTCTAGTTTTCAGATCATTTGAGACCTTCCAGTTCCATCTTTTTCATTTATGGTCTAAAGATCAATCTTAGTCTATCCCGTAAACTTTACACCAAACTGGTCGGTGCAATTCCATTCTAAAAATAGTTTACTCATTTGTTCGTTTATTCACTTGCTCTCTAACTCGCTAACTGCTCGACTCGCTATTAAGACCAATACGGATGTTTGCAGAATGTCTGGACCTTCAAGAGATAAAGAGACGCAACACCATTTAAACTTAAGCTATATTACAAAACAATAGAACCATTTTCGGGTTATTGTACATTTACTGAGAAACTGTTAGAAACGTCCAAACACTTTTGCTTGTAACAATGTAAAGTCAACTTCTTGTCAGCAACTGAACGAATAGTCCTAACGATAGCTTAGTCAACAACAAATAATGTTAAATAGGCAGAAAATCGACATTTAAGCTCAAGCGTGTTAAACTAAACATTCAGAAAGCTGGATATTAAAAGCTAAGAAATATTAACATTCAAACGGTCAGCATAAAGCTAAGAAATGTTAACATTCAGACGGTCAGCATAAAGCTAAGAAATGTTAGACATTCAGAAAGCTGGCTGTTAAAAGCTCAGATATCCCACAGCAGTTATTGCTAAGAATGCAATAACAGAATGCATTATTGATGAATAATTGTCAAAACAGTTAGTAACTCTTTTCCAACAGAAGTCATCATTTCCTAGAGGCTGCCCTTGATTTGGCACGATTGGGAGCGCCTCTGAGTAGATACCTTGAAGGGGCACTATATGAAATTCACATTGATTGATTGATTGCACTAACATGTTAAACAGAGCCTTAGCAGCTCCTAAAAATATAACCTTTTGGTAGAGATAAACTCATATAATTATCTTATACCATATAATGACAAACCATTTTGTTGACATACCACTTCTGATTGGTGTATGCTGTGAGAGGCGCTACATAAATTTATAGCTAGAAAACAATACACACAGTTCGTTAATAATAATAATAATAATTATTAATAATGTCTCCAGAAGACAATATTTCCAGAATACACGACTTTGTTGCTATTCATTAAGAAAATGAAGAATTCTAAAACAGCGTTAAAGCTGCAATATGCAGAACATATAAAGCATTTGTTATTGTAAGACTGTTTTCATTTGACTTACAGCTCATAACATAAGAATCCATCATGTCTCTATAATATTGCAAGTGATTGCTTCATCTGAATCGAATTATTATTTTTACTAAAGGACAGTGTCATTGATACCAAATTAAAAGTTAATTAAACAATCATGAAAGAAAAAACTCGGGAGACGAGAAAAACAATATGATTTTAATTATTATGAGCGTCATTCATATAAAAAATATTTATTATTATTGAATATAGTACTATTATTATTATCTATTCAATGTTCATACAATTCTTCATAGACAAGAAATTATTAAGCACTATAATAATTAATATTTACCATTATTATTTTACTCAAGGCTCACATCAATCTTCAGAAATGAGAGATCGATACCGGGCTAATTCTCATTATTGACACAACTTGGCAAACAATTAGCCTAACAAATATCAATTTATATAACTGCAACGAATATTAGGCACTAAACACTTACACTACTGTAGAAATGCTAAATGTTTTTGTCAACATTTCCCAGATCCGTAAAAATGGATGCAAAGTCAAGAATATGTCATTAGCAGTAAAAAAAATTAGGCAACAATAACACTGGGATTTTGCTCTGCAAAAAATGAGAACTGATAACAATTTAACAAAATGTTTGCAAGCGTAGTACGCATCATGGCAAGATCGGCTTGTCTTGAAGTCGAAATAAAATTAGTCCATTATAAAACTAAACTTTTAACTGGTGTGCAAATGAACCTCAAAGCTCAGAGGGGACCATTGCCCTGAGATGGTCAGGCTTTGGTCATGCTTTATTTTGATCATACTTACTTCTATTAATGCTGTTTTCGGTTCATCCCACCAAGAAACTGATTCCATATTCACGGGATCTCCAACAGAAATCTCCAACTTATGGACTTTCTTTCAAAAGTCATTTACTCTCATTCGTAATCACTATAGGCAGGATTTGAACCGCACACCCAACTGCACAGCAGGAGGACAATCTCGCCAATCGGTATATAACACCCTTCGAAATGCCCTCAATGAAGAAGCCAAGTTCTGCCATGTTGCGTAGAAACAAGCGAAGCATCAAAGTCCAATGAAATTGAACATAAAAAGACGATAAACGACAACCTTAACTGAAAATGCACTTTAAACCATATCCATGACACAAATCAACAAGACCAATTCTGTTCCAATTCTGGACCAAATTTGGTCCCTTACTGGCCGAATTTAGGACCAAAAATGGCCGAATTTTAGACCAATACCGGCCAATCACTGGTCAACTTTGGTCTAAAATTGGGTCAAAACTGACTGAGTTTGAGTATAAAATTGGTCTGATTCTGGATCAATTTTAGAACAAATTTGGTCCAATTTCAGAGCAGATTTGGTCCCAATTTCGACCATAATGCGAACACATAAATAAATGGAACAGAAAGCAATGGATTTAAGTCAGTTAACACCGTAAAGTACTTCATATCTCAAATCTACCAGAAAACAACTATGAAACTGTTTCTGATGCTACCGAAACAACGCTCGCTTCTCCTTCAATGATATATGCGAAGAAGCAACAACGAATACCGATATTAACCAAACAGAATACATAATGGCCGAATAAATTGGCCGTGGCAGACAAGTCGATAAGAGAACGAGAAACACTAGGACCAGACTGTAAGCAGACGAGCTGACAATGAATATCGAAGCGTTTGACGTCAAAAAGCACGGAAACTGCCGAGCCAGAGGTTGCCAATGCAGCAATGACGTCACATAAACGACGATGACGTCAACTGTCGCTGAGTTTCTAAGAGTACATCGTCAGTACGGTAAACTGAAACAAAAATGCAGCTGGTTGTTGAAACCTTTAAATTTGGAAAATTATTTCCTCCACCTGGATATATCTTTTCCTCTGGTAACTAGACACGAATCTTCCCTTCGTATCTCCTGACAATCAAACTGACTTGCCAAAGCGATCGCAAATAAGCCTGTACCCTGTGCTCAGATTTAGAATTGTGCTTAATAAATATTTGAGCTTACAGCAATTGTAGGTCTAGTGATGATAACGCTCTTTGAGTAAATAGCTACAATGGGTGCTCTATGATTGATCAAATGACAAAAACAAACGTTTAATTTTAAATTTAAAAATATGCATTCAATAGATCGTTCAGTAAATTGAAATTCCAAAGCAAGATCTCAGTACTGATTTGAAAACTGAGATATCCGAACACAATTCAACCCTTTCAAAATGAGAATATGGCTAAAGCAAGTCAATTCCATTCAACCAACTCACTTGGGGCACGCCACCCCAAAGGCACTGGCCCTTACTTAGACGCAACTATCGCCCAATGCTTAAGAACTAATCTAATACATTCTAATGCTATAGAACGGTGTCACAGAAGTCGATTGAATAGATCACATTAGTAACATGTACGCTAACATCTTACGGTTGGATCTCCTAGATGTCAACCTGATTCAAGGATTGGTTTTGAAGCACCATCGGCTGATGCTTTGTACATTAGACAATGGCGCTACAGAAGTTACCAATTACAATTACTAATTACCTCATCGAATTGAAATCTTGCGCGTCCATTGTCAGCTGGGTCTTTGGTCTTGAAGGTTTCTACAAAAGATTACAAGAGTTCAACATCGTAACAGATCAGCAGCAGCGCAAGTGTAAGGGAGACTTTGGCGAATAGTGAGGAACATTTCGATATTAGGTACATAATATATAACATTCTAATTATCATAAATTTATATATATATATACACACAGAGATATATAAATATATATTCATTCATTCAACTGCATAACCATCACTAAATCCATAATGACAATGATAATTTATAAGGAGCCGTAAACGCGGCCCTAACCACTACTAAGGGCACCGATCCATCCATTCATCAATCAATCAATCCATCCATCCACCAACTCCACCATTGGTCTACCTACTTACTTACTCAAGTATCCACCCATTCATCCATTTCCACCAACCCATCCACCCATCACTCCCTCCATCCATCCGAGTGCATTTATCCGTCCTCTGTGCAATGTGCATCCATCCCATCCATCCACAAAACCATAGACATATCTTTCAACCACCCACCCATCTACCTTAGTTGCCAGCCCATCTACCTCACCCACTCAACCATCAACCCTACTACCAACCCATCTACTCTACTCACCCATCAAACGTACCCGCCCATCGATCCGTTACACATCTGTCTACCCTGCCAACCTACCCACATCAACATACAATCGACATAGAAACAGAATCCTGACCAAACCAAGCAGCCCGTTGACAACCAGAATCGATTATCAACACATCCACCAACCAATAACCGATGATTTACTAACCAAACAGAGTCTTCAGTTTGATGTAACAGCTGACGAAATCGTCGAACCTAACGTGACCCTCTTTGTCGCTGTACCTCATCACGATTGCATTGAACGTCGCGTTGCTCACACGGAACCCTACACTCATCATAAGAGAACAGGAACCAAGATCAATCAAACTCATTCAAGTATGTTCAAACTTAATAAAGTTATCGCTATTACAACAATAATCCTTTAATTGGAAACTGACAAACCGCAGTATGATTACAAATATAGCAGGTTATGAACGAATGACGACACGATATTACAACAATTATTATTATTATCATTAGACCTCAGATCTCTCAGGAATAAAAGAAATCATATTATGGAGAATACAAAAACAACTACAATTATTACAATCATTTAGCGCTTTTAATTATTAATTTTTTAACAATTTCAACATTAACATTATTCAATATTTATGCCTCTGCAGCTTTATCAATATCTACTGTTAGTTAGTAGTTACTTGCTCATATCAGTCGTCCTATTTACGTTTTTCATTCTAATGTTTCCCTCAACTATGAAAAAACCTTAACGAACCTAAGAAAAGGTCGTCAATTAATCGTTAAAAATAGATTTAATCGCTAAAATTAATTAACGATTAATCTATTAGTTAATTGTTAACATCAACAGTCCAACAACTATTATTATTAGATGTTTTCCCGGCCAAAGACGTTAAGTATATGGAGCTCGGAAAGGTCAATTGATATTGCAAGTCCTCAGGCCGCATGCGTTACAATAGACTCGCACATAGATAATTTCCATCACATGTAATTCTGAAACTTTGCAACGGATTAAACTCGATAGTATCGCCACTCCACTACCTCTCCAGCTCAACTCTCAACGCGGCAAAAGTTATGCAGATTTCATAAAATCTTTCCCAATGAAAATAAGATATAAATGATCAAAAATAAGACGAATTTACCGACATTCAATAAGCTATTCAAAATTAAATAATTCCTGAGATAAGTTAGAAAAGACAGACGTTATCCACTGAATTAAACCGCCAGATCAGAGAAAGATTAAACCGGAGCAGACAGCAAGATAATTAGCGTGAAAATGAAAGACCATAAATTACCAATCAAGCAAAAGATTACCACTCATTGCCATTAAAGTTTACACGTGTAGGCTTACAGCTATCGATTACACAAGTTACAAATGAAGAATTTGTTAAAAGTTATGAATTTAGAATTAGTTGAATGTCAACAGTTTATGCAAGTAAACTTACTATGTAGTTAGTTATCAACAACTAAAGTTACGCATATAACATTACAGTTAACAATGGCCACATTACCTTATATTGCAACCAATTAACATTGCAATCAATATCCAGGCGAGAGGTCCTTGGTTCAGTGGACATCAATAAAAATTATAGGTCAGACTGTAACACATCGCAGCATAACACAGAGTGACCGTGTTTATCTGTCTGTCTGTCTCTGTCTGTGTGTGCTTGGCTGTGTCTGTCCGTCTGTCTATTTGTCATGGATGACATTTATTGCTTCAAGACAGACAGACTCGCAACGCCCACGGAAGAAGGATCCTCTTCCAAGTTCTCGACAAAAGAGCGACGACAGAAGACTGCGAAAAACACGCCCAGACCGGGCACAGCTTTTCTTAACTACTGCAGGCCAAAAGCAGAAGCTTATTCTAAAGAAGAGAACCGTTACCTGGAAGGGAACTAGGAGTCGACGCTGTTAATACAGAAAGGTACAGTCAATTCTTTATATTCCTTAATACACTTGCTGATTCATCGAGAGTATTTATAGAGACCGTACTTGGTGTCACAAGGGACACTAAACACAACAGTAGTTCACATGCTCTTGAATATTTTTATTGTTTAAAAATTCATCTTTTATTATTTGCTCAAGGTTGTGAATCATGTGTGTAGAAACCTGTTGACAGTTGTATAAATACGAAGTTCGTGCAGTAGACTCAAACTGGCAAACGTCAGGATAGAACCCGATCAACTTTAGAATAGGCATGTTAGAAAACAGAGAGCTACCTACTTGAGAATAGAACAGTTTTAGAATCAGTCTACAATATAACAGATCTACTTAGCAAAAGATCTACTTAACAAACTGATCAACTTAACAAAATGATCGATGTTAGAACAGATCGAATACTGATCAAAACAGATAAAATTCATAAAAAATTACCATTTGCAAGGAATAATTAATTGGTACAAAAATCTCCTGAAGTTTCTGTTATTCATGGATTTTATGTAACTGAAGCAATTTTGAAACACACATAGTTGAATATAAAGCGGGTGGAGAATGTGGAAAATAGCAAATAAAACTAATAAATAAACAAAGCAATAAAAAGACTCTAAAACAAATAAATAGTGAAATAGATAATGATTCAAAAAGAATTAAAAACAAATTAATAATGAAAAACAATAAATAACAATAGATTAATAATACAATTAATAATAATGTTAAAAATAAGGACAATAGAAACAAATGACCTGCTAAATGATTACAAACCATTAAACCTTTCTGCTTAGCAACGCTACCAGAGCAAATGAACACCAGGTTGCCATATCAATAAAAATTCAAGTTACCATAGCAACACTAATTCAGGTTACCATAGCAACACTACTTCAGGTCACCATAGCAACAGCATTAAAGAGCAGAAACCACCAGTTGTAACGAAAAGCAGCTAAACTGAAGCAAGACTACAAGCTCTGAAAAGAAATCAGAATCACTGTTATAGCAACAGGCAGCTAAATGATAATTGAAAAAATAACAATTGGATGTTGTAAGAGGCTGTAAATCATAGCAGAAAACTTGTGGAGGCCAGTAGTCTGAATGATAGGAGACAGTGAGGCTTGACATCTTAATTATGAGAGAGATTATTGGAACCTTGGTCGCTTTTGTCAGCAAAGTCTTAGATGGTATCTATGGTGTCAATATGGAGAAGACCAATGTTCTGTCACAAGGCAGAGATAATATAATAGCCTACATGGCGGACAAGCAAATTAATGGAGGTTAAGTTTTGGGTGAAGAATTAAAATACCTAAACGACTAAGCAGAATAGGTAAACGCAGGGAGAGGGATATTGAGCAGAATGGACAGATACAGACAGATATATAATGAGCAGAATGGACAGATACAAAGAGATATATAACGAGCAGAATGGACAGATACAGAGAGATATGCAATGAGCAGAACGTACAGATACATGGAAGAGTATCACAACCTAAAGACCACCATCCAAAGAAAGATTGTTCATGAAGAACAGTTCTACCTTTAGGTATAGACCACAGAAAAACAATTGGATCATGACCTCTCTGAATAATCACAAGTCTGGGAAATAAAGTCTGATTAAGTATCATGGTTGGAACTTGTACGGTTTCAATCACTGCTTAATAGCATTTTATGCCAGAGCCCAGAAACCCCGTTCGTACCTTTGCATGGCCTACTGATGAGACCCCACAGAAGCACACATCAAGAAACTAAGCACTACCAAAACACTGTGAACACTCCAAGCAGGAAACCAAAGGAAACTTCACAGCAAACCAGCACCACAAAGCTTCTAGAATCTAAAAGTGTCAGCACGTAGGTAAAAAAACAGGGTGTCATCAAGACCCAAGGAGAGTGAGGGGTAAATTCGATTACCTAGGGTGTTAAGGACGTTACGGAATTCGTAGCTGTTGAAGAATCCATTGTTGTCTGTATCCATCATTTTGAAAGCTCTCTGTAATCAGCAAAAGCAAATGAATGTGCAATAATAATAACGTCAATGGTCATTGTTCGATTCACACAGTGCTGTTGGATAGCCACGGCCTTAGGAAAGAGCACAGTAAGGTTTAGCCTGATGGACAAAAAAGTAAAGATCTTCCGTTTTTCCACCTAGTCGCAGACTTGGAGCACCGCTGATTTCGAGCGGTGCTTTAGAAATGTTCAGTTACAAACATATTTACAATTTACAAGGAACAGAAATGTATGTAAAGTGAGGCGAAGATAAAGAGCTTAAATAAAATAAGGAACTGAGTCTGGAGCCAAAAATACCAGAGAGAAGAGGCAGATGAGTTAGGGTAGCAGTGAATTAAGGTGGTAGTGAATTATGGTGACAGCAAATTAGAGTGACAGTGAATCAGGGTGACATAGGATTAAGGTGGCAGTGAATTACGGTGGCAGTGAATTGTGGTGTCAAAGAACGGTTGAGTTGTCCTACCTTGCAGAGAGTCAGATCCGCCCAGAGCCTCTTGAAGTCTTCAAATCCGAGTTTTCCAGTCATGTCAGCCTAGGAGAGGAAAAATGTTAAGGAGAGACCCACATACACCAACACTTATTACCCATTTCTCGTTTTCCATGTCTCTATCCACCGCAATTTTTTTCCATCTCAAAAGGACAGGTCTCTTTACATCTCACTTCCGGAAATCTCTCATCAAGTGCACCATTAAACTTGCACTAACTCCCTTTTTGAAGTTCATTTTTGTATTGTTATTGTCATTAAAATTGTCAATATTAGAGGATTTTTACTGCCCTGCTTTGCTTGCTAATTTTGGCAATACCAGTTGTTAATTCCATTGCATCTAAAAATTTACAAAGCGACTTCTGCAGCACAGACTATTTTTTTTGGAGGTACTGAGAGTGGAAATATGGGTAAGCCAGGGAAGGCATGCCATGAGCAGCACGGTTTAAGACGGACTGAAGAGGGAGAGGCAAAACTTGATGACATCAAACATTATCACTTCTAGCAAATGCTATCAGTGGTGCTCTAGACAAATGTCCAATTACAACACTGATGAAAAATTACAAGGTTTACATAACAGTATCCTGGTTTACGCGGTTAAAGGATACGTCTCTCATTGCTACCATGCTCCTCGTCATGTCCGTGCTGAACCCATCAAAGGCGAAGTCTGTAGCAGCAGAACGTAAACATCGTATTAGACAAATTATTTAATTCCTTATTTATTTTTACCTTATTTATTTAAGCAGGCATTTACAAGACACATTTGCAACTACCATTTGATCAAGAGTACGAAAGTTGACTGACTTTCCGGGTATCTACCCGAATTTCTGAGTATCTACCAAATTTAGAGATGGCTATCCAAATATAGGGGCATCTACCCAACTTTATGGGTATCTATTCAACTTTCTGGGTATAACCAACTTGCCATGTATCTACCCCACTTTTCAGATACCTAACCAACTTCCTGGGTATCAACCGGACTCACTGGGCAAAACGATTAGATAGACACGTGCAAAGTATTAAACGCACACATTTCACAGTGATCCCACTTAATGACGAAGCATCAATCATTGACATTAAGCCCCTGTAAGCAAAGGACCATCTACTCAGTAATCGTCTTAGGGGAGGAGGAAGAGGATCGAACACACACACTCCTCCGCTTCACGGGCCGAGCACCTCAACCGATGAGCCCCGTATATCTCACGTGAACTGACCGACCTTTCTTGAAGGTAGCATTAAGGATGTTTTGCAGTTCGAATGCATCAATTTCTCCGTCTGCTCCGGCCAAATTCATGAATGCCTGACGTCCCTCCTCTTTGTTGGCCTTGTCCCTGGGATCTTTGTCCCCAAGAGCATCTTTCTAGAAGGACAACAGACACGGCCTCAACACTGAACATGCTCATAACTGGTCTGGAAAGATCTTTACGTATGTACTATAGGCACGTTCATGTATGCTAGCGAGTATTTATATATTCATTAATATTCATTCATTCAAAATTTAGATAGCACCCTTTCAAGGAAACTACTCAAAAGCCCTGACAACTCCAGACAAAAGGGTAAGTTTTAAATGGCCATGAAATGTATCGCTACATGATTTAGGACAACGATTTTCAACCGGTGGTACGCATAACCTAGGGTTCGCCAGCTTTTTCCAAGGGGTATACAGGAAAAAATTTTAAATAAATATTTCTTGCAGAAACAGATAATAATTGCAGATTTTGAAATGCCATATTTATGCATATTATAGTTATACTATAACAGAAGTTGAGGGAAGAATGCGATGACTTTGGATAGCTGGATAGGGAAGGGCAAAGCGACTTACTCTTTAGGAAAGTTAAAGCATTAACAAGGAAAGTTAGGAAGATGACATACATAAGGATAATAGATAAGGATGGAAATAAGTTGACTGAACCAACTCAGGTGGAAAGAATATATTGAGGAGTTATATGATGCAAATTGGAAACCATCAACAGCGGATATGAGTATATAGGACGAGGACGATATTGAACCAGAGAATAAAAGACCTGACAAAATGTGTGAGGAAGTTGAAAAGGCTTTTAATGGAATTAACAAACGGCAAAGCTGAAAGAAAAGGCAACATACCATCTGAATTCCTAAAAGCTTTAGGACTAAAGGGAAAACAAGAGCTCTTTGAAACATGCAAAGAAATATAGAAAGCGGAGAGTGGCCAGAAGAATTCACAGAAGCTATAATAGTGCCAATAGAGGAGAAGCAGGTTGCACAGGAGTGTTTGGACTTTAGGACAATAAGCCTGGTATCACATGCATCTAAGATTGTATTAAAGATGATAGCAAAGAGGATGGAAACAAAGGCGGAAGCCCTCCTAGGAACAGATCAATTTGGCTTCAGAAAAGAAAGAGGTACAAGAGAAGGCATTGCTACACTAAGAAAGCTGTATGAAAGAAGTCTGGAACATAATAATAAGGTCTATGTCAGTTATGTGGATTATGAAAAAGCACTTGATGCAGGGTAAATTGGTCTAAGATGATGGAAATCCTGATAAACCTGGGTGTAGACTGTAGAGATAGGAGGTTGATATGGAACTTGCACAACACGCAGTCCAGGCGGTTATTGTAAGGCTGGGTGAAAACTTATCAGAAGGTTGTATGAAAGGAAGAGGGGTAAGACAGGGGTATCTACTGTCGCCATTGCTGTACATCATATATGATGAGGAACTTACAAGTGAAGCAACAAATGATGTAGAAGATGGAATAAAGGTGGGAGGTCAAATGATAAAATCTGAGGGCTATGCAAACAACAAAGCAATGGTGGCCAGCACTGGCCCAGCAGTGAAAAAGGACTACAGGAGATAATGGATAATTTGGACATAGTAATCAAGAGTTATGAAATGAAAGTAAATATTAAGAAAGCCAAAGTCATGTGTATGTCTAGAAAGAGAGAGAAAAAGATGAAGATAACGATTGATGGACAAGTGCCAATTCAAATACTTGGGCAGCACAAAATCCGAGGATGGAAATTGTGAAGAAGACATCAGAAGCAGGATAGCAATGGGTAAAATATCTTTGTGGAAAAGAAAAGAATGTTAACAGGAGGTCTGAACATGGAACTGAAGAAAACACTAATTAAAACTTTGATATGGCCAGTGGCAATATATGCTGCAAAGTGCTGCTGGACATTGAAGTTGGCAGATAGGAAAAGAGTCAAGGCATTTGAAATGTGGGCTTGGAGGAAAATGATGAAAATTAGTCGGACAGAAAAAGTATCGAATGAGAAGGTCTTGGAGAAAGTGGTGGAACAGAGAGAGAGACTTGCTACAATCGACTGAAAACAGGAAACACCGCTGGCTTGGACATATATTCCGAAAAGGAGGTCTGCTGTTGACGTTACTGGAGGGAAGGATGCTGGGAAGGCAACAAAGGGAAGGAAAAGAATGTACATGCTGAGTGATCTGGACAATGGAGAACCTCATGCAACTATGAAGAGTAAAGCAAGTAACAGAAGGAGTTGGAGAGAAAGGAAGGAGAAAAAAAATCGTCCATTGCACAAACCTTCTTATCAGCAGAAGACTGAAGAAGAAGAACATAGTATACTAATTATTGTTAAATAATTTTCTTGTACTGTACAAAGTGTATATTGCACAAAAATAATAATTTTAATATAATAAATTAGGCGAAATTCATTAATAATATTATAATCGATATTCTAATTCTGATAATCTATTCTAATCAAATAAATTACCAAATAAGGTCTCTGACAAGTTTTTCTATTGGGGTGCACACAGAATAAACTTTTAGTTTGGGGCTAAACTGAAAGATTGGGAACCACTGATTTTGGGAACAGACAGATAATGTGTGCAGATATATATGTAAGTTTCCAATTAAAAGTGTTCGTCCTAAGGCCTGGAATAGAGTTCCGATTGAACTGCACTTCCTACCACATAGCTGTCTTTTTAAACTAGGATTGCTAAACTAGGAATGCTCCTATATTTGATCAGGAAGTACATGAGTAGAATTGATAAGTTGTTTACGATACCATTTAACTTAGTTAACTATTCAAGGCTTATCAATATGCTTAACTTAAAACCTGTAAAAATATGTTTAACTTAATCTCAAACTTAATCAGCTGTTACAAATTTGTTCAATGAGAGGGTGAAACTGCGAGTGGGACTGTTGTGTGCAGGTGTCCATACCGCATATATATTGTATTGCATTTACATATTTCTAAGGCTCCTCTCCCAGTTCAACCTAATCAGAGGCACTCCCTGCCCCATGGGAAGCCATAAGAATATGGGCAGAAACATATATGCCTGTATGCACGTGTCTATGCATGGTGCTGGGCATTTATGTAGCACTAATTGAAACCTCTGGCCAAAGAACACGACAGTGGCCTTTCTGGACCAATTCATGATGCATCTTTAAGGATCGCTCGTGTACACTGAAAGCTGTTGCTCTGAAAAGACTCTGCCATCATAGATCTGTGAACTGACTAGAAAGTGTTATGTGGACGAAGTGTCCTCTACCTTGATATCGACAGTTGCTGTAACATCATCGAGCTCCCTGAAGAGAATCGACACAGAATATATAACAACAATTTAATAACTGTAAAGATATAATGCTCTAAGCACAAGTTTCTTTTCCTCCAAAAAATTAGGTAAATCATATAGATCAGAAGATTCGGTAGATCAGATCAATTAGCTAGATTAATTAGATCAGATATATTAGTTCAATTAAGTAGACTCCTTCAAAATCAAGTTGAAATCGTACTTATTCACTAAGGCTCATCCTGACTTCTTTGTAGTTTTGTAAGGCACCCAAACAGCGGTATGGCTGCGTTTACGGTGCCATATAAGCCGGCGTTATTATTATCATTATCATTATTATAAAGTAGATTGGATAGATCATATACTATCTAAACTTGTGATATATTCAATCTGTTTAGTCTACCAAATCTATGTAGTAGATAGAATAATCTATAGAAAGATTAGATCAGGATCGACTGATTGCACGTACTCCGCTTGATCATTCTTTCGCTCACTGAAAATTCGCAGAAGAAAGTCTCCTTCCTCGTTTGGTTCGAATGTCGATGGGACAATGACATACTCGCCAGGGATGAGTTTATGATGGGACGAAACCTCACGCAGGTCAGAGAACTCCTTTGGCCGAGCAATAGCGGGTCGGTCGAAGAACGGCTTCTCAAGGGTGCCAGACTGTGATGGAGGAGCCTAGAACCATGTAAGAATTTCATGTGGAAAGCAGACATACCATATACATATGTACAGCAAATTGCATAGGTTATATCGGCATCATAAACAGCATCATCATCAATAGCCTTGTCATCATTATCAACATCAACATCGTCGTCGTCATCAATGACAACATTGTCGTAATTAACATCCTCACCATCTACACCATCATCATCATCAATAACACCCATCTAATTAGCACCTTCATCATTATAATCAACATCATCATCCAGATAAATGTTATCATCATCTTCATCTTCAACCCAATCATCATCTCAAACAACATTGTCGTTCTTAACACCCTCACCATCAGCACCATCAACATCATTCAAATCATCATCTTCATCCACGTCATCATCGATAACATCATCATCATTAGTACATTCATCATCAACATAATCATTGTCATCATCATCATTCTCACAATCACTGTCACCATCATCATGATAATGATCATCTGTCGACTGGCCTTGTAGACAGCATATCCGATGCTGAGGTTTCCCTTTCCCTCCTTTTTCAGCTTCCGTCTCTCCTTCTGCATCAGTCCAATGATGATCGATCCGTGACCGTCCTCATCGTCACTGTCCGGATCAACGATTTTCACGCGGTACTGAGGATTCGTCCAGAATGTAGCTATGTAGTACAGGACAAAGGACAAGATCAGATGCAACCAATTGTAACGTAACACTAATCATAATTATTGTAATGTAACCCTCATCATGATTGTAACATAACTCTAATCACAATGATTGTAAGTACTAACATCACTATAATCACAATGATCGTAACATAACTCTAATCACAATTATGTAAAGTAACTCTAATCATGATCGCAATGTGACTCTAATCAAAACAATTGTAAAATAACTGTAACCAGATTCAGACAAGATCTAACAAGATGAGATGTTGATCGGAAGCACTCCCAAGTCCAGACCCAGTTATGGAAAACCAGGATTGAAAAACCTGGCTTGGAGTACTCATGTATTAGTGTATTGTATTTCTCACAATGGACAAGGCTAATTCTGACATTAGCTTACATTTGAAATTACTGCATCCTCCAGCATTGACCCTGCGGTGCCAGGCGCCTTCGAATAGACATCCCTCCCACTTGCGTGCCCCCTTCTGCTCCTCGACCTCTGCCAAACTGTCCGGACCAAGGAAACAGATCTCTAGACGTTCGTAGTTCGACGCAAAGTCCTTGAAGGACATCCTAGAAATGACGAAAAACATCAAGATATCTCCATGTCCAACTCGGAAACCGACTCCAAAACTGTTAGTCGCATATTTCAACTCCCAAACTGTTATTCACAAAGCGCTACACCCAAACTTTTACTCGCAAATGGTTGCTTTACTGTAAATTGAAAATTGTTAACTATGCCCCTATGCTACAAACTGTAAATGATTGATTAACTGTTTATCCCTCTGCAAATTGAAAATCGTTAATTACTATTCACTGAAAATTGTAAGACATAAACTAGTTATATCAACTTCAAATTAATAAATATAAATTAATTAATTTGTAAATTGCAAGTAATTAATTTAATATAAGCAATTGATCATATGTTGTCACTTTATTAAAATAATTGCCTGTTGCAAACCCTACCCGTCTGGCACTAATAACAAATCAGCAGTCGTTAAATCATTACACACATGTTGAAGGTACTCACGTACATTTTTCGATACGCACTTTTACCACAACTTGTTAATTGTAAACAATAAGTAAATTTACTCCAAAGTGTAAACAGTATGATAAGAAATTTTAATAACGTAATTTGAATCAAGTAAATTAATAACAAAAATTAACTTACTTATAGATACTCAATGTTATTATTGCCAGTAGCCTAGCATATAACAACTCTTTGAGCTCAACTGCAAACTCATATTTAATTTATAAATAACAAGAAATAATATTATACCACGGATGTGTAACAACGTTTTACAAAGTAAATCACTCAAGTTTTTATATTATAAATAAATTTTCATACTTGGAAACATTATAATAATCAGAAATCCAAAAATTTCACTTGAACCGCTAGCTACTAAAAAATCCGATAACAAGATTCACATTTATAACTTATAAAAATAATATTCACATTGATTAGGTAAGAAATGAATAATCAATAATTTCGAGTAATACTTGTTAGTAGTTACAATAGAAGATCAGTGTTAGTGAATATCCTGACAGTGCATATCAAGACCATGCAATGTGAGTAAGTCATATCAAAAGAAAATTTGTTGATAAAAAATTTAATTGACTGGTGCAATTACGAAAACAACAACATTAAATGAAAGTTTCCACAAAATTTTCTAATGCTCACACTGAAAACTTGCTTTCGTTTAATTCATGTTCTTCAAGGAAACAAAGTGTTCTGTATTTTCATGCAAACTATGCACAGGTTAAGAAAGATCTTGAAAACCGTGCAACGCCATGCAGGCTACTCACTGTAAAAGACTTTAAGTAGAAATTTGAATCATTTTTTTTATAAATTCAAAGGCAGCTTGCTCTTTCTGCAACTTAGGTGTTGCCCTTTCGAATGTTTTAGAGACTCTCTATTGCAAGCTATGGTTATCTCCCATTGTCCATAAAAAAATCAATATACAACTTTTAGAAAAATCCTTTATTTAATACCAATAAAAAAAGCTAAGCAGAAATCATGAAAAAAGAAGAAAAATGCATATTTTGCTTTGCAGATTTTGAAAGTAAATGTTCGAAACTGTTAAAATGCTGTCTGTTAAGAAAGCAAAGCCTTGAAACATTTAAAAAGGCTTTTAATGAAAAAGCAATCAACAAGATAAAGCTTCAAGGTCTTAATTAAGTTCGGTTTTGAACCAAACCAAATAAAACTAAAGAAACAGAATTCAATTAGACCAAAGTAACCACCACTGACAATGCAAAAAAACCCACAGTCACACGACACTTCTTTCAAAATACCCCGGCCGGCCTTACTGTCTGTTCTCAGAGCTACTTGACAATAGAACAGTTTTAGAATCGATCAATAATAGATCGGATCTACTTAACAACAGCTCTACTTAACTACGATCTACTAAGATCTACATTAGAACAGATCAAACTCTACAAACTGTCTCAACTCAAATTTCCCACAAATTTGTTGTTGTCAGAAATTCTGTAGCACAGCATTGATATAATATAACATAACTTGGTCATAGCCCTGTACCTGATAACAGAAATCATAGATTTAAGCAGGGTGCAAGTTATGGGGCAATGGAAAACATTCCCTCATTGGGTCCTATTATCCCTGTCTGGAATGCACCCACTCACGACATGCTCAACAATAGAGGGTAAACAATCGGATGCAATTATTCTTCCGCTGAGACATACTTCCAATCACTACCTCCCGAGGGCATATTAGGCAATTTACCATCACACAGAGCGCAGTATTCCTCCACTTTGATATATCTGTTATTTACCACCTACTAAACGATAGAGGGGAAACTACCCTCACTCTGGATCCTTACTATCGGACATACCCCACTAGGAACGCATTCCCCATTACTACCCCAAATCGCACCACGACCACAGCACCAGACAGAAGGCAAAAACCGCGCGACCCGCCCGATACGTACCCGATCGGAAACCGGCCGGGAATTCCCAGCTCGACTTACCAGAACTCCCCGTCATGTTCAAAGGTGAGACCCATGCTACGCTTTTCATCCATTGGGACCGTCTGCCACTCCTGCGATCTGAATAGATCAGCAACGAAAAGATCCGCTAGAAAAGCGATCGAAGGAGATGAACAAAACAAAACAGCGTCGCAGACACACAGACCGGTAATGGTACTCATGACTATAGCGGACCACAAACCAAATAACAACAACAACAATAATAATAATAATAATGATTCTTACACCAGAACCACACTCTTGTAGTATAGCAACTACTAGCACTACAAATATATCGCAACACCTGCTATATGCTACATACAAACGAATAAAGCCAACTACAAATAGCTACAAAACTTTACTGCAAATGCACACTACATACAGATCGGACAACACGTAAAGCTACAGTTGCGCTACAAAACTATAAGATCTACATCGCCACAAAATGTAGCTACATAGGAGATCTGATCACTGCATACCAGTAATAACAGGGTTTTCAAACATATCAATGGTTACACGAATAGCCAAAAAATATCAATAGCGATAATAACAGCCATAACATAACAATAGCTTTTACCATTTACAACCACATCCTTCCTAAATCAGTCACAACATCTTGACTACAACTGCACTCAAACATACAAAAGCCCATCTACAAACAGCGATATAAACAGCAACTGGGATTTCCTAAGAGTCAAGACAACCAAAGCCTAGCAAAGACAAAAAAGCTGACAACCGTTGTCAAAATGCAACAGCTGACAGTGGTAAAATGGCCTCTGGAAAGGAAAGCAGGTCAGCTGAGAACTTCAACCTGTAGAAACGCTTTATATGGCGCTGCAATTGACACCAACACTAATTTCAACAATAAAAAAAACGATAAAAATTGTCAAGGCAGGACCCTGTAGAAAAACGAAAAATTTCCTCTCGCAAAATGTCTCACAGCGACTGAGGGAATCATTAAAAAACTTTGCAACTGCAAACAGTCATCAAAATCGAAACCAAATAAAGTCTCTCAACCAAGGGCTTGGAAATGAATCGAGTGTATTTTTAAAAGCAGTCGGTTTCAGCCATTTGTGCAAATTTTCTGGGTTAGTTCTTGGCATAGGAAAAGGAACTGTGTGATATCAATGTACCAGCCAATATTTCCCATGCAAGCTAGTGACTGCCAGCATGCAGTTGAAACCCAGGAGAAGTGTTCATAAATATACTGCACTCACATAAACACTATCCCGAAATCTAATGAAAATGCACCCAAATATATTTGAATATGCACCAAGGTCTAATGAATATGCATGAATATCTGGACGTGAGCAAATGTTTGTGGAATATGCAGACAATATATGAATATGCATAAGGAAGGGTCTCATGTATATGCAAACATGCCCGGATGCATTCACGTGTCGATCATGCATTGCGTGTAGCCATAACGGTTAGCTTCCCTGACATATGCAACATTTCCTCACGAGCATTACAAGATCCGGTTTCACGTGAACACGTTAGGACGGTAACACATAACGTTGCACTGCCTCATTTTCTTTTATCGCATTCATGCACTTCAAATCAATTTTCAAACTAATAGGAAAAAAATAAAAAAATGGACATGATATAAAATGGTGAAAAGAGAATATAATTTTCTGATTGGAGTAACTGGAAACAAAGACACTCCAACAAAAAAGTTGTGATCATATATCAGAAGTAATCACCATAAATTATGTGTGATTTGTACGAAGCATTGTCTACTAATAAGAAACTGAAAAATTTGATGGTGAAAAGTTGAAAATCAAATTAAAATGAAAAAGAAACAATATCGAAAGCGGCAAACCTTTCCGTTGTTGAATTATTTGCATGAGTTCCTCGTGCTTGTGCCCATTACCCAAAAACTTATCATTGAATCACATTCAAGAGATAATGATGAAATACTTAAAGACAAGGATCTTGCCTCTGTTGAAAAACACTTGCAAGTTTTCATAAATTTCAAACTGAATTAAACTTAACAGAAGTTAAAAAATTGCACTGTTGAAAAATTTCAGCAATCGGAGGTAGAAACGTTAGAACGTTGAAAACCTTTTAAAATTTGTACGCCCTTCGCGTCATTATAAAATTAACCCTGAATGAATATCTAAAAGAAAAAAGTTGTTGAATTTGTTTTTCAATATTTGAGTTACCCGGTGCACACCAACGCCACCCTTAACCACTACGGAGTCAGGAGCAAAAAGACGTCTATCCTAAATTGAATTCTAGAAGCGGGAAGTGCAACAGCGGCTGGCAAATCGACCAGGAACCAACCAAAATTCCCCATCGTGGCTGTAGGTAAGGCCGAGGTCGGCCTTCTCCTCACTTGACACCGTGGTCCACTCCGTAGAACTGTAAGGAAAGGCAATTGATGGAGATAACGTAACTGTAGGGTAACGTAATTTTAGGGTAACGTAACGGTAGGGTAACGTAAATGTAGGGTAACGTAACACAGCTCATATATGCGGTGACAAGGTAGACGGTTGGCAGGATACGGACAATAACAGCAACAATGTAACAACGACAACTTTTGCATTGGGTCCCTGTATAAGACTATGACATTGAACGGAGTAAGCGTAAGCAAACAGAGGCACCTATAAAAAGAAACTGAAACATCGATGAGAATAACACTTGGTGAATGGGAATGTGAGTGGTATGGGTTCGAGTCTCCTTCTCCCTGAAACGGTTACTGAGTAGGGACCCTGAGCAAGTCCTTTGCTCACAGTTGCTCAGCAACATTAAAATACGCCTATTCTAGATAGAGACATTTAATAAGTTCATAGAAACAATGATAATAATAATAATTGTCATTATAACAAAAGCAATAAGTAATGATCAGTGGCATTATAACAATACTAGTAATAATAATAATAATAATATTAGTAATAATAATAATAATAATATTTGTAATAATAATAATAATAATAATAATAATGATAAAAATAACAGAAATAATTCCAGTACGTTTCTTCCTTGTTGGTTTGAAACTCATTGAGAAAATGCTTTTCAATAATTCAATGAAAAAAAAAATAATTGCACTAAAAATGTTCTGCCTTGAAACCGAAGGCGCCAACATCGCCCAACTATAAAAATTCCAAGACTAAAAAATCCACGCAATGCATTCGACACACGTGTAGCGGTAGTCCAGTTTCTACACCTAGACTACATTTTCTTCATTGTCAACGAGAGTTTAGTTCACCACAAGATAGCCCACACGTCGAGTTAACCAATAGAAAACCCAGAATCATTCAGCTTCATATCCTTCCGACTCAATGAGAATCGAACCCCGACCTCCTCGAAGTCTGCAACGCTCACCACTTCACCATGAGCAACAACAAAAATAATGAACAGCCTTTCTAACACATCTGTCACAAAAACAGGGATTAGAACCTATGACCGTAAGGTGGAGAAGGCCACTCGGGCATTTATATTGCCCCTGCTGAAGGAAATGACCGTAGAAGACGTATAAAGGTCTTTACCCATCGCTCCAAGCGCCCTTCCACTCGTTGCTGTCACCCCACGGGTTTCGAACACGCACCATCTGAATCTTTCCAGAGACTCGCGATGTCTGAACTTGAATCTGCGGGTAAATAAAATAAAATTTACTTAATTTTTTTAACCCAAAGTAAAAACGATCAATCAGATACTGCCTTCAAGATGCATTGTTTTACATTGAATTTGACTGCTTTGTCTTGCAATTGCCTGTAATTCCAATCATAAATGCATTGTCTTTCATTCTATTCTATTGCACTTGACTAAATACATATTTCACGTTTATTGAATCATAAATGAGCCGACAAAGTACAAGACAATTTTACATGAAGTATGAACAGGGGCATTGGGAAATACCCAGTAGACCAAAAGCAACCAAAGTCCAGCTTTAATGGTTATTCAAAGTTTTAACCAAGGCGGTAGTATACCACATTTAATTGCATTGAATCGCATAGAATAATTGCATCGTATCTTACCGTACGGACGTCCGTGATGCTGTAGGCATGACCAATGATGAGTCCATTGCTT
The DNA here is from genome assembly GCA_959347315.1 of Bimastos eiseni. Taxonomy (NCBI): domain Eukaryota; kingdom Metazoa; phylum Annelida; class Clitellata; order Crassiclitellata; family Lumbricidae; genus Bimastos; species Bimastos eiseni. The sequence goes on along the minus strand of OY365812.1, from coordinate 40,573,269 downwards.
AGATGGGACTCCATTTTGCCTTCAGGTGCCTGAAAAAGAACAAAGGGAAATCAAATGATGATGATTAAAACATCAATTTCTACAGCACAGTAACAAAGAACATGCCAAGTGACAATGTCACTTAACAAGCCAGCAAATAGCGCAAACAATATTAAATCCATGATTACATTCAAAATCATTTCTTTGATCCGTGGCTGGGTGGGAGCAACCACGAGCAGTTTCGCATGAATAGGTGCCATATAATAGATGCTATATAATAAGTGCTAAATAATAGGTGTTAAAATAATAATATATATGATAGGTGCCAAAAATAGGTGCTATATAATAAGTGCTAAATAATAGGTGTTAAAATAATAATATATATGATAGGTGCCAAAAATAGGTGCTATATAATAAGTGCTAAATAATAGGTGTTAAAATAATAATATATATGATAGGTGCCATATAATAGGTGCTATATAATTTCTCAAAACGAATGAATGAATGAATTAGTGTTAAGACGACGTACATCAATGGAGCATCCCATCAGAGATCCCTTCTTCTGCGCCTTCACCATGATCTGGAAGAGGTCGGTCGGAGTGCTGGACTTGAGGTCATAGCGCTCGACTACTCCTCCGGTGAAGTCAGTGAGCGCCTCACTCGTCAGTCCCCCGCTCAGCGCCTCGTAAGACCCATTCAACCTACGAAACACACAACCGTCTTCGTCGTTACCGTCTCCATAATTGTAACCTTAATTATACTTACGTTGTATCGTATATTCGTCCATTTCACGATCGCATGCACAATACATCTATGCACATGCAACGGTCTCTGTGGGTCGAACAAGAGTCATTGTCTTAAATTTTGTACATTCTAGTTCCATGACTCTCCAGGTTTTCCAGAATCTGTGGCAACCTTGAGAAGGTTCGTCGACGACACCTTTCCCACTAATGAAGCACAAGCGCTTTCGGTCGGTGTAAATCCCACCTGGTTGGAGAGCAGATGGAGCTGAAATCTCCAACGAAATTTCTCCCCTTGTCCGAATTTAAACCTCAATCTCTTGATTGTCAGTCAAGTACACTAACTGACCACTATACCATCAACCACACAAAAGCTAATGAACTAAGCTAACTTTGCAAATGCCTTTTCGAGCAGTGCGGACCAGAACTCGTTTCGATCCTTCGAGTGCATGTAGATCAATTTGTTGTTGTTCGTCGGAAGTCGATCATCGATCAAGACCTCCACCCATCGACCATACTGCCAGAACTGGAACCGGAACACCCCTGTAATGCACAATGTTGCATAGTGTAACACCTGTCAGTAATGTTCCATCATAACACAGTGTAACATGTTTAGATACAGTTCCTTAATAGGAGAGATGGCATCACATGACGTAACATATGCCTCTGCCTGTCTTTCTCAACTGTTTCTGTCTGTCTATCAGTCTCTGCCTGTATCTTCATGTCTCCGTATGACTGTGTCTGTCTCTGCCTGTATCTGTTTGTCTTTGCATGACTGTCTGTCTCTGTCTGTGTCTGACTCTGTATGTTTGCCTGTGTCTGTGTGAGTGCCTGCTTTGGCTATCTTTCATCTATTCTGTACTTCCATAAGCCTCTATATCTGTCTTCTGCAATGCATGTATGTATTCATATGAACACTTATAGAGCGCCCTACAAGCAACATCATGAAGGCGCCAGAAACCTCATTCTGTCTGTTCTAACATCTTCTGCAATCTGTCTGTCTGTCTGTCTGAGCGACATTCATCATCTCTGTCGAAAGTCATCTCATCAGCCTAACAGAGAACAGATCTCTAAATCCCCATCTCCATCGAAACATGTCTTCATCAATTATCCAAAACAAACAGAAGTAAATTAAGCCCAGAATTGCTGAAAAGGGGACCACAGGTGAGCAAAGCTGTCCCAACAGGGTAAAAACTATCAAATGCTCAACATCCCTGTTTCACAGACACAGATAGTCTTTCGTTTTAATGGTGGACGAAAACCAGGTGGTGTGCATTCTGAATTTTTTAAACCTGGTTGAGTATGTTGTCAATTATTGCCACCCAATTTTGAAAGAGATAAAACAAAACACAAAAACAACACAAAAATAAGATGAAAGTGAAAATTACTGCAGAATAAACAGCATCCAGTAATCCTTTAGTATGTACGTGATTTCAATCTGGACTGCTCAAATCTAATCTCATGTTTAATTCAAACTGAATTTAAAACGCTGTGACCATAATCAACAAGACATGAAATAAATGATAACCTCAAGAGACATGGAAACCTCTCTCTGGTAATAATTTAATGGGGCAATAACATGAGAAATCCGGCAGATTAGATTTAGGACACGAGTAATCATAATCGTAATCTCTGAACTTCAGAGCCCTACTCTAAAACTAAGCGCAGAACACCAGCGTATTCACGAATGCTGAGAGTACATGGACACTTAAGCATATCTCCCATTTTCACCCCTTTCATGCTACATCACTACAGTGAAAAACCAGGTGAATTACCAATCAAGACTTGGAGAGAGACGCCATGGAGATGCAACTGGGAGCAAATGTCACACAGATCTCGACTGTCAGATAAAAGAGACTCATGTAGGTATAAGTTAGGTTACATTTTGCAATACCAACAACAGACATAGTCTCATCGATGTGAAAAAATACAATAATTGACGGAAACATCAAACAATTGTAATCTTTTAAAAGAAAAATCAAAGCAGGCCTCAAATCCACACTCGGTCAATAACCCTACCTAATTCCATTCAGACCTGTGTCAATCTACACAAGTTTCAAAAAGACATCAACTGTTCAACAATTTAACGATGAGCCTGTACTAATTACGATGAGGAAACCACAAGCAGCATGTCATCGAAAATTTAAAGGCCACCTATCCCTCCGTCCAATACCAGACTTCAAAATCTGTTCACAATAATAGTTCCAGCGAAGAGTCAAAAAAAGTAACATAAAGCACGGTGAAAAACTCCTCAAAGCATTTCTTGCCATTTACTACATGCTTGAAACATCAACTTCAAAACGAAACTGTTTGGCAAAACGATAAAGTGGGACCCATCACTATTGTATGCCACCTAATCTTGCCTTGCTGTACTCCATGCTATCTTTGACCAAATATTACCTCAGTATACCACAACACATGTATATCAACTACTTGAATATATATTAACTCTTCTCTGGCCAATCTTACCATTCCATACTTTACCACATGGAAGAGAAGATAGGTTACTTACCGGCATATCCTTTGTCAAATGATTGCTCAGGTGGAACAACTTTGTACAGAAGAGTCTGATTTGTGGTAAGACTAGCCACAGCAGCCAAAAGCCAACAATCACCTATGAAACACATCACATATCATCAGTAGGTTTCAACTCCAACCTCTATAGCTGCCATCAAATCATACTTAAAATGCCAACTATGAATACAAACTACAAACAACAAATAAACATATAAGCACCAAACTGAACCTGAAATATGAGCAAAACATACCTCAAATAGCACCAAAATTAATCTAAACTTATCAAATAGCAAAAAAATAAACCTACCGGTAAGCTATAAGCAAAATATGCTCAAAATGAACCTGAATCTCGAGAAAAACACTCAGAATGGCACAAAATTTAAGATATAAACCATTAGCAAAACATGCCCAAACTAACCCCAAATTGACCTGAACTATAAGCAAGGATACCCCAAATGGCACCAAAACGTACCTAAGATGCCTTGAATGACGTCCATACGATTGGCACCATCAACAAACAGCTGAGGATTAGAGCAGAATTCCTGAAACATGTCACAATAATAACAATAATAATGACAATGATGACAATAATGATATTAACAACAATTATAATGCATGCAATATGTAGTAATCACTATATTTTATCAAAATAAGAAAATGACCCATTTGGAACCAACTAGACGGGAAATGAGCACCTCAAGAGCAGACATTGAGAAAACACAAAGAATAAACACTCTGAACAAATGAACAAATGACATTTTCATCATAATTGCAAATTTAAATAGATCAACTCCAGCAAAAAGTCATGTCTGAATGAGTAAAAGAAACAGCACACCGTAAATGACATCAATATCAATCTAAGCTACGAATACAACATACCCAAAGTGTTAACAATCTTCACCTGAGCAATGAGCAAAACATACCCCAAAAGGGCAACAAAATTAACCTAAACTATGAGCAAAACAACCAAAATAACATCAAATTAACTTCAACAATGAAACAATTATCACATACAACACAAAAAGGTCGAAATTCCTAAGCTACTTACGCTTGGTCTTTTCCACTGGATGTTTGGCCACACAGATGGTGGCTTCTTGAAGTAGATGGAGCTTGCGACCGGCTGAAACTCCGGATCTTCCCAGAGCTTTCCGCTCGCCAGACACTTTGCCTTGATGTCCTCATAAGTCGATGGAACCTCTCCGGGACGTCGAGGAACGAAGTCAGATGTCTGCGCAAGACCACGACCCGTGTCACGGATGGTCGAGCGGAACACGGTGTCCGAGTTGGACGAGTGTGGCGCCCAGCCCTTGACGTACGACCGCCCAGTTGGCATCTTTGGAAGTGATATGCCGAGTTTTCCACCGGAAAAGCCGATGCTACCACCACCCAAACTGAAACCGCCGCCTCCTCCGGAGTCACCTTGGATGTCACCGATGAACTTGGTCGCTTCCTTCTGAAGTGACTTCAGAGTACTACCGAACTGTAAAGGTAATGTAGGATAGCATAATGTTAGTGAACAATGTAACCTGAGGTAACATGTGGTATGTACATGATGTAACATAAGGTACATTAAAGTGAGAGTGAGTAAATAAAAAGAATAATGTAAGGTAAAAGTAAGGAAACTTGGTAAGGTAGGTCAACACAATGTTACGTCAATGTGAACAAACTCAATGTGCATAAGTAAGGTAAGGGAAAGTAATCTAATGTATGGTGATGAGGTGCAGTAATTTTCAGCTCATTATCAAATAGAAACAGTCAGGTATGGCATGGTGAGGTAAGACAGAGAAGCGAAGAAGCGTGATGTAGGTCACAAGCCAAGTACCATTTAACTGCCATTGATTTACCAAAGCATTTGCTTTATGTTAATTACCTAATCCAGACTCACCCGAATTGACCCTAGAGCACCTGGAATGTCATAAAAATCTGTGAGTGTAAACACATGCAAATGGACCACTGCATTATACATGAACCAATGAATAAATCATGCAAATGAACCAATGAATAAATCATGCAAATGAACCATCGGTAAATAAAACTAATACACACAAATGGATCCAGTGGGGAATTGTACATTCTATCGAGAACAACACATAACTTATAAGTAAACAATTTTTTACTAAACAGATATTTGGGGATGTTGAATGGCTCATAAAATGGGGTAACTGAATTGCACTGCAGGCACAGTCATACATGCATCGCATAGCAAGTAACTGTTAACATCAGTAACATGCAAACCAATGAAGACATAATCACGGCACCAACTCCCACCAGGACCTTATGGCCATTTGCCAAGATCATCTAATTATGGTTCTCCGGTCATAAATAAAACAGAAAATGTTTTTTGGCAAACGAGATGTTTGCCTGTTGAATATAGATAGCAGAGCTCACTCTCTATATCTGTCAGCTCTTTTAAGTACTCTCTCCATGAATCTGTCCATTCTGCTAACTCTCTGTCAACTCTCTCAATGTATCACCACTATTATTGCAATTCACCACGGTTGTCTGATAAATATTATTATTATTGTCATTAATCGATTAAATCAAGTTGAAACACACAGTCACACCAAAATGTGAATCTGAGTTGCAAATAGTCAGTCACCAGAAGAAGATACAGTTAGATATCCAAATTCTTCTTGAAAGTAAATTTTAAAAAAATGGTGACTTTTGAGCCACTCTTTGAAGGCTGGAAGTGAATTTGAGCAACACAGAGAGAGTCACTTAAATATCAAAGGCTAGAGACGTCGAATAATCATGCAGCAGATGAGAGAACTAAATGGAAATGTTGTCTAAACTTGGTCCCATCGACAGATAGATAAAAAATCGATGAATCAGAGATAAATGTCAGATACTAACTTACACAGGAGATATCCTTGGCAGATTACGAACGAGTCTACCATCAGATGGAAAAACGAATCAAGTGGATCAATGTTAACACAATAAGCGAAATATTAGCATTACAGAAGGAATGTTAGTACAACAAGAGGAATGTTAACACAACAAGAGGAATTTAGCATTACAAAAGAAATGTTAGCACTACAGGAGGAATGTCAACATAACAAAAGCAAAACTTTAGCACCACGCGGCAAATGTAAGCAATGACATTCATCGCATTTGCACCATAGAAAAGTCAGGGCAGGGCAATGCAACCAGGCCCAACTCCCCATTGCTTCAAACTCTAAAAAAAATCCACCATCATTTGCATGCTGGGCATAGAAAGAACAGCACCACTGGGGCACAATCATGCAACTGGCCATATCAACATCACCACTGTTCAGCAAAATATCACCACTGACCAGCACATAGTATCACTGGCCACACAAACAGCACCACCGGTCAGCAACATAACAGCACTGGTCAGTACAGTATCACCATGGTCAAAGGGACTAATTCCAAGGGTTGCACAGTTTGCAAATACCCGGCATACTGAGGCCGTCACAGCTGATAAACAACAACAACATTATCATCATCATCATCATTACCATCACCATCAACCATTAGCAACCATTCCCAATGGCAGCAGAGGAGATTCCCACTCTAGTCTTCATTCATCAATACCAGAACCTGTCTCTGAACTTAACTTTCGGCCATAAACCTTTTCTCAATTACCAAGCTCTTTAAGTCATTTTTAATTATCGCGAAACGACCCTCAAACATGATCAGTGGCACATCTGATGTGGAGGGTCGGCAAAACTGGCACCAGAAGGTCAAGGCGAGGTCAACCCGGCTGCATCAACACAGACAGTCGTGCTACAACTAATGAATACCAACTGAGCCTTGTCGATTGGCTCAATCATAATATCACATTGGCCTGTGGGCATAAGTATAAACGGACACTCTCCTACTGCACATGCAAGCCCGTTGCCAGCTGATTTCCCAGTGGCATTGCCCCTGGCGTAACCCAAGAAACTGCTTCATTAAAATCTCTCCCATCATGAATCACTTGGAACACAGGAAAATAACATGGGCAGCTGCGTGAGTCAGCCCCTGATCAGTATGAAGTGCTTGCGACTTCGTTTTCTTAGCCTCGGCATATGAGCTTCTCCCTCGCAGTCTCATCTTCTCAATGACCGCGTGCGGTCAGTTGGCCAGGAACACATATAGAACTGAAACCTTTAAACAAATATCTGTCATGGTAGGAATTTGAACCCTTAGCCTTAGGTTCAACATGCAATCCACTCGACTGTTGCGCCCATGTACACTTGAAAAGATATGAGTGAAGACGACTTGATTTATTGCACATAAACAGGGCCAACACTATAGGATGCAGTCCTTAACCTGACAGATCTTTTGGCCTAGGTAGAGTGGTTCAGTTACCAATCCAGAGCACGAGTCGGATCTCCAAATCTTTAAATAAAACTAAACTTTCAGCGAAACTTGCGAGTCTATAGCCGATATATTCGTCATTTGCTATTCGGATAAGCATGAAAAGTGTGAAAATAGGCGAATACAATTGTTCATTGCAACAGAAACAAACGTTATATTGCATTGCATCATTAGATTTATGTATTGCCTCTGGCAAAATGAATATTCAGAGGCACTCTTGGCCTGGAAATCCAGAGGAAAAAGAATTAAGCCTTGAAAGAGTGAGTGGCCTGGAATTGTTATTTAAATATCTTGTAAACCAAAGTGCAGAATAAGCAGTTGGTCTAAATAAACAATATACTTTTTATTTTTTATTTTCATACATATACATATACAATAATATATAAGCTTCTACTAATATCTCTGATAACAATTATAATCTTAGAACTTGGCAACACCAAACAACGTAATTAAGCACGGTGCAACCAATGCGAGAGGAAATTGAATTTCAAACCAAATTCAATAATTAGTAGGCAAAGATTCTGGAAGGTTGGCAAATTTACAGGTAACAACTAGAGTCCACAAATGAAAACAGGAATAGACTGATGACTTGAAAATAGAAATATATATTTTAGTGCCCTGGTCTCAGTGGTCCCAAAAGCTTTTCAGTTACTCAGATGAGGGGGCTAGAAGAAGAGTCCCCCTTCTCCAACAACCTGAACACTGACAGATAGCAAAACTAATTGCACGGAGGAAATCAGCCTAGAAAGATAGAGGGAGATGAGTTGATAACAGAGACTTTGTCATTCCAAGTAAACAAGGCAGTCGGCTGAATCAACATTAAGGGTCTTTATCCCATGTTAATATTCATGTACAACTGTACACCCCAAATACCCCAATGGCAAGGAGAAGTTGTGCTGAGGCTGCTCATAATGCTCAATGTCCTCATAATCTCAAACTTCTAGAGCGCCACTCGAAAGCCGAGCGTTGGGCATCAGCTTATTCATGAGTGCTCCATCGAATCAGAGGGGTTGTCCAAAAGGGTAGTCAAGGTCCGATCATGCACAGCTAATGCACATGAGAGCACAATTCAATTTATGCAGTTCTCTGTAGTACGCAAGTTAGTAAAATCAAGGAATTGTATCCTCGCTGGGAAGAAAACTTATTAACCCCGCCCCCACTACCATATCGCCACTATCCCCACCACCTCCTCATTACCACAACAGCTCTTGTCGGCATTACCAACCAAACCATTGCTCTCAAACTAAGCGCAAAGACGCAATATCATAAACCTCACTATTATTCCGCAAGAATGACTCAAAACGCGGAGACCACAATGTACAGACTGGTTGATATTGGGTTGAATTCAATTCGATGCTTCGCCATCTTGACGGGCAATAATATTCTTATGCACGACCATGACCCAGATCGCTTCAAATGCGTCAAATCTTGCGAGCTTTCCACATAAAGAAGCAAAGTCTACACTTACCGATCCGAAATTGAACATTTCTGCTGATTATCGGATCGGATTACTAAACTAGTTCAGTATTTAATTAACTTTTCCGGCCGAAACAAGTCCGAGGCATCAGCAAGATTCCGTGTTTAGATGCCCTGATGATCCATACCGGGAGCAACCATAAATTACATTGCCTGGAAGACGGCCGGCACCAGACCTAGCTTATGGGTGCATTCCACGTCAGAACCGAGTACTCTCCGGTGAAAAGACATGCGCATGCAACGAGCGTCTTGGAATTGTAACATGATTGAATAATCATCAGTAACGTACCTAATCTTCGGCTTTCATCAACCCAAAAAGCCTTGAATCGCGGAAGCGATGCAGGCTTTCGATCAAGTTCGGTCCCAATTTCCAAGTCAAGATTCAAATTACAGTTGAACATGTGCAATTTCATTAATATTTTTACCAAAATAAGGGAACACTTTCGTGTAATCAAGCAACTCCCAGTTGGCTCGATGCGCATCCAGATCTGATATAAAATGCACCCCAAATAGAAGGCGGTGGATGCCTTTGTAGGGCGTGAGTAGTCAGACATCGGCGGGCTTGTATCAGCTTACTGACTGTTGGAGTAGCAATTATTAATACGTTGATGAAACTTGAAGCATCGAGATGCAATATAAAAGCAGAAGATGAGCTCATAAGTGCTAACATAGAGACCAAAAAATATTACGTCACTCGTAAGAGAGCGGTTTCAAAGAAGCCCACACAGCTGGTCAACAGCTACGCATATAAAAGTTATATTATAGATCTACACATGGGTCATAAAGCAAACACGTTTTTGTAGCCTATAGATATAGGAAATAACCGCGTTCAAACATGTTTCCAACCGATTTGAGTCCAGCTTTTCTGTCACTATGTCTATAAAATTATTCAATTTCTGGATATTAGATTTGTGTCGACGCTGGTGTAATAGTTTCAAGTGAGTCAGCGCGTGTTTCTAGTACTGATAGACCAATAAAAGTAGGTCTATATTTGATATGCACAGCAAGCATTGCGAATGTGGATGATGGAAGCCAGGGTGGATGGACATGGCGAGCATGGGTGTTGGAAACTAGGGTGGGTGGACTGGACGTGGCGAACACAACTTTTGGAAACCAGGGTAGATGGGTGGACATGGATGTTGGAAACCAGGCTAGATGGGTGGACATGGATGTTGGAAACCAGGGTAGATGGATGGACATGGATGTTGGAAACCAGGGTAGATGGGTGGACATGGATGTTGGAAGCCAGGGTAGATGGATGGACATGGATGTTGGAAACCAGGGTAGATGGGTGGACATGGATGTTGGAAGCCAGGGTAGATGGATGGACATGGATGTTGGAAACCAGGCTAGATGGTGGACATGGATGTTGGAAGCCAGGGTAGATGGATGAACATTGATGTTGGAAGCCAGGGTAGATGGATGGACATGGATGTTGGAAGCCAGGGTAGATGGGTGAACATGGGTGTTGGAAACAAGGTGGTTGGGTGGACTGTGAACATGGCGAACACAAGTGTTGGAAATAAGGGTGTTTGGGTGGACATGGGTGTTGGATACCAGTGCACTGAGAAATTTTTATTCATTTTCATAAAGGGACCGACATGCCACTTATTGAGGTCACATGGGACCTACGCTAGCGCAGTTAGCTATATCCGTAAGAGTCATGCAGGCTGCGTCTCGTGTGCTTATGAGAAAGAGAGCATGCGGTTCGCTTCTCGATGCTCTGGGTACAGTAGGCCTAGTCATACGGTCTTTGCACTGAGACCCTCAATGTTATTTGGCGCTCATTCAAACGTGCGAGCGGTAGTGAAGGATGTCGTATTCGATCAATTAATTTAATAATGAGTAGGGTCTAGGTGACCATAGTGCAATCGCACGTTATTTCCGGAATAACAGGGTACCTTACGTACCAGAGGCGTCATGAGCGCCCGCAGGATTTCCTTGTAAGGGGGTAAGCCACGGTAGGGAGAATTTGTTACGATGCAGCCAAAATAACGTTATATTGATATGCACATATACAATATATACACACAAATTCTTCATATTATATACATATATATATAATTATATAATATATGTAAATATATATTGTGGCTTGGAACGGCCTTTCTCTGGGGTTGAGTCTGTTCCCAAGATCGTGTAATGGTACTTTTTATGGTCATTTGAAAACGTTCCTTTTTGTCCGGGTTTCAGTTGGGAGCAGTTTTAAGTAGTTACCTTGAAAGGTCGCTAACTCGCTATACAACTATTTGAATGAATATATACATACATGTACATACATGTGCATATATATTTATGTCATTGAAAGTGAGCAATGCCTTGTGCACATCAGGGCCATTCAGAGGCCTTCAGATAGGGGGTCCGGAGGCAAATGCCTCCAATTTCCGGTAGGGGGATATTTTTTGAGTCTCAGGGTGGAATATCTTGCTTTCCTGACAATTGTGACCGGGAGATTGCTCCCATCACTCAGAGGGTATTGACGCCAATGATGCACATAACTTTTACATTAGAATTATGCATTAGTCTTATTACCATCTGACAACACCAAACCCCTATTGAAAATAATGGGTCTTAAGTGCTTGCGGAAAAGTGTCAAAGAACTACCAAGACGCTCTCACTATAGGGAGGTACTTGATAGACAACATATTCCAGAAAAGCAGGGGTTGAAGCAGTGGCATCGGAGTGTAAGCCTATCAATGAAGTGATATTCTGAATATAGGTATCTGTGATAGGCTCACCCTTTCGAAGATGTATCACCGGTATCCGGCTTGCAACTGAAAAGTCTGTATTGGAACAGCCCGCAGAACGTGAGACCGATACAATTTATATCCAATTGAAAAGCCAGCCTAGATATACGGCCCACAAATTATAATTCCTGCAAGGCTAGGAAATAACCGCGTCCAAACATGGTTCCAACAAGCCTGACGCCAATTTTCTGGCCACCGCATATAATGTAATTATTGTTCAATTTATGGATATTGGACTCGAATCAACACAAGTTGACGCATACATGTAGGTTATGGTATTAAGTACTCAATCAACGTGCGTTAATGTTATCCATAAGCGTTCAGCGGAGGTCGCCACAATTAGGCTACATGCAAATGTCTCGAACAGCTTTTGAGAGACTTTCAGTGACCGTTTGCCAATATTCCCAACAATAATGTAGTTATAATAATAATCCACTAATCTGTTTGTTTTCAGGCCTGACTTTTAGTAGAACTGCCGTAAAAAGTGTCTTTGAAAACACGCCAATAATGTAATAGTGGATAGCCTATAATGCGTCGTTAAGAAAACGTAAATCGTCCAAAAGAATAGGCCTACATTACTCAATATGTTCGAGAGTAGAGACCAACGTAAAGCAATCACAAATAATGAAGTCTAAGCTTCCAGTTAGTTCCCCGATTAGGCCTACTCTATCTACATAGACTGCAGGACAACTAGCAGTATCATTGGTAGGCGTGCTTAATCTGTGAACGTTTAGTTTGGCCTGTGTAAGCCTAAGTCTGTAGTAGGTCTACATAGCAGACGAGGATTGGAGACAGCTATTATCAACTGTTTAAATAGAGCACCTGTTTGAATTGGATCTTTGGTCGATTTGAAGATCATTCAAGTAGCGCAATTTTGAGAGACTCATTCTTAGATCGGATTCGTCGTATCATTGGATACGTTGTTATCAGCGTAGTCGTCGTCACCGTCATCATCATCATCAACAACAGCATCCTCATTAACAACATAATCGTCGTCATAGTCATCATTATGACACTCAATCAATCATCATCATCATCATCGTCATCATCGTCATCGTCCTCAGCATCGTGAGGATGGCGATGACTATCGTCATTATCAATTACCCACCCACATGAGCATGTCCACTGATACATCATTGATATAGCGCACTAGGTTTCCACCGAGTTTCACATTTGAAATGACATCAAGCGAGTGTGGCTTCGTCGGAATCTCATATCACAAGCTGGACTCTGCTATGTCTGCATAGAATATAATGCAAACATTAGACCGAGGACCCCGGCATATAAAGGCCTATTACGGAGTCGCACGATTAGACCCACACCGTCGTCATAATCACAAGAATACAAGGCCTGTCATTTATCATTCTGTCCTCAAGTGGAAGGCTTATACTCTTATCTATCAGCCTGACAGGTCTAGATTATAACGCATTTATCGAAATGTATACTTCCACTGCAAAAATTATTATATACGTGTACTTTTCCCAGGAACGGACATTTGCCCCCGGACATTTCTCCCCCCCCGGACATTTGCCCTGGACAATCTCCCCTAGTGTGAAGTATGAACGGATGATGACAAGTTATATATTTAACTGCCATTGTGTAAAATAAATGAAAACAAGCAACTAATTAACGTGTATATAGGAGACAAAGTGAGTCCAGTTCTGAATCTTTATTTATCTTGCTATACAGTCCGTGACCCGTATTAGTAAGCGGTGAAGGTCAGCTAGTAAGCAGCTGCAGTTGGTAAGCAAACCGTCATTGACACGCGATAATCCTCTCCCGCTAATAAGAGTGAGAGTGGGTGAATACCAGGGCCGTACCGAGCTATGATTGCGCCCTGTGCCTAGCATCAATCTGGCGTCCCACATTTTGAAAAAAGTGCATTTTATGGAATAATAAGTTGTTCCATCCTGAAATTTGCGCCCTTTCCACATTTGCGCCCGGGGCAACGGCCCCCATGGCCCCCCTTGGTACGGCCCTTGTGAATACCTCTATATACATGATAATTTCAGAATATAAGCGGTGAAGGTCAGTTAGTAAGTATGCTTACAGTTGGCTAACAGTCAATGACACGCGATAATCATCTCTCTGAGAGTGGGTGAAGACCCATATATATATATATATATATCAATATCGCATAAAAACACTCGTTGTTAACAGCAGCCATTAATTAGATATCCCGTGGTATCAAATTGTGTTCTTCATTCGTCAACAAACTTTGCGCCAGTGATGTATGGTCTCGAGACAGTGTCTCGGTCTCGAGACGTCTCGAGACCGTTTTTTAGTGTCTCGGTCTCGGAAGCCTGCTGTCTCGGTCTCGGTCTCGAGGTTAGAGTCTCGAATTTTTAGAAACTGTCTTGAAGTGAATGTCTTGTTCTGTCTCGAACAAGTGATCTCGATAAGTTTCTCGTTAACGGTCTTAAAATCTTGCGCGGCAATATAAAAACTGTTCTCAGGATGTTGTACCATATACATTATAAGTTTCAAATTGAAATTACAAATAAACATTATTCCCGAAAACTGATACATTAGCATTTTTCAGCATTTTATATAGGATCACTTGTCTTTTACTGCCTCGTACTGTCTTGAACCTAGTGTCTCGGTCTCGGTCTCGGTCTCGGTCTTGGTACCTCACTGTCTCGGTCTCGGTCTCGGCACCCTACTGTCTCGGTCTCGTCTTGGTCTTGAAGTTTCATGTCTTGCATACAACACTGCTTTGCACTGTTTGCCAGTATTGCAAAGAACCGAACACGGAGAGTAATTAACAAGTTTTGAAACCAAAGCAACATGCCGACCCTCTAAAAATAGATATTTGACAGGTTTAGTAACATGTAGCCGACATTGACACATCCATGCACACATACATAATGTGTGCATACAATCATGCATCATATGTACACACGTGCAAGCATGCATAATAATTTGGGCTCATGATCTACACTGGGGGGGACGAATTGTCAAAGTCGGGAGGAGCAATTGTCCTGGGAGCAATTGTCCGAGGGCCAAATGTCCTAAACTTACTCTTCACAACCAGAGTGATGATTTTCTGTAGCTATTTTGTGGAACACCGTCTTTTACATTTCCATTGACTACACTACACTACACTACGCTACACCGAGCAAAACTAAATTACACTAGCAGTTACGTATATATTTGGTCAGGTGAAAGCGAGCACTTACCACAACCGTCTGCAGCTGTAGATGTAAGATCACCGATTATACAGATAGTGGCTTCGGAGACAGTTTTAAGTAGACCATACATAGGTCTACTCTGTAGTCTAACCACCAACTCAGCCAGCAACAGAGGTTTGCGTAGCAGATGACTTTATTTAGCATCGACGACTAAAAAGGTCTAACCAATTAAGACATCGGACTAAAGAGGAGCGTGGGAGTTCGAAGGTCAAAGGGCACCGAGGTCACGTGTGGCGCCACCTTGTAAGTCGTTGAGGAACTATGAGAAACGAGAAAAACGTTAATTTGTAACACAAAGTTGGAGCAATGGTGCCAAGGCCGTCTCGGGATAAAAGGTAGCACTGTCGGGGAGGAGGCAGAGGGAAAGAAACACGGTCGGAGTAGGGTAGGGTGATGTGCTAATCAATCAATCAATCAATCAATCAGTCAAGCAACCAATCAATCAGCCAACCAATGAATCAATCCATGAAACTTAATATTTCGCCTCTTCAAGAAATCTGCTCAGAGACTCTACCGGTCCAACCTGGGCCAAATAAGACAGATTTCAGAGTGTAATAAAAAAATGGGGTAGAGACTTCTTAGGCAAGAGTCTTAGATCCAATGGGAGGCTGTTAGAAGCTATTGCCTTGCATAGTTGTCCTATTGTAGACTCAGTTGAATAACTCACCTCGTGTTTATGATCCAATTTCATGTGGTAGTTCCTGATTTAAATTGGGCTCTACTACAGTCAATAGGGGTCATCGACTAATTGGTCTAAACTCTGGGCTAATAATAGAAGACCAATAGGATACTTCAAATCATATCAGTAAATAAGTAAATAAGAAATTAGCATGCAAATGAGAACGTATGCAAGTATGTATGTCCAGGAAAGGAAAGTAAGTGAGTGGCTGAACCAATAACTGAGTAAATAAGCAAGTAAGTAATTAAGTAAGTGCTTACGTTAATTAGTCAACAATTCAATCTTTCATCAATTTTGTTAATAAACTATCCTGTAAGTAATTCATGCATTTATTTTGTCAGTCAGTCGATCAGTCAGTGTGCATGCATACGTATGTGTGTTCCTGCGCCTGGAATGACTGACCCTCTCACCTTACCAGTTTCGGAGACGCCTTAAGACTTTCCTGTTCTCTGACCACGGATGTGGTCTCGAGACCGCGGTCTTAGACTCGAGACGGTCTCGAGACCGAAAAACTGCGGTCTTGGTCTTGGTCTCGAATGCATCAGTCTTGGTCTTGGTCTCGACTGCGTCGGTCTTAGTCTTGGTCTTAAGGGAACGGTCTTGGGATTGGTCTCCGTCTTCGGTTAGCGTTCTTGGTCATGTGCCGTTTCGGAGCAATTTCTTTGATGTTTGTCGGTTATTTTCGATTATTAGAGACTCCGGATGTTTAGGCCCAACCCACTTGTTATCGATTTATGATGTGCTGACCATCTATATATACATGTTACTATGGGCGAAAAAGCATTTGCAACGGAACCAGGCATTTCAAAATTTGCTTTCACAAATTTCAAGGTTCTGGAACAATCTAATATAATTATGTGGTCGGCCACGTGTAGTCACTATTAACCTATAAAACAGGTAGGCCTACATCATTCAAACGGAACGTTAATCTACTTGCCTCAAAGCATTTAGTATTTATACCTATCGCATAATGTAAGTAATTTATTGTGTGATATTCTCAGACCGAAGCCAAGGGCTGAACCCGCAAAAGTTCAGACTGGTCGGAAAACTGTTTCTGGACCATTATTAAGATTAACAATGAAGATTCAGCAATAAAATTAATGTTTTAGACGAGGTATTCCGTTTTAGTGTCTTAATAAATTGAATTGTTTATAAAAAAAGCATCGGTCTTGGTCTTGGTATTGGCCTCGGATCCTCGGTCTTGGTCTTTGTCTCGGACCCCTCGGTCTCGGTCTTAATTGGTCTTGGTCTCGGACCACCCGGTCTTGGTCTTGGTCTTGAACCTCTCGGTCTTGGTCTCGGTCTTGGTCTCAAGGTTTTGATCTCGTGCCCAACACATTGTCTCTGACTCAAGCACATACGTCGCCCGACGAGAGCGCTGTATAAATTACTGATCACACTAGGCCTACATTTCATTGTGTATCGTGCCTAAGAATTTATAAACTGCTTCTTACAGTATTCCCTATTGAGAGGCGCACTCAGTATAGTTGCCCGAGGAAAATAATAAAGAAGTCTTCAGGCAACGAAGGGACTTGGGTGGGACCCAGTCTACCATCTTACTACGGACTGTGCACTAGGTTCCTATACGCAGAAGGGCCTATGATGGCAAAGGAGCGACGTTGGGTCATTTATATTAGGCCTCGTCCGCAAACTCCAAATTCTGAAGCGCTGCCTCATAGTCTGGCTCAGTTTACGATCGCTGCAACTTCAGAGGCAGCCATTGGTATAAAGTGCTGGCGACTTCATTTTCTTACCGTTGGCATATGAGGCGAGTTGCCAGTCCTCTTTTTTCCGTCCCATCTTGACATTGTACTCGATATTGTAGACGAAATGGTCCAGTGGCCCAGGTGTTAAAAATATATCGCATTTAAATCTATTTGTATCTAAATCGCATTTATTTAGATCTGTCGGTTGGTTAGCCATAGGTTTAGCGCCTTCGCGAGATTCTTATAAGGCGTTATGTAAATCTCCATTTACATACATAGGCCTACTAACACATTGGACGACGTCTTTGCCTTGTCGAGGACATGAACCTCTGGTATCTCAACTGACAGTCTAGCCCGTCAACTACTTCACCATCAAACACCCGATGATGACTGAACGCTTACCACATACAGTTCCTGGTCTGTTTTCGATATGATTTCGATATCTCAGGGTCTCACCACTCATCACACGAGTATACCATTGGTCATAAGCGACTGTCGTCATCGTTATCATCCTATCGTGGAAATTTGGTTAAAATGTAATGATAGGCCTATATCTAAAGGACTGTCGAATATTATGCGAAGTTTTGAGCGTTTCAGTCTCAAGCGAAATATGTGGGCTATTAGAAGAGATGTTTAAATATCTTGCCTCCACCCCGTCCCCTTTCTATTCATCAGTTAAGACCCAGAGCACACAACCATGTTCTCCTACCCAAAAACAACTCACAATTTATCCCAGATCATATATATAAATATTTATTAGTAAGTCTAGCTACTTTTACTGACCACTGTTACTGGTGTTGGCATTTCTGCGACATTGTCAAATTATTTTCCTTCTAAATAAACAAATCTCATCATAGTAAAGGATTACGCAATTTAAAAACACTGATGATGATGATGATGATGATGATATCATCATCATCATCAGTGTTTTTAAATTCGAAACGGAAGGGAAGGATTGTTTTTAGAGACAACGCCCGTAATCCTATACTATAAATTAACGAACATTTCTAAAATCGAGTGTCGTCTGGTGTAACGGGATCGGATAAGGGTTAGGGAAATTGCGTGTTGTTTTCCGATTTAATTGTGACTCACTCTAATTGGTAAGCTTGGATAATTTTCAGTTATGTGATTCACGAGGTACTTAAAAGCATCTGTGCTTCGTTCGTAATAAGTAAAAGCGAACACGTAGAGTGATAGATTGTCGTTAAATCTTTCTTTGCGTCGAGGTTTTTATGATGAATAATTAATTATATATAAATTAATTTGTGAGTAGTCGAGCGCGTTTCAGAGCTCTACTGAGAGATTCTTCGTATGACAGAAATTGGTCCTGCAGAGGCTGGAAATATAGAGCTCTAGCTAAACCTACGACATTTCAAGAACTGTATGTGCTTTAAAATCAAGCTTTGGGTTGGAATCGGAAAACATCTATCGTCTCCTTAAGAGACAATTTTGCACTTTTAAAGTCTGGTTTCGTATTTAAAAAAGCAAATCTGCTCAAATGCGGATCAAGGAAGTTGTTTTCGTTTCACTGATGCTCCTCGTTTCTTACGCGGCGGCGTGCGCTCTCCACGACCCGCATCAAAAGGATTCGACGGCTGAAGGAAACTCTATAGCTCAAAGAGAGGTACATTTTCTGCTCAACCAATATTTTAATATTCATTGCCAGCCCTCGTGAATAAGCTGGTGCCCTGCGCTTGGCCTTCAGGTGTAAAAGTGTTAA
This sequence comes from Bimastos eiseni, assembly GCA_959347315.1. Classification (NCBI taxonomy): domain Eukaryota; kingdom Metazoa; phylum Annelida; class Clitellata; order Crassiclitellata; family Lumbricidae; genus Bimastos; species Bimastos eiseni. Next base: position 40,554,191 of record OY365812.1, on the reverse strand, counting down.
GTTTACGATTATAATTTGAGTGGATGAATGCGCTGCGTATCATAACTGCGTGTGTTGGGAGTGTAAGGTAAGGCTCTAAGAGCTTTATAAAAGTTCAGATCAGTGAATTATGTTTAGGGATTGGGACTACTGGGGCAAAGTCCTCCACCACCAGGGAGTCTTGGGAGCGTCCGAAACCCCAGTCGACGTCATCGCAATTTAGAACATTTTCTGCCAAATGTAGGTAACTTTAGCCACTTTATTATACGAAATTCTACATTTACTAATATACATATTACATTTTCGAATTTAAAACCTGCATAGAAGTTTGAAACTGCTATATAATTAGTTCAACCATACCACCAAAATAATTTATGAAGCTAAATTAGTGATAAGCAGAAGAGAAGATGGAGCTACAACAGACAATGATTGATTTAAATTCAGCAAATAAGGCCAATTTCATGTTCATCAGAATAACTTAGCTCACAATACAATCACTTCAACGGTGAGTTACATCCTGCAGTCAGAAAATGCGATGTTAAATCGGAATGATTTTCGTCTCCTTTTTTCGATCATTTCTATCTCGGACGGTTAGTTTGAAGAGACACAACAAATACGGGTACAGTGTTTGAATAGACACACGGTCAAATCATGGTACATTATTTTGGCACTGTCTAACTTTGTAGCCTCGAGTTTCAAGTTAAACGTTTGATTTGCGCATTTCAGGGTCGAATTCCAAGCACAGGATGCCTTGCCGCTCTGTTGGCAGCTGCCGCTCTTCGGGACATAACGAAAAACGTTCCGGAACGCTCTGTCTGCAGATGGACCTACAGGATGGACTACTCATTCGACCGCATTCCCTCAGAATATCCGGTTGCTGTCTGCGAGGCAACTCCTCCAGCCTTTGAGTCACATCCCTTTGGTGTCGAATTCCGATGTGAACCCATCTATTACTACGTGGCAGCCAGGTACAGAAACAGAGCTGGATACACAGGAGGACCTCCTTGTGTTTGGGTGGACGGGTGGGAGAGGCTGACAGTGGGGTGTGCCATGATCAGGGTGAACGCTACCCCTCCAGATACCACCACTGTCCCCAAAGTTAGGATTGCTCACAACACAACCGCGTCTATGAAAGCTGCCACGATAATGACCAAGTTCGCAATCACTGCGAAAAGCGCCTCTTCTATCATTGCGAACACCTATAATACGAATATGACTGCCATCAATACAACCGCCGCTCCTGTCAATTACAAGACCACAATTGCTAGTGTCATTACCACTGACAACACCTCCTCTTCAACCAACTCAACTGCTGCACCCATCAAAGCGAAGCAGCTTTCAAGCAAAACGAAGATCACCAAATCAACTCAGAGTGCGAAGAAAGGGGAAGCAAAACGAAAGAGCTCTGTCGCTTTTACCAAAGCTACACTCACCCCCGTCGCCAAGTCTTCTGCCACTGCGAAAGCCTTTGTTTTTATCATAGCCAACACCGCTACTATTAATACCACAACCATTGCTACCACCGCTAGTTCTGTCATCTACAATACCACAGCCACCGGACTCAATAACACTACCAACGTCGTCGTTTCCACCGAAACCGTTGCTTCCGCTACCACAATTGCTACGCCCATCAAAAAGAGGAACAACTCAAAGAAAATGAGAATCACCAGACCAACTCATAGTCCAAGAAGGGAGGCGAAACATATGCGCACTACGGATTCTGCTAAGGCCACTATAACCACCGTTACTAAGTCCGCTCCCACTTCGAATACCGTCACTTTAACCAACACCACTGCTACACCCAGCACAAAGAGGAACAACCCTAGAAATCAAAGAGTCACCAGACCCACTCAAAGCACAAAATGGGGAGCTAAGCAGAAGGGGTCTGTCGCTTCTACTAAAGCTGGTGCGACCGTTACCATGTCCGCTACTATCTTCGTTTCTACCAATACCTCTGCTGCGCCCACCAGGAAGAAACTAAGCCCAAGTGAAACGATGGCTACCACACCAGCCCACAGTGCACAAGGAGGAAAGAAACAGAAGGTCAAGGGTAAGGTCAAGAATCTAGGAAAAGAGCGGAAACAATAGATGGTAAAGGAAGAGGGTAAGAGCAGTAAGAAGAATGAGGCGACGACATCGATGGAGACCAAGAAGCCTAACACGTTGACCCGAAGACCGGAAAACTCCGAAAGTACCACCCAGAGACGTAGCTAGGGGGTCAGAGGGGACATGTGTCCCCGGGCGCCAAGTACCACCTCATCTCATCACTCAACAGTCTGAGTCAATTGATGCAGGCTTTCAAAGATGTCTCTCCTCTATTTATGGTTAATTACATCTAAGTATGATGTATCATGAAATTAAAATTATATTTCAATTATAAAGTTGTTGACGAATAATTATTGTGGAATAGCCTGAATGATCGAACTGATTCAATGGACAACAGTCGGACAACTGCTGCTTACAATAGGCCTAATTATAGTGGGATGAACAGCTAATCGATCAAGATTAAGTTGCAGACAGTTCTCACGCAACCCGTTATAATGTCGCTTATACTCGCATTTGCTATTAACTGCTAAGCTATATTTATTTAATGTTAAAATATATTTATTTAATGTCTTTTATTTAATGTCAAACTATGTTTATTTTGATGGTATTTTATCTAATGCTAAACTACGTTGTTTCATGTAAACCTATTTCGAATTGATACTAAGCTAGTTTATTTTATTTTAATCTAATAGGCCTATTATTTAATGTCAAACTATATCGCACTACGTTATTTATTGTAAAACTATATTTGGTTTGGTGGTAAACTATGTTATTCGCTGTTAAACTACATCATTTGATACCAAACTATGCTATTTGATCTTAAATAATATTCCGTATTGTTAAACTATGTTATTCAACGCTAAACAGTGTGAACTTCATCCCCAAGCGCCTAGCAAGTCGTCCACAGTTCAAGAGATTCTAAACAACCACCACCACTCGATTACTACTATTACTTCTACTTCCCGTACCATTTCCATCACCACCACGACCACCACCATTACTACAACCCCCACTACTTCCATCACCACCTCTTCCACTGCTGCTACTTCCACTACAGCTCCCACTACTTCCATCACCACCTCTTCCACTGCCACTACTCTAGGGTAGCATCATCTATCATCTGCCGTTCTCTCCGTCTCCTTGAGACTGTGAGACACTTGTTAACACTTCACATCGATTCGTAAGTCTAGATATAAATTGCAACCCGTCGCTCTCAGTATATTCCTGTGGCGTCAGTCTCAAGCCAGGCAAAATGAGGAGGGCGTCGTGAGTGGCCCTCACAGCCACAATCGTAATCGTCATATCAAAACTTCTTAAGCGCTACTGGGAAGGCAAGCGCAGGGCACCAACTTATTCACGAGCTCTGATCACTGGAAACTGAAACTAAATAGAAAACCGGAGTCAATTGAAGAGTTGGTAAGCGAGTAAGTGAGCCAGAGCATCAGTCGAAGTAGGTCACGTGTTACCTTCGCCGGATACGTAGCCAGAAGCGACATCTACATGTCAAATCCTTCATCCAGGATATCTGTCTCTTCTTCCGGACACAGAGGACCCGTATGTCGGTCTCTAAATCGGACACGAGAGTCCTATTCCGGTCTGCGAATGTCGCAATTAAGCATTTCCGTCAGGCCTGTCTTCCGGGAATACACTCGCGCGGGAGAGAGAGAGAGCGACCCTCGCGGCGTCAGGATTGGCAAACACAGCGAGGCCATCTATCGACTGATATCAGAAGAGTTCGGCGTCAGAAGGACATAGATAGCCTACGCAAAAAATCGGTCCAAGTGTAGACAGAGAGCGGACCAATCGCGATAGCACGTGACGGATTTGTTGGCTTTGGCGTGGGCTATGTTGGCCGCCAGGAGCCGGACTATCCAATGAACTGACGGACGACTTTTAGGAAGAATTTGCCGTTTACTAGAGTTCACCATTTCCATTACGAACGACAGAGTGGATTATTTTTCCAAAGAGGTGAGCATAACCAACAGAATTTGAATCGATGTTTAGTTCGCCCAATGTAAAACGTGTACATGGCGATTGTTGAATGGTTGGAGCGATCGGATTGTGATGCCTCGGGTTCGATCCTCCTCCTCTTCCACTGAGATGATCTCTGTGTAGGAACCTTGAGCAAGTCCCTCACGCACAGTTAGCAATAACAATAACGATGATAATGACGATGACAATAACGATGACTACGACGATGATGATGATAATAACGACGACGACGATGATGACGATGACGATGATGATGATGATGATGATGATGATGATGATGATAGCAATAACAATAATAATAATAATAATAATAATAATCATAAGAGTAACAATGACAATTTATATGGCGTTGAAACGCGACCATGCCGTAGCAAGGGCGCCTCACAAACAGCGATTGAAGTTCTCTCATAATTATATGGTCGTGTGTAGCCTGCAATTGACACTTTATGAGCTTTTGGATGGATATCGACATAGGTAAACAGTTGTATTGCATTGTGGTTTTTTATCATTCTGAAATTTGATACCGCCCTTCTTCCAACATCCTTTTGCTCAGAAGTGCATACGCACGCCTCAACGGCGCAATTGCAATTGTACTGCAGAGCAATTATTGTGCGCGAAGGACTTGCTCAAAGTCCCTACACCTTGACTGACCTCTCGGACGAGGGTCGAACCCGCTCACTCAGCGCACACTGAATGTTACGGGCTGACCGCTCTAACCAATCGGCCACCGTGCCACACATATATTCTACCAGTGGACTTAACGGAAGAGGGAGGGATGGTGTTATTATACCTCGTCTGACTTGAACTTTTTCCTTTCGAATGTGAAGTTTTGTGCTCGTAGTAATAACAATAGAAATATCGATGACATAATAATATATTTTCTCCAAGTTTAATATTGTGTTAAGTATATGCAATATTATACAGATGTATAAGCATACATTCGTGAATTTTTGTCATCCGTACAGACATACAATTTCATTAATGCATATATCCATACACTGATACATACCAAATATGCATACTTATACATCCATCCATCCATATGTACAATATGTGCATTTACGTAAACATACACTCATTCATTCATACATACATGTATGCATAACATGAATACATACATACATACATACATACATACATACATACAAACATACAAACTTACATACATACATACATACATACATACATACATACATACATACATACATACATACATACATACATACATACATACATACATACATACATGCATACATACATGTACATACAATCATACATAGAAATGTATACCGATCTTGGCTCTGTCGTCATACCATTTATCTAGCTCCCATATATCCAGATCCTGCCTCCAGGCAAAACTCGTAACCCGCATGCCACCATTATCAGATGCAGACTGCTTTTTCCACCACCTGAGTGTTGCAGGATAAGCCAATCGGTCGTCGTCGCTAGGCCTGTCACGTAGACCCTCTTTATACTTTACAGGTAACACGGCAGCGTATACGCTACACCCACATGTACCAACACATCCTTGTATAGGCCTAGGTCACCAGCTGATGATGATACAAGCTTCCGTTTTGTGATTGAAGGGTTCCAGAATGCAACAACATGTTATTATAGAATGCCATGAGGTATATATTGGGCAATGACTGAGTTTGGACATTTACTTTCCTCCTGCCTTCTCGATCTGCTCTGGCCAGAAACGCTATTCAATTCAAACACCAAGATTTGACAGCCAGCGCTCGTGAATAACCCGGTGCCCTGCGCTTGGCCTGCGAGTGGCGCTTTAGCAGTCTGAAGAGTACGAATACGATTACGAGTACTGTGTCCTCTTAATCGGAATACCAGGACTACGCAACTTTCGTCTTTCCCTGCTAAGTCTCGACAGGAAACGTTCATAGGTAAATACGTGGAATGATGTATTGAATGGATGGAAGAATGAGTGAATGATTGAACAAATGAACAAATTACAGATAGGCAAATAGACACACAGATACAAAGACAGACACAAGTATACACAGATACAGGTGGAGCACAAGGCTCCTACTCCGGCAAACGTTCTTGAGAAGGCTTCAACGGTTGTGGAGTATCGCGAGAACCGATTGAAGGGAGACACAAGGGAAGAGGGACATAACGAGACGACTTCACAGACACACAGATAGAGGAAGAGAGAGATACGCACACACAGAGAGAGAGAGACAGACAGAGAGAGAGAGAGAGACAGAGAGAGAGAGAGACAGACAGACAGACACAGAGAGAGAGACAGACAGACAGACAGACAGACAGACAGAGAGAGAGAGAGAGCCTTACAGAGACAAAAATAATGGGATTAGGAGAACTAATGTTTATCAGGCGAAATGCAAACCAGTCATTAAGTACCGCTACTTGGCGAAATAATCGAAACACAAAATGTATGTATAACTAGGATCAAACATAATAATTACATTCATTGATATCTAACTATCTGTATATATTATATGATATATGTGTGAATATGTATACATGGAAAATATCTAATTATCTATTGCAGTTACAGAGGTCTTGTAATCTCCTATATAAACATTTGTTTTTCTGTAGATATTTTATCGTCGTATATATTATATATGTATATAGCCTATTTATATAATACATCATAGATATCTACGTCTAGACTTTGGTGTATATTTAAAGACGCATATAATATATATATATGTTTACTCTGTCTGTCTATTTGGCTGTCTGTCTGTCATTCTATTTTGTCTGACTGAGTCTCACTCTGTCTTTCTCTATGTTGCTGTCATTGAATTAAGGCTAAACTGCCAACGTCCGTGTTCGTGTGTATACCTGTCTACGTCTCCGTTTATATCTCTCTTTGTCTTTCTATCTATCTATTTATCTGTCTGTCTGGCTTTCAACCTCGTTTCCTTTTCCTCCTCCTACAACACTCCAACCAACCGATGATAAACAACAATTGAATAGAAAACGAACAATTTATCACAAGACGTTCTCTAAGTTCCATAGACATAGCATCTGTTAAACACGTTGAGTGAATGAACCGGAGAGTCATTACTTTCTATTTCCGGGCTTGAAATTCACGTAACGTAATCGTAATCGTAATTTCCAAACCTATAAAGCAAGCCAAGCACAGAGTACCAGCGTATTCAGGATTACATTAGCCTCGTCTGCTTCCAGACGCTGTTTTATAGGTCACGTGAGAGGACCAAGGCGCGTATTTGTCACGCACCTGACGGGAACAACTACACAATAAAGCGACGATTTAAATCAGCGCGCGGGCGAATTTATTTCTTCCGACAAACAGACAAACAGTCAGTCAGACAAACAGACAGACAGACAGGCAGGCAGACAGGCAGGCAGATGACCAAATAGACAGACAGACAAGCTGCCTGCCTGTCAGATGGAGAAGGACCGAAGCACAGACAGAAAGACGGACAAATACAAGGATCAGACCACAAATGAAGGGGTGCATTGTAACGGTGTGTGTTTAGTCATAAACACAATTTCATGTAATGTAAGCGTAATCTGCAAACTTCTACTGAACTTCAGTTAAAACGAGATGACAACACATTTCGTTTATAGATAATCACAGATGGAAGTATATAGTTGCGTGGGTAGGTGAGTGGGTGGGTGGGTGGGTGGATAGATGGATGGATAGATGGATGGATGGATAGATGGATGGATGGATAGACGGATGGTGAATACGTGTATGTAAAACGACACAATCATTCAGGCGGGCGAGAGAGGAGACAGAGCAAGACAGAGGCCTAAGTGTAGAGAGAGGAAGTAAGAGATGATAAGTGATAGAGAGAGAGAGAGAGACAGAGAGACAGAGAGAGTGAGAGACAGAGAGACAGAGACAGAGAGAGACAGAGAGAGTGAGAGAGAGAAGGAGGAAGGGATATATATAATGTTTTGTTGTTGTGACAATGTGTTTGTTCTGGTAATTAGAACGTGACAGTCAGACAAAAACGCGGATTTCCCTTGAGCCCAAAACCTTCAGAATCCTCTTCAATCACACGACTGATTAGCGCTGAGACAACAACAGACCATTATGCCAACGATCACATCGTCATCATCATCATCACATGACAAAGACGTAAACGATGACTAAACTTGAAGCCAATTATGTCAATGCTTCATGTCAACCAATTGTAGTAACGCTTGCGAATAAATCTGGGTCGGGGAAATTGTAGACTAGGTCGGTTGACACGATACATAATTATAGGCTTCATCGAGGAAGCATTGGAGTAGGATACAGATGTGGTTAGTGTTCATCTGTGTCTTGTCTGAATAGAAGGTGGCAGGATGATCAACGTATCTGCTGACACATTCAGACGACTCTTATGCACGTGGATCGGACGTAAGAGTGGCGCTATAGAAGTTCGTCATTTACGATGACGTAGTTTTGTAATAATAGAGGGTCGATGTTGTGTCAAATGAGCGATTTAGGATTCAGCAGCTTGATTGATGGATCGATGGATTGATTGATTAATAATTTATTGATTGATTGTTGAAATGATTGATCGACTGGTGAACTGATGAATTGATGAATTCACGAATTGATTCACTAATTCATTAATTCATCGATTACCATCTTCATAATTTCCCTGCCTAGAAACTTCCTCTGTTCTCGATAATTTAGGAGTCATATTGAAAGACACTTTACTAATCATCAAACAAAACGCAACACCTTACTCTTCACCTGTCGATACTCTGCGCAGAACGACGTCACTAGAGAGCGCTCCATTCTCAGAACACGCGAGACCTTACCAGCGATGTCGTTGAACGAATCCCTCTCCCAAGTACTCCACAACGGAACATCTCCAGCCACAAACTCCTCCTACGACCTCCTCCTTCTCAACAACGATACCATCCATCCCCTGATGGGAGCGCCCCTCTGCTCTCGGAGGTCCATCTACCGCGTAGAGGCGACAGCGGTGGTCGCCATCAAGGGCCTGCTGATGGTGGCCATCATGTCCACTGCCATCCTCGGTAACCTCCTTGTCATCGTGAGCGTCGTTCGCTTCGAGAGGCTCCGCCTGATCGCCAACGCCTTCATCGTGTCCCTGGCCTTGACCGATCTGCTTGTTGCCTGCTTCGTGATGCCGTTCAGTGCGTCGAAGGAACTGGCCGCCAGGTGGATGTACGGACAGCTGCTCTGTGACGTATTCAACGCCAACGACGTATTATTCTCCACTGCGTCGCTTCTCAACCTATGCTGCATCAGCGTCGACAGGTATGACGTCACCGGCATCGTCATCAACCTCATCAATAGCATTATCGACAAGATCATTGTCACTTCGTGATAATATTATGTGCGTGCGTGTATGCTTGGTATTTATGCATGAGTTGATATCTCTGAGGGGCGCTATATCAAGTCTATTTAATTGAAGGATTTAATGTTTGTATGCATATATATATAGGTATTTATGTATATATTTTTTCCTGTATAATCATATGTATGTGTGTATGTATTTGCGTACATTATGTGAGGATATACAATATACATGTACGTTCCTGTCAGTTCCTTTCTGTTCCTTGTCGTAGAATCATATATAATTTATCCTTGTACTTTAGAACCGTCTACAATTAATTATTAAAGCCCTTGTCTCAATTGTTGAGAGCGGGCTACGTCTGCCGATGTTGATAATCCAGTCCAGCCAATAATGTGGGATGGTAACTTCAGGAAATGTGGGATGGTAACTTCAGGAAATGTGGGATGGTAACTTCAGGAAATGTGGGATGGTAACTCCAGCCAATGTGGGATGGTAACTCCAGCCAATGTGGGATGGTAACTCCAGCCAATGTGGGATTGTGGGATGGTAACTCCAGGAAATGTGGGATGGTAACTCCAGCCAATGTGGGATGGTAACTCCAGCCAATGTGGGATGGTAACTCCAGCCAATGTGGAATTGTGGGATGGTAACTCCAGGAAATGTGGGATGGTAACTCCAGCCAATGTGGGATGGTAACTCCAGCCAATGTGGAATTGTGGGATGGTAACTCCAGTCAATGTGGGATGGTAACTCCAGCCAATGTGGAATTGTGGGATGGTAACTCCAGGAAATGTGGGATGGTAACTCCAGCCAATGTGGGATGGTAACTCCAGCCAATGTGGAATTGTGGGATGGTAACTCCAGCCAATGTGGGATTGTGGCATGGTAACTCCAGGAAATGTGGGATGGTAACTCCAGCCAATGTGGGATGGTAACTCCATCTGCGGTTATTAAGAAGCACTTCTGTCTGTCTAGTATCTCCTCTATACACAACCTGCATCTGTATACATCAGAGCAAATATGAACATGTAGATTAAGTCCTCGCAGCCAATTAATTTGACCATACATGCAAATAATAATTTTACGCCCTCTCATATTATGCTGGCCTGATAAGATCTGCTGGCAATGGCTCTGATCAACGTCAGAGGATTAGAGTTAAGTCGACCAGTGGCAAGTTATATGTTCTGTAGATGACATTTTATGCCGTGTAGAGAGTTTTCAGATTTCACAGGCGATACTTATCAACATGGTTGACCCAACAGCGCTGTATATTACACAATAAATTGATTGATTGAGTGATTCATTTATTTATTCAATCATTCATTCACTCATTCGCTCATTCAGGAGATTTATACGGCCCTTTCCAAGGAACCTACTATGAGGTGTTCCCATCCTATCTGCAGCGATAGTGACTCCCCACTTAATAGTGACACCCCACTTAATAGTGACACCCCACTTAATTATATGTTGCTAAAGATGTATACGCAGACTTACCAGTTGAAAGAACACTTCTATAGATCTAAAGAAAGTTGCACCATTTTGTCGCGCAAACCCCACCGAAAATAAGAGTAAGACGGCTTCTATAGCGCCGTATTCATCGATTGAAGTTTTGATTGAATGGGCGTTATAATGTAATGGCACTTAAGAAATGTGTAATGACGCCAGCAATAACAACATTGGTGACAATAGCGAATAATTGTAGACAATAAAAACAATGAGAACAAGAACGATAACAAACAGCGATGGTAGGAACTATGATAATAACAAAAACAATTATATCAGCAACAGTGACGATATTCTAAATGTTAAAAATAATTACAATAGCATTAACAACATTAGTAATAAGGAGTTGGAACTTGGTAGGTCCCGTCAAAACTATAGTGCGAATCCGTTACATAAACTCCTTGCTATTGGCGAAGCGGCTTTTCCGAGCTCCACATGTAGATGCGCCACATAATTGAAATAATTTCTGGGTATAGGTACGTAGCCGTGACGGACCCTCTGAGGTACGAGGAGCGGTTGACCGTCCGTCGGGTGGCAGTGATGCTTGGTGCCGTCTGGGTGGCTTCTGCCGTCATCTCTCATCTCCCGATCCACAGCGGATGGTACACGACTGAGTTTCAGATGTGCATCATGCAAGAACTCGGTGGAGACAACCAGTGCAGCTTCGAAGTCAACCAAATATATGGTGATTTAATCAATCGTTCGTTCATTAATTCATTCACTCGCTCATTCATTCATTCATTCACTCATTCATTCATTCACTCGTTCACTCACTCATTCATTCGTTCTTTCACTCGTCCATCCATGTATCCATCCACCATCTATCCAACCCTCCATCCATCCATCCGTCCGTCCGTTTTTTCGTCAATCAACCAACCACTCACTCAATCAATCAATCAATCAATCCATTCATTCATTCATTCATTCATTTATTCTTTTTTTTCACTTATTCATCCGTCCATCCATTCACTCATTCATTTATTTAATTCATTCATTTAATTGATTGATTGATTAACTCACTCACCCATCCATCCATCCATCCATCCATCAGTTGGTTCTGTATTGCGCTGGTGACTTATTATACGTAAGTTTCCAACCGCTGACACACAAAGACGATGACGTAATCGCTTCAATATCGAAAAGATCTGTCATCGAAGTAACAGTGTCTGTCCATGCGGTGGATTAGTTAGAAGTGAAAAGGTCTTAAATAGTAAAGAACGAAATGATACAAGAGACTAAGCAAATCGGAAACAAATACAGGGAGAGAGAGAGAGAGAGAGAGACAGACAGACAGATAGACAGACAGACAGAGAGACAGACAGACAGAGCGACAGAGAGAGAGAGCACTTAGCAAAACGGACAGATACAGAGAGGGGGGACTTTAAGATACTTTGTCCAGTAACCGAAAAACCATCGCTACCAAGAACAGTTCTTGTTCTAGGTATAATGAGAGAAGCAGACATCTTCGCCTCTCATAGAAGCGCAGTGGGTGAGGTCGATCTGGATCATCGCTTGGGAAAATCAGCGATTCATGGAGAGTGCGTTTCTGGCAGCATCTGTCGAATGCATCAACAACTAGACACGCTCACTCTACCAATCATCGAATTTTAATCATAGATTGGTTTAGATTAGAATTGATTACAATTTACCTTTATACAACAGGTGTGATATCGTCCAGCGTGTCTTTCTGGATCCCAGCCATCATAATGGTCTTCGCCTATCAGAAGATCTACAGCGAGGCAACAAAGCAGCAGAAGTACATCCAGTCCATGACGGCCATATCCTCTCGAGAGACGTCCACAGACCGTCTTCAATACCAATGCGCAGATGAAGCAGTCCACCGAACTCCCCCTAAGGACCCACCACACCTCAGTCATCACGTCGATACCTACCGTAGCCTGGAACCCAGTCTAGAACGAAACCTCGACAGGACCACTGGGCGGAACACGGAACGAAAGCTCGACTTCCGAAACGTCCGGCACAGTTTCACCGGAAGCCTGGATCAAATCCTGGAGCGTAGAAATCTTAAGCGGACTTCTTGCGACGTGCAGATGGACCCGAATCCTCATAGGACGTCTTATGATCGCCAATTGAACCGAAACCGAAGCCTTGACGGAGGGTTAGACAGGAATCTTAATCCCAGTCTGGACGGGATTTCTCTCGACCCGAGGTTGTACAGAAACCTAATACAGACGTCCTACGATCGTCACTTGGACAGGAACGCTTGCCAGCATCGGCGAAAGATGCGACGTGAGCATAAGGCGGCTAAGACCTTAGGAGTGATCATGGGCGCATTCCTCATCTGCTGGCTACCCTTCTTTACGTGGTACTTGACGAACGCCCTCTGTGGCGAGGCGTGCCACACCCCACACGCTATTGAGTCGATACTTTTTTGGGTGGGCTATCTTAATTCTGCCCTCAACCCCATCATTTACGCCCTACTCAACCGGGACTTCCGCGATGCCTTTCGCCGGCTGCTCTCCTGTGGGGTTCGGCACTCGCCCGATGTTGCGATCGGGGCCACGACCGAGTTGCGAAAGTCGGTCACCGCATCACAGGACCGAATCTCGATGCGCTAAGCCCTAGCCATAGTATCGGTTGGGGAACCCAAAAATACAGGCGCTATATAAATCCTGTTTATTGTGCCACTTCACTTGTTCTGTGTTGTCTAACCGATGTTTTCTTCTTCGGCTGATACTTTTGAATAGCTAACTTCTGGTGGTATGTACATTGTATATTGTACATCGTATATTGTACATTGTACATCGTATATTGTACATTGTATATTGTACATTGTATATTGTACATTGTACATTGTATATTGTATATTGTACATTGTCTAGCTATTGGCATTAATTTTGTTCTTAAATATCTGTTCCTTTTTGAACACAAGAAGCCAGTATTAATTTCAACTCAATCCTCAATCCATCCATTCATTCATTCTTTCATTCGTTCGTTCATTCATTCATTCATATTGACCATTTATTTAGCGCCTCTTTAATAAATCTAATTAGAGGCGCTTCCACCTCGAGCACTTGTCGACATGAAGGTGAGGCGATTAGATGACATCCAGGAGTGAAGAAGGTTAGAGAGAGATTGAATAGTATCAACTAATGGCAATTGGAATGATGGGAGATCATGAACAAATGTTTGTACACCATCAGCGATGAGTTGACCAACAGCAGCACAGAGGATCGGGAAAAGAGAGGTGATGTCAGTCGTATGTTGAATAAACCGCAATTTTCCGGTCTCAAGACGGGTTCGAAATCAAGACCTCGGTCTCGAGACCAAATCCCTGGCTTAGAGTGCCTTCCCATTGGATCTTCGGCTCTTGTCTGAGAACTCTCTACCCTAGTTTTATTCAACTCTGAAATCTGTCTTATTTCACTGAGATTGGACCGGGAGCGTCTGTTAGTAGATTTCTTGAAGAGGCGCTATAGCATATTCAATTTAATTGATTCATTGATTTGCTGCCTTATCCCAACCGGTGCAGTTTATCTGGTCTATAGCTCTCTCCGACGGACTTTCTCTCATCCGATGTCGACAACAATTTTGCAACCGAATAACAAGGAATCACGAAGCGAACATGGTTTACTGCGGGCAAGACTCCATCCATATAGTATACAGAAAGAAAACCAAAGCAATTGGGGAACATCTTTGAATAGGAAGCGCATGCAGCAATCCAAGATGTGGCTAGAAAAAACCAAATCTATATCGAACGTTGCAGATTACCAATTACGTAACACTGGTAGCGCCAGACCCAAGTCCGTGTTAAAGAGGAGGGCGACGCAAGTTATATGACGTACACATCGCTGTAAGACAGCAACTAGCCATCAAGACGCGGCAAGCCAGAACAGCAACCAAGTGGCAATTGCCAAGGATTTGCCACCGGTAGTAGCCTACGTGGTAAGTTGTGGCGAGAAAGTGTCGTAGATGACTGTCAATGTTCCCCAGCCGAGTTTGCCACCGACGGCAAGGCGTGGCAAAACGTGACCTGCCCGGGCAAGCCTCGTCATCGCTCGCCTGCTGAAGGCAATCGATCGGTCTGTCCAGCCGGTCTAATTCGCCACCTATCGATCATAGAGGGATGCATCCGGACGGCTAATAGACTCCGTCGCTGTCATCTCAACGCAGGCAGGGCGAATCGGCCTTCGCGGATTCACCCACCGCCGTCGCATAGAACCAACAGGCCCCACCGGCTCCCTGCTGGGGACACGCTCCCTGATTATCGCGGACAGCCGCCAAGACTGTTGCGGGCTAACCCTTGAAACGCCACTCTATTTATTGCGCGCTGTCGTAAAAAATAGCATTTTCAGTTCAAAGACGCCACGTGGTGATAGAGATCGTTAGCGTCGCCCTCCTCCTTTATCCAGGCTTGGGACTGGCACTGCAGTGGCGCACTTGTGTGCAGCTGATCTAGTGTCCAATGGTGTATTACGTGGCATAGCAGAGTGTAGAGTTAATCGATAAATGAATGGCCAGAGAGAGGGTTAAGTTCACGCCAGAGGTCTTCTTGTGTCGAAAGGATTAGGCGTCGCCTCGTCTGGTGAAGGTCTACCTCTCTGGCACCGGAATCAACAGGTACATGTAGCTGGGCAGGTTGATTGGATTCACACCTAGCTGACTACCTGCGCAAGGCCAGGTAAGCGATCACCTGTCGAATTGTCTCTCAATCAACCGCCCATAGGAAGAAGCACTTCCAGCCTCTGAAGACGAATAATATAATTAATATAATATGATAAATAAGCTCTGATATAAAGCGTTTTCCGCCGCTTTCCGTATTAGCCGTAATTATCACCGCTTGCATAAGTTTATCTGACATTCACTTGTCTTTTACTTCGTCCATATTCTACCCTATTATACCCAACCGAACCCTATTGCATTCTACTCTACGCCCTATCCTTCCCTACTCTACACTATCCTACACAACTTATATCCTACCCTGCCCTATCCTTACGATTCAAACACCATACCAAACCTACGCAACCGTCCTCTGCTCCAGCCTACCCTATCACACCATGCCATCGTGCTTTGTGTATGCAAGCGCATCCTCTCAGGTCCTATCCCGACAAAACCTACCATAAACTACTCCACTCCTCTACCCTAACATATCCTACCCCACCGACCCCATCGTAACCTACTCCACCCAATTCTGGTTTGCAACGGTCCGATCCAACTGTAGCAAGCTACGGCTTCAACACACCATGTCAGACTCCATCAGACTTCGCTACACGTTATTAGAAGCTACAATCTATACTCAATCCATCGTCTTCAGTCTGATTTATATAGCACCTTTAACGGCTGCATTTGACCGCCTTGTGTCTGTAAGAAAACGGTCATTGTGAGTCGGATATTTGACCGATTTAATTAATTAATTGGACGATAGATCCACCAGACAGACAAGCAGACAGACTTACAGACATACAAACATATATACAGACGCACATGCAGACATATATATAGACATATATATAGACATATATATAGACATATATATAGACATATATATAGACATATATATAGACGTACACCATACTACATATATGTATATGCAAGATACATGCATGAATTAAATACTTACACCAATATATGCATCGTGTACTTGGACAATTTCTAATTTCGTTGGGTGATACCTAATGACGGTTTCATGTTCATTCCTATCAGATGCATCTCTTTTTAATGCAGGCGGGTCTCGTGCGTTCCTCGATACCAATGAGAGTTGGCGCGTTTGTAAGCATATCCAAAAGGAAGAGAAAGAGTTAGAGCCTTAAACAAACGTTGGTCATTGATTCCATTCATGGAGGTCAGCAACAAGGTTTACGCGGGATCCATAGACGCTAAACTTGTCTCCCTTGAAGAGGTATTATATAAATCTATAGTACAATCACCATTCTCGTTACGTTCAAATGACGCTGCAACATCGAGCATTCAAAAGACTCATCTTCGAAATCGCAGACTGGAGACAAGGAGAGAGTTGGTTGCTAGCTGTAAGCCCAACTCCTTTTGTCTAAACTCGTTTTTGATCTAATTAGAAAGAAAGAATTATCCAATTTCAACGTACTTCTTAGATTAAGTAAAGTTTGATCCGATATCAACGAATCTTAAAGTCAATGAAGCTCCATACGATTCGGAACAGTATGAATCTTAAAACTCAAGAAGTCTATAATAATATTATTCAGAACATTTTGACATCGTCTGCCGGATTCTGCATTAACCTCTGACCTCCACGTGACTGAGTTCATCTTCGTTTGACCTGCCTTGAGGCAGCATCCATCGTCCTCAGAACTTCTAGTTCCATCTTCAAGGTCGCGTTCTGATCCCTGAGTTGCATGATCTGAGCGATTCTCTGTCGCTCGTGTTCGTGATTGATGACCTTGGCAAAGTCGTGACTGAGCTTCTCGATCTCGGTCTTTCCGGCGTTCCTGTGACCTTCAAGGAGTTGTCGCTGGGTATGGAAGGCGCCCAGGAGGCCCCTGAACGGCTGAGCCACGGACCAGAGCTCCTCGTAGCGGCTTCTCCATTGGGCCGCTGTATCGCAGTCCCCTCCAATCAGTTCCGTGCATTCTAGGGCGTCTCCGAATCTCTCATCCAGCCCAATGTGTCTTTCCAATTTCTCCGCGGATCCTTTTCCGTACATCGCTCCCTGTTGCTCCGTCTTTCTTCCTCCGCCTTCTCCAAACTTCTCTGCGGACTTCTCTCCAACCTTTCCGACGATTCTCTCCGTCTTCGGAACCATGAACTTCTCAAAGAACTTCTCTCGTAGCACGCACCTTGGTTCGTTGTTTTTCGGGTGAAACTTTTCTCGGAAGTTGTCTAAGTTTTCCCCGTAAACGTCATCCGATCGACACAGACCGACATCCTCTTCTGTCGGAGTTCCCATCGACTCGGCGTTCTTCTTCTTCCGGTTGATTGTTCTACTCCTACTGTTGCTTTCTTCAGAAGTCTTCAACTGTGAGATCGCTGTAACGCACTTCGTCTCTCTCCAGTCTTCTGCAGTTGGCCTGTCTCCCGCTGCGTTTCCTGAGATCAGGTCTGCGCAGCTGGCATAACCTTCACCGAGGTCATTGGAGCTTTCCTCTTGGAGTAATCGCTCCCGCCGTGCCGTGCGATTGTTCTGATGACTGGTTGTAGAGGTTGATTGATTATTCCTTTCCCCAATTTTAACTTGATCCGATTCGAAAATCAACAATTCCAAAACTTCCCCAGAATTCCTGTTTTCAACCTTCAAACGAGTTTCCCTAGGCACTCCCTCGCCTGACACGCTGTTTTGAGGCATTGCAGATTCCAGATCAGTAAAAGCTCTCTGCAATTCTTCTAGGGAATCGGGCTTCCTGCAGATACAAGCCTCCTGTAATTCCCTGGAATTTTCTAACTCCATGACATGACTAAGACCTACTTTACATTGTCTCGGATTATCGGACTCCCAGTTAACAGAAGTTTCTTCAATTTTTTCCTCCCGTCCAATCGCCCTTTTCTCCGTTTTTAGGCTAGATCCTTCCTTTAAGAGGTTGACCGCCTGTACCTGGTTGCACGTGAGCGTTAAATCGTTGGTCAGAATCGGTTCTGAGTTTACAGTCAACGGGTTCTGCTGCTGCTGATGCTCATCTTCCCCCGATTCAGCGACACTAAAGTTCAGACTACAATGAAGTTGACCACCTTGCGTCTCGTCAAGATCATTCTGGACTTTACTGGGACTATTCCAGGTCTCGGATGACACGGACTGCAGCGCCCGTTGCTCCACCACCTCATATCCAGTCTGTACCATCTCCGCTGATGATGTCTGGAGTTCGACCTCGCTGACATTTCCTGACCTGGAGTGACACTCCTGGCTCTCGTCTCCGACTGCACATCCACGATCGTCTTGGTTCTTCTCGAAGTCCAAATCTTCAGCCATTTCGCAGTCTTCGTCGGTGGCTGGTCTCCGAAGTTTCGCCTGAGTCATTGCTACGTGTCTCTCTGGGTGTAAAGAGGCTTCGACAAGGCTTTGACGAGAATTTCGAGGGCATCTAGAGTCTCCCGTGAGGCGACCGTCGAAGAGGGATTGAAAACGTCGAAGCATGTCTCTGCAGCGCAGGTTTTCCAGCCGTTGATTTTCAGCGGCCAACTGCGAGTCTTCCAACGCTGCGGATTTTCCGCTGCTTTCCGACTGGAGATTTTGAATGACGACCAAGCAGTTTTCCAACTCTGAAGCCTTCGTCGTGATCTCCGCGGAAAGGTTTTCCACCAGCGATCGAGACTCTTCCAGCGTCTCCGAAACTGTGACGTACGAGGTCTGGAGATGTCTGGCAAGCGACTGGGAATTTTCCAGCTCCTCTCCCTTCTTCGAATTTTCCAGGCGAAGATTCTCCACCGTCAGCAACGCTCTTTCCAGCTCTTCCGCGCTCCGTTCCACGCTCATCCGAAGCACTACAACCAATTCCCGAGAGCTCTCCAATTCTTCTGTCAATTTGAGATTTTCCAGGCGGAGATTTTCCACCAGGACCTGGCAGTTCTTCAGATCCTGTTTAAACCGATGCTTCCTTGAGCGATGATGTTCTGCTCGCGCATCCGCCTTCTCCAGTTCTTCCGTTCTGCAGACGATCTCATCCAAGAGATCTCTCTCGTTAAGTACCCTCGCTTGGTCCAGCTCAGCATTCTTCTTCTTCAGCTCGTCCACCCTGCACCTGAGTTCATTCACCTCATCCTCTGCCCTTGTGATATCGTTCAGTAGATCTAAATTTCCTCCGGAATAGCATTCCAATCGTCGTTTCCACAGTTCCGGATTCGATTCCTTGGCATGTCTCCTCCACTGCAATCCGTTTTCTTCCATGGTTCGCATAAGATGGAACCTCCGCTTCGCGGATCGTGACCTCCGACTCCTTACACACATTGGCAGTTCTTCCGCCTGCCACTCCTCTGATGAATCCTGCGGTGTCATTTCCAGCTGTTCGCTTCCACATTCCATCTCTCTGGAAGCGGGAGAAGCTTGTATTGATGCTCCCTTGTAAAAACTGATCGTCTCGCCCGTAGCCTGGCTATGGGCATTAGCGTTAACCTCTAATCTGGCCTTGTTGTCAACTCTACCGCTGGCCGCTTGACCGTCCTCGCATTTGACCTTGTCACAGACCTCCGTCTCTGTTCTGCCACTGAGTTTGCGATTGACCTCGATTCTCGCCGTCGTCTTAGCCTCACAACTGTCCTCGACGTTGGCTCCGTATTTACCATGAGCCTTGACCTCTTGACCTTTAGGCTTTCCTCTGGTCAATCCATCTCTGTCCCAGTCTTTCTCCTTGACGGATATCTTAACGCAGGCCTCAGAACGGGCCCTACCTGCCACATTACCCGGCGACCCAGTGGGTCTTTCACTCTCGACTCCACTGTCCCTGCCAACATGCCAGGTCCTCTGTCGACCCCCAGGCACAACACCCAAACATCCAGTGGACTGCAGCCTCGTTGCGATCCTCTCGCTCGCCTGACCGCGACCGCTGGGCCGCGGAGACAACGTTTCTAGGTTCAAGGACAACAGATTCTGCATACTTCCGGTCCAACTGTTTCGCCTCATCATCGACCCAGACGCTTCACACTTGGGGTAGGGAATCGGAATCGTACCCTCAACCTTCGGGTCGTAGCTTCCGACAGGGGGCGAACAGATCTGAATCTCGTTGAATCGACGGAGGGGAGCTCGCGAGAAAGCCATCTCGGTCGTCCAAAGGCAGCGAGATCCAGGTGAGAAGCCAAACGGATGTTTCCGGATGGTTGACGCTTTCGCCAAGGTCCCGTAAATGTTCCGTTTAATCAAATTAAACTGTTCAACGTTTTTCCGCGCAGGTAAGTTTCCGGAAAGTCGCGGAAAAATTCCAGGCGAACTTCGAGTTATTTCTCCGTATGACACAGACTGGTCTCTAGAAAGCTTTCGGAGTGCTTACGACAAGGCCTAACAATTTAGCCCTTGGTTAAGTTTTCGGTAAGCCTACAGTGAGTAATTATAACCGTCGCTCTAGTCGCCAGAAACAAATTTCCGAATGCTCTAATAAATTGTCGACGCTTATTTTCAGTATTCCTAAGAAGGTAACATACGAAACTAAAATTCTGCTGCGCTTCTATTTCAATTTGAAACGATTCGACTCGTAAAATCCTCTATATTAACAGCGGTAACCATGGATACACTAGTCAATGACGTAATCATTGTAAACGTTATAATGTTAGCGATCATTTAAATAAATAAATTATTATTTTCATGTGTACATTGATTCCCTACTGTTTGAATTCTGACAGTGCCAGTCTCAAGCCTGGATAAAGAAGGAGGGCGAAGCTAACTGATTATAATTACAGATATGAAATTATTGACGCCAGATCTGAAGAGGAGGAGGAATGAAGAAGGCAATTGGTGGAGGGTGAGGATAGGGAAATCGAAGAATGATTAAAACAATGGTTTTATTCAAGCACCCTTGTAATGGCATGGCTGCGTCACGGCGCTCTAGAAATCATCCGTTTAATAAGGGTGACGATGGAAAATACAACGATTTTGCTGCCCGTCTGAGGTCGTTTATACAGCGTCTCATACACCTATCAAAGAAGAGTATTGCAATTTGGAGACCAAAATGGGGTCCCAGGGAACCACTAGGAGTCATTGTGAACTACTAAAAGGTCACGGGGAACCACTAGGAGATCACGGAGAACAACGATTAGACCACAGAGAACTACTATGAGGACAAGGCGAGCTCCCATAAGGTCACGGGGAACCGCCAGGTGGCCGCCACGGACGGCCGACCAAAGGGAAACGTAGCCAGGAAGAGAGAGGCTCAGATTGTAAATGCTGTCAAGCAGGGCGGTGCAGAGTCGCCAAGAGATCGAGTATTAAGTTACTATGAAACTCAACGCTCACATAAACTAGTTTGTTGGTGGCCAAAAAACTCGTCCAAGATCGTAAATTGTCTGGTGTGGTGACACCTGTTTTCCAGTGAACCTATGAACCTGTATCCCTCCTACTAAAGCTAATCACTGGTTGATTTAGTGTCCAGCTGTGGGACTCAGTCGCTGGGTTCCGTAGCCAGGAAATGAATGGGCTATCTGTGCCAAAGAGGAGGAAGTGGTGAGTAGAAGCTGGAAGAGGAGGATGAGAATGAAGGATGAGGTGGAGAGGAGAGGGATGGAGATGCTGAGTATGCAGGTGTGGAGCACGAATGAAAATCGAAAGAGAATGAGGCTAAGATGAGGAGCGAGAAGGGGACGATGAGGATTGGGGCAAAGAGAAGAAGAGGACACGACGAGGAGGATAAAGCTGGGATACTGGAGATTGTGTCACAGAGGACTAAGAATATGAGGATGAGGAAGATGACTAGGAAGAGGATGAGAGGGAGAAGATGTGACCGATGAAGATGAGAAGGTTGGAGAGACGGAGTGAGAAAATAGGAAAAAGAAAATGGAGGAGAAAGAGACATAGAGTGAGACAGACAGACAGACAGACAGACAGAGAGAGAGTGAGTGAGGAGGAAGTGCTGGGAGGGAAATTAGCAGGCAGGTGCTTTGAGTTGGTCGCGGGAGAATTGATCGACTGCTAATCTCTGCGCGTGCATCTTGCCGTCGTCTGCTATGACGAACGAAATGGACAATAACACGATTTATATACACACAGCCACAGCAATACGTACGCTCACAATCACACACATTCACGCATACATGTGGACATACGTACATAATATGAAAATAGAACTGTATGGATCCATTGGCGTGTAAAAGCAGGCCGATGGTTGGTTCCAGTTGTTTGTTTATGTACAATCGTCTAAAGCCTCTGTAATCATACTGCAGTTTGTCAGCTTGAAATTAAACAGAAATAATAATTAGGTCTATCATTATTAATTATCTCTGCTATCATACAGTGTCGTTAAACTGAAACTACAACACTGGCTCAAGATTCTCAAAAATAAATTCTAGTTTCTTTTACCTTTGCTCTGTGACCTTTTGCCCTTTGGTCTTTTGCCCTTTGGTCTTTTGCCATTTGGTCTTTTGCCCTTTGGCCTTTGGGGCTGTGAACAACGGATTATAATCTCGGAATCCATTTTCACTTGTGACTGATAACGGCGCCACAGAAGTCGGACCAGATCAGATTAGATTAGCTTCGAGATTATTAACTGATGTCAGACCATTCTCATATGTCGACTGCGTTCGATCGTTTTTAGGATAATGAATTAAAGATCGAAGGCAGCAAAAAGAGGAACTCAGAGGAGAGTCTTATCTCCTAAGACGCATGCGTACTGAGCGTCATCAGGGTCACATGATATCCCTATGAGGATGGTAGTAATGTTGGCCAATCGTTTTCGTCTGTACTCAGCCGCTGTCAGCGGTCGCAGACCATTCAGTCTGCCACTGAGGAATTCTTATTTCGTCTGTTGTACCGTTCTTGCCTTCAGCAGCCTCAGTAATACTTCAGGTGGGTAATAAATAGAATATTCATAGACATACGAGTGGGGTTATATATATCGACCTACACAATATATAGCCTAATAGTATATATATGCAGCTAGTACATGTTTTTGTGTACAACACAGTATTTTGCCAAGTGTAGTCCTATGGGCCTACACGTATTTGGGGTCTATGTTACTGGAGTGAAAACGTATTGTTATGCACTTAAACAGCTGGTGTGTATCTTTACTAATAAAGTTTTTATGATTGTGAGGCCTAAATTGGTCTACGTTGATTAGAGTGGATTAGATTAAGGTCATCCCACGTTAGACTAAGTTCTATATCATGATGAAGAAGTCAGATCACTGTAAGATTAGATTATTATTAGAATGGACGAGATTAACAATATTGCAGATGATTAGATTAGATTATATAGGGTAACCGTGATCATAAATACCATAGATAAATCTGATTAGACGTATCAAAATATAAATAAGATAAACTAGAATGGATAGATCAGTCAATAATTATT
The DNA here is from genome assembly GCA_959347315.1 of Bimastos eiseni. Lineage (NCBI taxonomy): Eukaryota > Metazoa > Annelida > Clitellata > Crassiclitellata > Lumbricidae > Bimastos > Bimastos eiseni. The sequence continues at coordinate 40,530,488 of OY365812.1, read as the reverse complement.
TATATTGATCTTAATTATTAGATAGATTATAGTAAATTATGAATATATTATATAGATAATCTTCTTAAGATTTTCCTTTTTGACCGGGCCTGGGTCGGCAACGCCTCTGAATAGTTATCTTGAAGATGCGCTATATAAATTGCATTGAATGATTGATTTGATTAAATGTATAAGGTAAGATAGACCGGATTTTATTATTCAGCATTATATTTAACTGTCCTCTCTTAGCTGGCGATAGACTCCAATAGAATTGATAAGACCGTATCAAATTGTACTGAAGTTAAAATCTTAGAGGCAAAGCCGTTCTTTCATGTATTGGCGACATCTCCGAGGGAACCATTGGATTGAGGAATTCATTCTTTGTGCTGCTTTTCTTATTCCCAGATAACCGATTTGCCACCTGCCATTCGAACTATTACTTCTTTCCGAAATGCATCAATCGTCCGGATAAATACTTCTGCGAATGCGGACCAGGTTTCACCTGGAACACAAAGATGTGCGTCGGTGAGTTAAACGATAGGCGTATATCCTATTGCAGAAAGATTTACATACGGGCAGCTTCCGACAGAAAAACGAACAGACAGATACGCAGACAGTCAAAGACAGATTTATCGTCTAATTCATGAATTAACCGACCGACTTGCCGACTGACTGACTGACTGACTCATTTACTCACTCGCTCGCTCAATCACTAAGTAAGTAAGTAAGCACGTAAGTCAGTATATCGTTTCTTCTTGGTCTTACTTCAGCCGACGGTCTTGACTCTCTATTCGAGTTCTCCAGTGAACGTCCTCTTCGCTACAGTCTACTCGTCAACAAACCATTTCCCTTCCTGCGATCCCTCTCCGTGTCCTTCTGGGTCCGTGTCCTCATCGCGGACCATCCAGGAACCCTTCTGTCCTACACGGACCTTCAGGGAACCGAACTGTTCCAGTTCACCAGTGGACCGACTCTGAGGATGAAGGTCCACTCCGAGGCAGCCACGTCCAACATCCGGTTGAATGCATCGCAGTGGACGCATGTGCTCTGGACATGGTCATCGCTTGGTCAGTATCCGATTTCGTTCAGAGATAACCATGAAGGTAGGCAGGTATGGTAAGGTGAGATTAAGAGAGAAGGTAATGTGAGGCACGTTGATGCAAGGTAAGATAGGTGTGGTAAGGTATTGGAAGGCATTTAAGATAAGGGAAGGTAAATTAATTAAGGTCAGGATAGATCATTGGCGGTCAAGTCCAGTTTTTCAGGTAATTATTAGTGTTAACTAATGTGATTATTATTATTACTGCTATTATCAATATTATTATTGTAATCATTATTGTTATTCCAACTACTATCACTGCTACAACAGCTACCGCTGCTGCCGCTGCTATTAGTATGTTTATTGCGTCGAGGTAAAATAATTGATGCAGGAAAGACTTCATTAATACTTAAATCGCACAATAACATTGTTGGTGTTATTGCTTTACTCCATTTATTCCAATGTCTTTCCAGATGGATCCTGGAGTCTCTTGGTAAACGGAGGCCAATCAGAATCATCTGGCCTCCTTCCCCTCACTCTCAACCGTACGATCAGTCCAGGAGGAGAGCTAGTCCTCGGTCAGACGTCGAAGGCCCTTAGGCATGAGACGAGGTCTGGCGAGGCCTTCTTGGGCGACCTTGGCTTTGTCAACATCTGGCGCCGGGTGCTTGACCCGGACGAGGGCTTGGCAGTCTTCGCCGACTGTACCCTGATGTGGTGTGGGGATGCCATCCAGTGGGCGGACTTCAGGAGTGGTACCAGAGGAGCGATGCGGATACGCTGGCCGACGAGAATCTATGGTAGGGGTCATTAGGAGTCATCTGCATGTGAACGGGGGTCAACTGGGGGTCAGCTGGGGTGGCAGGAGGTCAAAACAGTGCATTACGATGTGATATCCTGTGCTGGTCCTTAATTGACATCTGGCAAGTGCTGGCGATCAACGCCTTGGCGCTAGATTGTGGCGCTTTATATAAAAGCGTCATGCTAGTAAAAAAATTATTATTTAAATAATTAAAATAATAATTATTGGTTTTGATTTCCTGAGGGATTCTGAGGTACGTTGAGGCATGTTAATTATTATAATAGGCTTAATGATAATGACAATGACAACGACATCGACAACAACAACAACAAAAATAATGATGATAGTGATAATGACGATGATTATAATAATAATGATAAAATCTCTAAGTAAAAGTTTAGCAATGTAGTGCTACCTAGGTGCAATCATAAATTATAATGATAATGATAACAATAGCAATAATAATAATGATTATTCATCTCTTTGTCTACATGATGTTGCATTATCAGTACCGTTTATGGGGCTCAACAATTAACCTTTAATAACAGTTACACAAAAGAAGCATAATAATAATAGTATTAATAGACTCACTAAACTCTATGTTTAGCGTGATATTGGAATTTTCGATTTATTGTAGATAGAGAGAGATGTTATTCCGACAATGACCTCGTCGTTACATGTGACCAATTCTGCAGCCGTGTCAAAGGTCATATATTATTATCGCCTCTGATAATACACACTAGCATGACTTATCAACCAATTCCATTAATCAATTAGATAAATAATCAATTCGTTTTCTCTTTAATTTTCACAATAAGTCTAGTTTACATTCAATCATTTGTCCATACTTCCATCCTTGCGTTCGCTAGTAATTTCTTTTCTCTCTACACATGCCCCTACCTCCTACCACCATACCTACTACCACCTACCTCCTACCTACCTATACTTACCTACTTATTTACCTGTCTACCCGCCTACTACTATATAATATAGGCGCATATAAATTATTGTTGCACTATAGATTGAATGTAATTGTAAACTAAGTTGCGGTTATGACAGCTGGGTCTTCCCATTTGAATGAAAATGGAATTGAATTGACTTCCTTCCTGCATGTCTCCATTCATCATCCAACCATTCTTCCATCCACCCAGCCATCGATATATATCCATTCATTCAATCTATTCCATACTTTCCTACTTCCAACACTCAGGATCCAACAGAACAAGATATACCATAAAACGTACACACACGTATTGATATGTGCCATATATATATATATATTATGCATGTATAATTTGTGTATATATATGTATTAATAATATATATATATGTATTTGTATTTATATGTGTAATATATATGACGTATGTATATAAGTGTATATAATATATAAATATAACTGTGTATTTATATATGTATATATATATCATAATTATATGCATGTGCAATATAATTTTATTCGCGTGTGTTAGGTGCTCGTTGTCGAGAGGAGGTTCTGAACAACATCCGGTGGGTGAGAACACCGACCGATAATCACGTGATGATGATATGTCCAGGACGACAAACTGCACAGTCGAATCAGACAAGTACATAGAAGGCGCTATATAAATGCAACGAACGAATGAATGAATGAAAAAATGATTGGACGGATGGATGGATGCGCATGTATTGTTTAGTTTTAGTTTTCCTGGATTCTAATCATCGTGCTTTCTGTTTCTTTAACTAATTAATACATTCGAATACACGGGCAGTAGAATCCAGTAGTGTAAAACACGTCTGTGCCTTATATTTCCCTACTTCTGTCCAAAGTTTGGAAGCGTAAACAGCCACATACTACAGAACTCTCTGGTTTTCTCGGTCTTTCAAACGATTAATCGAAATTGAAGAATGGTTTTATTGAGGAGGAGTTTTGCGAATCTCCAGAATGAATTTATGTGACGCCCCACTTAAGACGGTGCTTTATAGTCTGTTGTGAATCTTTGTTGCTCCAGGGTTTGTGCATAGACGCTGCCTACGAACCGCTCAGAACGAGGGCGTCTGGTCTGAACCGGTTCTCGATTATTGCATCTCAAACGAGGAACTGGGACTTAAGCAGCAGGTCTAGGGAACATCTAATATCATAGCATCTATTCTAAATCGATCATCATCATTATCATCATTCATCATCATCATCATCATCATCGTCGTCGTCGTCGTCGTCGTCGTCGTCATCGTCGTCGTCGTCGTCATCATCATCATCATCAGCAGCAGCAGCAGAAGCAGGAGCAGCTGAGCAGCGACATCAGAATCATTGTTATTGTTATAATTATTATTATTATTATTATTATTATTATTATTATTATTATTATTATTATTATTATTATTATTATATTAAAAATCTAACTTGCTATATCTCTCTAATCTCATTACGCGTTCGCGATGTTAACTACAGGTGAACAAGCTGCTGAACGGTTCACCATTGAACGAACACCTGATTGGTCACGTGCTGCGACTGTTGTGCAACCGTACTTCCGGTCAGCAGTACAATAACATCTTAGATGTCGCCACCGTCATCGAGATGCTACGAACCGTCATTAGAACGCAGGTGATCGTCATATTATATGTCTAAAGAGTAAAGACACATCCAATAATACGTGTAAAGATGGAGATAACATCTGCATATGAAGCGATACTAAGTGGTGAAACTAATGAAGATACAAACGATGAATTCCTTTTGAGATACAGATAAGTGTGGATTGCAAGACATAAATAGATCGATAAAGAAACAGATTGCGATACATACTTAAAGATAAAGATATTGCAATCACGAATCAATTTTCCCGCACAATTTCTAAAAACAATCGCGTTTTCTCAGTGGTTGACCCCTCGCTCTGGAACAGTCTCCCTTTGGCATTGCGTTTGTCTCCCAAGGTCCTCTCAGACTCTTTTTACACTCGCCTTAGGACCGCTATTTTCAGCCGGGCTGTGGTCGGTAGCGTTCCTGAGTAGGAATGATATATAAATCGTCTCTAGGGGCCTATATTGTCTTTGTAATGAATGAATGAATTAATTAATTAATTAATTAATTAATTAATAATTTTTCTTTATCCTGCTTTCAGTTAGCCACAATTGAGCGATTTTCGATGCATGCCTCCGCCTATAAATACGGTTTGAGTCGTAGCCATGACAGGACTCTCTATCCGCGTTGGAAAGACACCAACAGCTTCGCTAAGGTCAATATTTATCCCACACACTTTCCGATTCCGGCGCTGGAAAAGATTTTAGGGAGTTTTGAACTAAATTTTGGGCGGCACACGTCCGTCGGAGTTGAACCTTGCTTATCCAACGGACTCTAATTTTAAACTACAATATATTATATGTATTTCATTGCCTTACGTTACCGTTATTTTACTTTACGACACTCGACTTTGCCTTATATTAATTTATTGCAAATAAAAAAATGTTAACTTACTAACTCGTCTTAACCTTACCATAGTTTCCTTATTATTCCACATACGACATCCTGCCCTGACTAACTCAGGTAGCGCCACTCTAGCAGCACCAGTTCCACGCACGGTTAAAGGATGCGGGCGAGGCAAAATAATCTTTGCTATCACACAATGGCGCTAGACTGAAACCACTTCTCTTGACCTTCCTTCCTTAATCTAACCGTAAACATTAGTTTATACATTAAGTACTTAATTCTACCATGTCTGACCTTAATTAATTAATTATACCTTTAAGGTTTACCATACATGCTTCCACCATACATGTTTTCCAACAGCTGGCAACCGAACTCATTGACAATCTACTGGATGACAGGAACGAAGAGGCTTGGGAGTACTCTCTACCACCTGGAGCGGAAGGCGACCGGCTTTTCCAGGTGGTAGAGGACCTGCTGGATCTACTCGCCTGGTCCATCCAGTTTCATGTCAGCCGAGGAGACGTGGAACAACCGGAAATGGCTACAATTAGTCAACAGTTCAACCACATCAGTAAGGATAATAAGAAAAATAATAATAATAATTATTGAAATTATGATAATAATAATAGAAATAGAAATAATAATAATAGAAATATCAATAAAATACGATTTACATGGCGCCTTAGCCAGGCCATCTAGAGGGAGGAGCATGAAGGGGCAAATATCGAGGAATCCGGCAACCTACCTGGTTCACCTTGCGACAATTAAATTGAACGCCTCCAATCAGTCTCTCCTGAAATGGTTCTATATATATATTTGCAGTTACCATTACCAACCTGACTTTACACTGCATATTATATCTCATTATTTGGCGCATTACATTACCTGTTGATATCGGTTAGTATGTGTTCCGATAGGGTATTCTGTGTCGATACGGAGGAAGGCAGCGTTAGATGGGATGGTCTTTGAAGACGGTGTCTTCAACGTAGAGGGCAACAGTTCCTCAGGTCCTCAGGGTCTCCGAGCCAGTCTACGAAGACCGAGGAGTGATACACACACCCAGCAAACCAACCAGAGCCACACCAGTAAGCACCGAAAGCCACCTTTCGTCTGATCTGATCTCTTCAATAAAATAAAATAAGTTCAATGTTGAGTCACATTAAATTATGTATGACATAAGTGAAAACTTGTATAGCGCAACTTTAGGGACTCATGATCTTAACAAATAGAGGAAACCAGCGATCAAAGAAAATGAACTTCAAGCAAGAGTGGAACAAGAAAGACAGATTAAGAAAGCTTTGGTTAAAGGGTGAATGTTGCAGGGTAGAGAGGATAGACATCCTATAGGTATATTGAGGTATTAAAAATTACATAAATCAATCAAGCAACATCTGTTTATTCGCAAGCATCAAAAGAAAGAGAATCACAAGCTTCACAAGAGTACAAAGAACTACGTATTAAGTGTACAACAAAAGCGATGATAGCAACAAGAATAATAGCAATAACAATGACACACACAATACAATAATCATAGTAGCAAAAATAATTACAGCACAGAATACTGATGCTATTATTTTATGGGATCTGTCCGGCTCTCAACTCATCCAATATTTAGTCAGATCTTAATCTAAGTGACTTGATCAGATCATATCTTTCATCTGATTCAATCCAGTCCATTATGTTTCATAGTGTTTGAGACGCTATCAATGGGTGAATATCGGGCATCAAGAATACTGAACAGGATATCTGGAAGAGAGTAAGTATGCATTTATCGTTCTCATCATCATCATCATCATCATCATCATCATCATCATCATCATCATCATCATCATCATCATCATCATCATCATTATTATCGTTGTCATCAGCATCAAGATAGTGATCATGACTACCATCATCATCATGTTCACGACTTTCGTAATCATGATAATCATCTTCTGCTTCTAATTCGGTTATTTTCTTCATCTTCATCATCGTCGTCATCAGTTTCATTATGACGATCTTCATAGTCATCTTAATCATAAGATCTTCATCGCGATCATTATCACGATCACCTTCATCCAATTCATCTTATTCAGTTGTAATCATCATCATCGTCACCATCATCATCTGCTTCATCATCTTCATAATCGATATCATGATCATCGATCGTGAAACCACCTGTTGGGCTTTGTTTTGGTTCTCTAGAAACCGGGATGATTGTCTGAATTCCCTAATCCTTTCCTTGAAGTTCCATCCTTCGCATCAAACGGCGGAACCGATGTTCCATACAACCGAATCGATCCAGATCATCATCAGGTTTCCCTACATCGAGGTCAGATCGGCGTTTCAGGAATAAATTCTAAAGCGAAAGAGGTCAAAAGGTCAAGGTAGCAAGGTAAAAAGATTGAAGCTTAAAGGGCGAAAGAGCGAAGATAAAGGATAAGGGTAACACGGTAAAAAGGTTAAAGTTAAAAAGGTGAAACGGTGATGGTAAGAGGTAAATGCAGCAAGGTAAATTGCTTGAAATAGGCTAAGGATAAACAGGTGAAAGGGTGAAGGTAAGAGGTAAAAGCAACAAGATGAAAAGAGAAAACCTAAAAGGTAAATAAATAATAGGTAAATCATTAAGTGAATTTATCATTTCTGGAGAGGATTATTTTCGTTAGCAAAGATGATTACCGTCATTGCTGTCCTTGTCAGCGTCATTTTGTTATTGGTTATAAATACGAGAACTCTTTTCAGGTTTAATCTAACGAACTCTTTAGCTGCACCAGAATAATTGACTGTATGATATGTGGTTAAATAAATTGGCCATTGCTCTTACATTGGCCACAACAAGGGTGGCGGCTATATTGATAATTAAGTGCGTAGGCCCCTATTGTTAGTTTACTTGTGTGATTTTTTGTTATAGAGTTTCAATGTCTCGAATCCGGACTGTGTACAAATCGTCCACGGAAGCAGGTAGAGACCAGAGTCTACAAATTTCGATTCTAAAGGCTCAGAGGATTCAAACTTAGAATTTAGAGGGCTGAAGTCTAAGGATCTAGATTCATAAGGTTTACAGAATGCAGACCTAGAATATAAAGTCCTAAAGAACAAAAACCGATTCTGAGCCTAAAGACCTAGAGTATAAAAACCTAGAGTATTATAGCTTCAACCTTTTTGCCTAGTCATCTTGACCTTTTTTAACGCTTTCCGCTTCGGATTGAGAATACTCCTATGAAGGAGTAGATTCCTTAGGCTTATAGAATAACCCATTAAGGACCTAGAGTGCAGGGACCTGGGGTCCAATAGCCTATAGTCTAAGGTGCATTGTTGTTGTTGTTTTAGTACGATTCCGTGGCAGTGGACTTCTGACGGCTGCGAATTGGTCTCGAAGACATCTCTTGAAGTCACGTGTCTTTGCTCTGCCAACGGATTCTTTGCTGTTCAGACTGACATGTATGACGTCAACGTAGGTCACGACCTTTTTCCTTTCTAATAGGGCTGCAGTCTCGAACTTTTGAAGTGATCGTGATCGTTGATAGGGCCTACAAGATTCTAATGCGCATTTGAAGGCTAGGGACAGAGCACCTGCTTATTCGCGAGCACTGACCTTAAGACTCTAGGTCCTTAGGTTCGAAACCTATAAACTCTGTAGTAATTTATATCCTAAACCTTAGGAATCTAGACCTTTAGACTCTCTACACTTAGATCTTTGGCGTCAGTAATAAAGGCGTTTTGTTCGTGATACAGTGGACTCCAGAGGAAGAGGACTTGACCTTCGTGACCCTTCCATCATACATCGGATCCTCCATCTCGATCCTCCTCTGCTTCCTCTCCTTCATCCTCCTATTCTACTTCCGGTAAGTCCATCGACCAACTGAAATTCGTAGTCACTGCCAATTATTTTGTACGCTTAGTTGGCGCATATCGTTTGTCTACAAAGTCGCCTTTGACAATTATGTGGCCAATGCCTCAGGCTCATCCCTTCATGTCTGACGTATCCAGACCGTATTAGACACTAAACTGCACAATTAAGCACTTTGCAGGCCACTGCACAATACTTTACGAAACAATACAATACTTTACAAAACTTTACAATACTTTCCAAACAATACAATACTTTACAATAGACCTACTTTTAATGTACAAGGCTCTGCATTATATGGTATTACACAATCAATTGTTTTATTTCCTGTAAAATTTTGGTTCATCATCATTCGACGTCATTTATTTCGAAATAAATCATTGAGTTTAAAATTAATAAATCGTCCTATTAATTAATTAAGTTTTGTTTTAGTACGACGTCGAAAACTGCTTCGCTTCACAAAAACTTTGCTTTGGCGATAATTGGTGGAAAATTGGTCTACATCTTAGGAACAGAACAGATCAAGAACGAGGTACAAGAAACCTATTATACAGTATACAATACAGTTGGTCAACTCAGATAACTTCTATAGCGCCGCTGTGATAACAGTCAACGCAACAATGAAAGCGATCTGAAATTAAAAATAATTGGCCTGTGAAAAGCTATGTTGAGCTTAGAGAGGATATGTGCAATCTCGTAATCTTGATCGCAAACTCGACATTTCTACAGCTTACACAATAGCGAAGTAGCGGGAACCAGCTTATTCACGGGCGCTGATTAAAAAAATCGATGGATTCCTGTATAAAGTTAAATGCTTCAAGATCTAGAGAGTCGGACGATACAATACAAAGTTACGCTAAGTTGCTCATTAGAATAGATACAATTTGATACAAATATCGTCATTGATTATATAGCCTGTACCATGCAATACATGAATAAAACTATAGGCGCAATGGAAAACAATGCAATGCAAATTTAGTATAGAATGTGATCGAATGTAAAACTAAGTTTCCTGTGTTTGACCGTTTGGTGGCGCCACGTGATCTACATGCTGTGTCACGTGTCCTAGATGTTGTGTCACGTGATGGCTGCTGCTCTGCACTACTTCTTTCTGGCCACCTTCTGTTGGCTGATGAACGAGGCCTTCAATCTCTACATCGTCATAACGTATGCCGCACATGCGCGTGGAGGAGAGCAGTCGGATGGCGGGTCGCTCGTTCGGTTCCACGTTCTGGGATGGAGTAAGTGGACAGACAGACTGACAGACAGATAGACAGACTGATAAACAGACAGAGAGACGAACGGATGTCGATGAAGGCGACGATTATGATGATGATGTTGATTTCGTTTATTTTTATACAATAATTAACACCCGATGACTATTATAATCAGCTAAAACATTTAGTTACAAAATCTAGCCAATTTTAAAAAATGAATAAAAATGACTTAGCTTTGTATTATTTCCGGTTTTCTGTAGTTCTTCCTGGTGTGTTTGTCGGAGCGATCATTGGCGCCCATACAGGCGACTACTTCTCATCAGCCATGTAAGCGGATTGCTCTCCACAAAAGGACTCCTTCTGACTTTTATTATTCAATAAACTTCTCAACTGCTTGCGCTGTGTCAACACCAATTCCAAGACTGGATAAAAAGGAAGACGATGTCAATCTTTGCTATAACACAGATTTTCATTTTCAAATCATCAAATTTAACAAATTCATAGAAAAATAAGCATTAGCTTTCTTTGCTCGGTAAGTAGTTAATTTGAATTAGATTTAAGCAATCTTGATCAGTGTTAATTAATATTGATGAATGTTATGTATCTGTTACGGTTTAGGTGTTGGCTGAGCTGGCGACACATCTGGCTGTTTCTCGGACCTGTTATCGGAATAATACTGGTATGGTAAAAGGAGCATATATGTCTGCATGCATTTATGTTTGTATGTATGAATGAAAGCATGTACGCGCGTGTGTGTGTAAGGATGTATTTTGTGGGTTCTCGTGTTTTATAAGAAAGGAGAATTATTTGAAGAGTTGGAACGGTGTCAATGTGAAGTAGGCCTATTAGATATATTTAGCCACGCACTATAGTTATTTCTAAGTTGAAGTAGAGGAAGAACGCTTGAGTCAGGCCTCAGAGAATTAGATATGGTTTTAATTCTCATAATAGCCATCTCTGTAGCTATTTGCGGTTGCTTGCCATTCCGATTTGATTCGAACCTGGTTAGATCTACATGGCTCAATCGATGATTTGATTTTAATTTATTTCTTCATTCAGGTGACGATGCTTGTTCTCATCTTCACGGCTAAAGAACAGCGAGAAAGCGCATATTCAAAGAACGAGAGAACCAACAAAACTATTTCGTACGTTTTCGATTAAACATGCATTAACCTAAATGTACGTTGATGATATCTCTTCCTGCACATAACATACTAACTAACAGTAACCTACATGTAGTCGTTAAGCACAGAAATTTAACGTAGGCCTAACAGAAATGACAAAAACAGTGAACAGAAGACCATTGGATTGCCCACGCACTCACGTAGAACATACATCAAACGGGTTTATTTATGTGTTGTTTTTACGTTCTGCAGAGTATACACAAAAGCTCTTTGGACGCAGATGATTCTACTCAGTGTCAGTTGGTTTTTCGTCATCCTGACGGTCAAGATGAAAGGAGATATCGTGAAGTGGCTTTTCGCACTGTTCGACATTCTACAGGTGGGAGTCATTAATCAATCGACGCTTCAATCACCGCTCACTTGATCGACATCACCCGATGGCTTGATCTTCAAGGACGGTTCTCTGGAGGTCAAGGCCATCGACTCCCCCGTGTCTTCTAAGTGGGCTGTGATTTTTATTGTGATTTCTGTCTGAAAGTGACTAATGACTGACGGTGTTAGACATTGTTATAGCGCCACCATAGAAGTCGTGAGATATAAGCTTCGACTATAGATGAGTTGAGATTGAGTTACACGTACATTAGCTTAGATTACATAAAATTTAATTTGATTTGAGTGGATAAGATTAGATTGATATTTATTACATTAGAATAGATTAGATTAGATCAGATTGTATTATTATTGTATTGTACTATCATTGTATTGTATTGGATTGGATTGAATCAACGAAGACCTTACCGAAACATTAAAGGATTTTTTACTTTAATCTTTTGTCAGGGTTGCTTTTTCTTCGTCTTCTATTTTCTGCTCAACGATGAAGTAAGTCTGGTCAAATCTAATCAAATGCATTCACATACGATGAAATCTACGACGCTCTGAATGTATGTTGCACTATATATAAGATCATATTGCTTTATTATATATCGTAAGCCTTACAAGATATAGCATATTACAAAACAATACCTTATGACGCTTGTTGGTGCTTTGCCCTGGAACATAATATTCCATCTTCGACTTAATCAATCTGCTCTTAATTTATTCTTTACCTTAACTCGGAGACTTCTGTTTCTGCTTCATATTCTCTTAAGACTTTTCTTTTCTTGCTGAGCTTTTCGTATTGAGAGCATCTCTAATTTCGTCGTACTTTGAGAGGCGCTATAGAAATCGGTAAATCCAATACAATGCAATATTGTTTAAATTTTACCTGTGCCCAAAGCAACTCTGCCCGAACGAGTATCCTTACCCTCGCTTTCCTTGGTAGAATATATAACCCTGCTTCAGATCTCTTGGTTGTGCCCATCCGGATTGGGGTCTTACACGAGCTCCTCCGAGTAGGTTAAATTAGGGGGTGCTGTTAAAATGAATGAATGAATTTGAAACACCTTCAGTTGACGTGTTGTTAATTAGACATGGCGCTATAGAAGTCAATAGTTTGACTGATTATAATAAGATCTGTTAATAAATATTCGGTTCTTCTCATATTGTGAGGTGGTGACGGCCTATAAGGCAGCTTTGAAGAGAAGACATCTCAACGATTCAGATGCCGACGATTCATCGTCAAATGGGTCAGTTCACGACCTCATGACCCCGCAGAACGCAGACGTCATCGAAATGGTGAGGGGCAGAGACTGCAGCCGCTACATAAATTTGAGTTTTTAGTACATTATATTACGTATTGAAACGTCCTCTTAAGTTTCCGTATATCTATCCGTCCATCTGTCAGTCTGTCTGGCTGTCTCTCTCTGTCTCTCTCTCACTCCATCGGTCTGTCTGACCGTCCGTCTGTCTGTCCGTCTGGCTGTCTGTGCGTTTGTCTGTCCAACCGTCTTTCTGTCTTTTGTCTTTAATCATCACGCCTCTTAACTTATCACTCACACATTGAAATCCTAATCAAACAATTTCAGTCGTGCCTATAACGCAGAGTAGAATCATGGTTGGCCACTCCTTTTCTATACAAATACGCATTGACCTCAAGAATTTAAGGTACGTGTGTGCAATTTCCTTGTGCGTTGTGCTCCATCTTATCTGAAGGGGCAGTGTTTCTCGGCCTCTGCCATTTTCTATCCGTAGATTTCTCTGCTCAATTGCACAGGTTGACTTGGCACTTCCCACAATTCCCATTGTGCAAGGCGGATGATTCAATATGTTCGGTTAATCTTTTTGTAACAGGTTTCTTCTGCATGTAAAACACGAGTTCCTTCGCCTCTCTTTACCTATCGTATCGTATCTTTAGATTTATATAGCGCCTCTCACAGAATAACTATTCGGAGGCACTCTCAGCACAGAAACCCGGAAAAAAGAAACGCCTTTAAGGAGTGAGAGGCCGATGGAGAGAAGTCAGTCATTAGTTTTGCTCTTAGTGATGAAGGAAGGTCATTCCAGGTGGATGGACCCACAACAGCAAGAGCACTTTAAACATTCCTTTCAATCCTGGTTTCCGCTGACTAAACCTTCGACGTGACTCTATTTGGAAGATGAGTTTATTAAATCAGTGATTACAGGCAACATTTGCAAATGATCGTTTCGTTTCTTATTGCCTTCAATGTCCTTGCTTTGTCTTTGAACATCTTGAATCTGACACAGGTGCCAAACCTCGGACCACCTCGTCTTGTCGCCGTCCAAGACAACTCACAAACCGAGGCAGTGGAACAACAGTCGAGGCTTCTCGTTCGGAAGAATGACCTTCGGAACGCCAAGGTCACCAACGAAGACGATGACGACGACGATGATAACTTCGAAGCAACTGCTCGTCGAAGACCGATATTCACTACAACGGAAGTCTGACTAGATGCTAAGAATTATGGGGGAAACGGGGAAACTGCTCAGGGAGTTATGGGCCGCCTAAGATTATGGAAAACGCAGGGAGTAACGGAAGGCCAACGTATAGTGGGAAAGAGAGGAGCTGTTTGAATTGTGGGGAGGTCGGTGGTCATAGTGAAGCGAGTAATCACATGACAATGATTGCGTTCGTTTTAAATAGTCTACCTAGCTAGGCAATCGCAGGAGCGTGCACGAAAATTGTTTAAGTGACGGTATCGGCGTAAAGACGTCATGGAATTGATCATAATATATTGTTTATACTTGTAATATTTCTTCTGCGTTTGTTAATTGTCATCCGTCGCCAGTTAAATGAGAATCTAAAGTGAGTGGAATGAGAATCTAACGCAACCCAACGACTTCTTATGAGGCGAACAGCGACTCATCGATTGTTGGATTCGCTCAACAATAACTGCTTCTGATATCAAGGTTACCTTAATGTGTTATAAAATCTCTTCCAAGAGACGATGAGAAAGAAGCCTGTGTCTCTTCGTCTATCTGTCTGTTTGTCAGTCAGTCAGTTATTCTGTCCGTCTAGTCCGTCTGTCTATGTCTGTCTGTGTGTCTCCGTCTGTATGTCTGTCTGTGTGTGTGTGTGTGTGTGTGTGTGTGTGTGTGTGTTGACTCAGTCTATCTCTGGTGACGATCCTAAGGATCATCTGTTCTGGTCTCAAGATGTTTGTCCTCTCGTCGACCGATCACCAATATTCAACCATTGAGTGTTGTCGATTGAGAGGGACCCCGGTGGTTCCTCTCCCCTCCTTCCCTCCCACTCTCTCTGTCTCTCCTTCTGTCTCTCTCTCTGTGTGTCTAGCTGAGTCTGTCCCTCTCCCTATCTGTCTGGCTGTCTTTCTATGTTTCTGACTCTCGTTGCTAGGGAACGTCACGTTATGGAGATATTCGATAGACAGACTTATTGAAGGCTTCTTCCACTGATATATGTAGTTATGCATGCACGTATATTATACTTTGTATATTTGTATGTGTATATGTATGTAT
The DNA here is from genome assembly GCA_959347315.1 of Bimastos eiseni. NCBI lineage: Eukaryota > Metazoa > Annelida > Clitellata > Crassiclitellata > Lumbricidae > Bimastos > Bimastos eiseni. The sequence continues at coordinate 40,515,218 of OY365812.1, read as the reverse complement.
GTGTACTTATGCAGAGTGTGTAGGTATGCATCTTCGTATGTATATATGCATGATTGAATGGTGAGGTTTTGCTGTGTGCACGTGCATATGTATACATTATGTATATGTATACATTATGTATATGTATACATTATGTATATGTATACATTATGTATATGTATACATTATGTATATGTATACATTATGCATGTATATTCGATATAATATGATGTTTAGGTAGACTCCATATATTATGTATGCATGATGAGTCCAGTTGAAAGTCAATGATGAAATCGTCCGTAACCTTAATCTAGCATCCTGATCTCAAAGTCACCTCCCACCCAGAATATTAAACATAAATGGTGAAAGCTCAAAGAAGGACAGCATCGCTTGTTATAAGGTTGGTTTGTTTTCTGTCCAAGTTTAAGTTATACAGAAACTTGAAACTGTTAAAAGAACCAATCACGACGTTTGTTGAACCCAAGCTCAGATAAACACACACTTGTGTCAGTTATTCTAGTATTAAAGTGTGGAGTTCTGTCGCCCTGTATGGTGAAAAGAGTAATATAAATACAACGTCAACACTTGTGAAGGTTTCTTGTATCCTCTGCCCAGAGTTCTTAGCCAGAATACCAATCCGAATCTGTGAATGTTATTTTTTCACCTTTAGTTCTATAACAATTATTAAAGTTAAAATTCTTATCCACACTGCAGAGTGCTATAGGACATATACCTTCAATTGTGAGAGATGTTGTATACACCTTTCCATTGGCAATTAACCGTTGCTCTGTATTCACCCATATTAAAAACCGGTCGACGTTGTAAGCTGAGCACATTTACAAGGCATTCGTGATGTGCTATAAATTAAGATTGTTTGGCGGGCGTGTCTTGAGGTTGTAAAACCACTCTTAAATATCGCTGCTAATTATAAACAGTCCTTAAGTCAGCGAGATTTGGATCCTTAGCTGTAAATGCAAAGCAAACGGTCACAAGTGTTTACGTGTGAGTATAGGCGAGAACGAAATTGTCACCAATCTTGCCACGATATCTTGCCATAAGACATTGTTATCTGAGCAGCTCTTTGGCAATGCAAGCGAACACAGGTTTGAAGTAGCGAGTAACTTCTTTCTTTAGTACACAGAGGTTAGTAGATTAACCATGTTTAAACACGATTAATTTATGTTTTAATTAATTGCGGTGATTACACGTTTTCGTGGTTCGTGTGGTCAACACCCGGGCAGCCAAACCCCGAGTGATTCTTTGGAATAATTACGAAGGGATCGACCGGAGACAATCAGAGATGACTGGAGACGAATGGAGATGACGTGGGATATGACGGGAAGATTGGAGTTGGACAAAGACTATAACAGAGAAAAATATGTTGTCCAATATTCAGACCTATACACAGAAAAGACTATGACACTAATATATATAAATATATATATATATAGGCCTACAACGATATAATTAATACACCAATGTTAGGAATGTGCATCTTAAATGCATATGCACTCATGTCTAAATGTACGTATCGTTGTATATAATTATAGTAATAATCAGGGGCATGTCATATTGCCCAATATGAACTTATTTTCTGCGTGTAACTATATATTCATTCATTTAAAATTTATTTAGCACCCATTCAGGTAACTATTCATGAGAAGCGGTTCCAATTCCAGCCACGACGAAAGGTAAGTTTTCAAATGCCCATATAACGTAACATACAATAATACAATATATATATATAATTATATATATATATATGCACATACAGATGTCTATGCTGATGTGAGTAAAATGCACGTTTGGGATTTAGTGTATTATTACATAAAATTATATATATGTAATGTATTATGTGAAAATGTAATACAAACAGGTTCGTATGTTAGTCTAGAATGTATGGTTCGAACGTCTCCATAACATCCTCGGCCCTCGCGACGACGACCCTTGGCTAATGAGGAGTCGAGAAGCCATTGACTGGAGCACGCACTTGCTATACTACACTCGTCGACGACGATCACTTCAAGTCAACAGACAAGAAGACTACTAGAAGGAGGCTACTTCTAATTTCCGTAAGTATATATGTTTTGAAAACACCGTAATTGATTTCTATAGCATAGAGGCATTCCAATCAATATATGTCAATCGTAAAGTGTGTATATTTATCCACCTAAGACGTTTTTATATACACACTCATGTACTTTAAAATATATATTATGCATATATATATATATATAATTTATATCACTATCCAAGATATACAGACATATAGCCTATATTGATCAATGACAGGTTATTCAAACCCAATAATATATATCAGTGCATATCAATTATAAAGCGTATATATAATCTATGATATATACAAATATATATATGTAGTTTGTCCTTGATACATAAATATATATATATATATAATATATATATATAGGTATATATTGATTGAGGCTATAGGCTGTATGCAGTTTGGTCTGTGACGTTTTGTATACTTCGTATTTTAAGACAACGCGTCGTGACAACAGAATTAATGTGGCTCACCTGTCCAGCAATAACGTTCTGCCACTGTAGCCTGAAACGAGACAACATAGTCGTGTTACTGTGACCAAAGGCACTAGATTCTGTTTCACCTAGACATGGTCTGCACCTGCTTAGCGCATAGGCGTGCGGAGGATTTGCGGCGACATAAGGCTCGTGACTGTGGCATTAATCCTATATGACAGTCAGTCTTGGTATTTGCCGAGACACATTTGATTTGGTTGTCGCCGTCTGAAAGTCATTCTACGACCCAGGTGGTCATTGACAACGAACCGGTCAGGTATCGGCCTCTTGCGACAAGATGTCGAGGCAAGGTATCTAGGGCAGTTTCGTTGCTCATCGTGCGTATGATTTTGTAGAAGAAACACGCGAACCGTTTGGATAACAGAGGAGATAATATCGGGACATATGTTGCGGAAATCTTGGTCTTATTCGAAAAGGACTGCCTGTGTTATGTTTTCCAGACAGTAATCGCTTAACCTCTGGAAGATCTGGACGTTAACAATTCTTAGAACGCTGAACTGTGTGTATAAACACACGAAATAAGGGACGGTTATACACGTACTCCGAGGCCGAGTAACCGTGTTGGTAGTACGATTAACAACGAATCCCATTTTAATTTCCGTAAGTATATATGTTTTGAAAAGGATAGCAGTTACTGACGTCATCTGTTATGTGTAGGTAGGTATTAGGAGCCACTCTTTAATGACTCTTAGCATCAATCGATGATGGCGTTGAGAAATTGTGAGTGACTTGCTCAAGGTTTCAACGCAGTCTACATGTCTCAGAGAGAAAGAGGATCGAACCCACACACTCCATGTTGCAGGGCGATCATTCAACCATTCAGCTACGATTTCACTCAGTATTAGCATCACGCGATCTACTGCACAACAACAACGACAATAACTACGATGATGATAAGTTATCAGACCGAAGGCAAGTCGATTACCTTTTATGCCCCCTCTGGATGAGATGAGCGAAGTGGTATCCCGCTGCCTTCGTAGTAGGCAATTCTGGGTGAGCCACATATGATAGGGTAGCTACACAGTGGTAATGTAGTGGTGTTATTAGTATTAATAGAGGTAACAGTAATAGTAGTATAGTGGTAGTGACGATAGTATTACTATAAGAGGAAGTAGTAGTAGTAGTAAAAAGGCAACAACTTAATATAACATTATATATTTGCATGGTATTACATTTCAGTCAATGTCGCACTCATTTCGTTCCCGTAAACTAGACTTGAATCTGCTGGAGACGGAACCTCAGAAGAGCCTTGACACGGTCCACTCCATCCTCTCCGACTCTATTCGGGACCTTGAGTCCAGACTGCGTCAGCTCCAACTGTCCTTCTACGGTCGAGGACGCGATGCTTCCGACGAACTACTCCGATGGGCAGGTCTACTGAAACGCGTGGTGAACCTTGCCAAGACAGGTGGATTATACTCCGCGGACCAAATGGAAGAAATCTCTTGGAAACAAGCTGACGGTCGAGGAGTCTTCTCCAACGACCTCCTATCCATGCACCAGATGATGGAATGCTGCCACAAGACGGTGGAGGCAGTTCCAGGCGTCCAGCTCAACGACCTGCTGCTCGAGGCGCGTCGGCTTCTTGGATACCTGGAGAAGTACTGCGCCAGCTTTTACGATCCAGACCGCGACCCTCTCATCGAGACAGCCGCTGCCTACGAGGGACAACGCCGTCGCTATATAAACCTAGTCAGAGAACTGATCGCGAAGATCTATCAGCTGGCAGAGAAGTTCAAGTCGGGCGGAGAAGAAGGTCTGAGAATGATGGATCTAAGTAGCTACAGCGTCGAGTTGGCAAGAAGGAACGACGCTGCGCACGCGCCGTTCCTGCTGCTGTTTCCGGAGGCTTGCGAGAACATCCGGTTGGCCTTGTCGGCGATGAGGTCATGGGTAGATGACGACCGGAACTTTGCGGCATTTCTCGAGAACGACGTCAAGGAGTTGGATGCAAGGAGAGCGGAATTTCAGAAACAGGTACGCACGCTGAGCCAATCCTACCATCAGCTGGGATTCCGAATGAAGCAGGCGCAGGTTGAGTCGGACCAACTAGAGGAGGACTTGGGGAAGACACAAGACCGCGAAGACGCTCTGGTCGTCGATGAGGAACTCATATCGACGCAGGTCAAGGACTTCGAAACGGAGCTAGATTCGACGGAGTTCCGGAAGGCGGAGTGGCACAAGCACGCGGCGACGATGTCCAGTGAAGTCTACTACGATAAGTACAACGAATTATCCGATAAGGTCCGAGAGCTGCGATCGAAGCTACCGCCCGCTCATCAACAGCTGGTGGCCATTCGGAGCAAACTGCGGAGGGTGGAGAGCAAGCGGGCGGAACTGCGAACGGAAGAGAAACGTCGGAAGCAGCTTGAGGCGGAGATGGTGGAGGTCAGCATTTTGCTGGCGGAGGCGGAGGTGGAATTGAGTGGAACAACCATCTCGCTGGAAACAGCGCGACGAATCGTTCTGTGCAAGAGAAGTTCGGACGTCGTTGAAAAGATCTTCTACCATCAGCAGGTGGTCAAACCATCGAAGAACAAGAAGAAAGGCACCAAAGGTTTGTGGTGAAAATCAGTTGCCTTAAATGTATGACTTAAATTAAGTAAAATACTCAAATGGATCTTCGAATATAGGCTTATTGGTTCTTAGTGTTGATGCTATGCTAATTAGAAACTGGTGCGATATAAGTTACTAATTAATGATTATTAAAAATAATTATTGAGATCTCGACGCATGCGCTGTGTAAAATTGTCGCTCCCTAAACATTTAGTACTCGCCAGCTGGGCAGGGCTGCGTGCGTTTGACATGACAAGAATGTTGAATGACGACAGACAAATAAGTCCATCTTTTTATAATAACGCATTCTAGACAATCTATTTTTTGACGTCTTTCCGCTATTTTTAGACGTCTTCGACAAGGCATGCGCAATCGTAGCCAATCACATCAACAAAGACTGGCCTCGTCTCTACCGGATACTCCCATTCCACCCTCCACGTGGCCTCTCTACTATCGACAGTGACATATACGACCTCATGACCCGGGAGTCCCGTGGGGGTAAACAACACCTGGCCCGTCTGGCCATTGACCGGTGGAGGCGCAACCACACCAGGGCCAAGGTCGAGGATCTGGCTGTTGCCCTTGGGGCCATCCAACGATCGGATATCGTCGAGCACATGAACGCGAAGGTACATCCGCCGGAACCTGAAGTGGTTGTCCAGTCGGAGATTCCTGATTGGGTCGATGCCGAATTGGTTCCTTATTGGAGGGAAATCGAACGATTCGACGAAATTATGGCCAGTAACACCAACAGAAATACCAGCAGACAAAAAACACGTCACATCGTCTAATAAATAAATAAATAAATTAGTAAATAAATAAGCTAGCTAATTAGCTAACTGATAGAATCAAATAAATGAAAAAATATTAAAGAAATAAAGATATAAATGAGTGTAGCCTAATTATAGTAAATAACCCTAAAATGAAATGTAATTAGTCCTGCAGGTAGGACTACATAATAAAGAAGTCAATTAGCCAAAATGAGAATTACAAATGCACCAGCGAAATAAATATAGGCCTATAAATGCAGATAAATAGCCTAGCTGATTGGACATCTAAATATTCAGTTGTAAACGCAATTAAATAAACGAGCATAAGAAAATATAAATTAAAACACAAATATTTCTTTTATTAGTAAGCTCATTGAAACGACAAAAACAGGAGTTCAGCAGTGAACCTTCAAACGGAATTATAAATTGGACAAATACAAACATAAAATAAAAGTGAATAAATAAAAATAACAGATCCTCATATAAACAGCTCACTAGGAGAATTTGTATTGTCCACAAACGAATACAGATACAAATGTAAATAAATTTTAAAAATCAGCACCAAACGAAAGATCGTTAACATAATACATGTCCACTTCTGCAGTTTATATTTGTTGTTAAGAAGCTGTCATAAATCATCGACAGTTTGTTATCTCAAGAGAAAGTGAACATTGTCTATTGCTATTAGTTTAGATGTCTTGTGCGTCACAGAAATGAATTGTCTACTTCAAGGCTAAATTTGCATATTATACATGAATGTGTTTTCCATTCAGAGATTACGGCATTCAATTGAATGAGAAAGACGAGAGAAAACCCAATGAAAGCAGGAGATCGTAGAGTTATATAAGATCTTCTGTCGATTTGTGAACATTTCCTAGCCTAGAAGATCCAAAATGGCCTCCACGGCTGACGTCAGTTGTCGATCGAAATTATACATACGTCTGTAAAGAAAAAGATCAAAATTCTATAGAGGATTTGCTCATTTAGCGCATTTATTTTGTTTGACCTGCCTATTACTTACAGTCTAGAATAAATTTATTGCGATCTAATTATTTTAAGTAAATATAAAAACTGTACAAATACGAAATATGAGGTGAAAATGTGCGAAACACACAAACGAAAATATCTAAAACAAATTTTATCCAGACTGTATACAGTCCAGATCTTTACAGGTCTACAGACGATGGTCGTTTGACTGGTTTACAATAGATAATCACCAACTTGATCGTGTAAATTTATAGACTACATACGAATAAGTGAATCAAGACATCAAGATATGAAGTAATACAATATAAATTATAAACTAATCTATTCTGATCGTTACAATTTTTTCTGTTCTATTCTGTTTAATCAAAGTAATCCAATCTGTTCTGTTCTGTTCTATTCTATTCTATTCTCCTTAGATCAGTCTCGTTCAAATGATATCTAACCAAATCCAATCCATACAACATCTAGACTTTTTCTTTCTATGCTATCCTCTATCGAAATATGCCACAACGAAAATGTAAAAAAAATACGACAATTTCTAGAGCACCGTCAGTAGCAAGCTACTTCTAGAATGATAAAAGAAGTAGACAGGCAGGCAGGCAGAAAAGAATATAAAAGAATAGAATTGAATATGACTAAAAAGAATTGAGTCGAATAAAATAGACAGACAGATAAACAAACATACAGATAGACAGACATACAGACAGACAATATTGCTCTACCTGTTAAGGTCGTCAAGTCTGGACTCGATGGATAAATATCCGGTATGTTCGCTAGGTGGCGTTGGTGTCGTTGGTTCCGGTCGTTCAAACGTTTCGTAGTCGAAGTTGACCCGGAAGCTCTGAACGTCTGAACTCGGACTGGCCACCAGGGTGTCATCGTCTGCCCATGAAATGTTGCAGCCCCTTGCTACAAGGGATAAACTAGGGAATCGTCACGGTTGGATAATAATAGAAACAGTTTGACTAGAATAGTATATAATAGAATCGTAATCTCTTAACTGAAGAGCAACTCGCAGGACACCAGATTATGCATGGGAACAGAGCAGAAATAAAAGAATGGAAAAGAATAGAATGAAATGGAAGAGAATGCAATAGAATACCACAAAACACGATATAACACAATGGAAAACAATAGACACGAACAGAATAGAATACAATAAAATACAACAGAATACAATAGATACAAACAAAACAGACTAGATTGGAACAGAATGGAATACATAAAGGTAAAGTGTTTCGCCAACCCTCGACTATAGTTCCCGATTGGACGGATCCAACTGCCTCCATGTCCGAGTTGTCCCAGATGAGTCCGGCGGTCGTGACCTTTGACGTCTCACCGGAAGTCGTGTCTTCTTCGGGACTGGTTGATCCGTCGCCGACGACACCGGAAGCGCAAATGGCGTCTACCTTCAGGCCGGAAGTGGCACTTCGCGCGTCGATCTCACCACCATCTGAAAAATAGCTGCAGTTAATGATGTATCACAGATTAGATGATTAGTGTCAACCTACTCCTTTATCTAGGCTTGAGACTGGCACTTCTTGAGTATGGAATGTAATTAGGGCCTATTGCTATAACAATCATCATATTCGAATTATTAGTCATCATCTGATGTTTACCTTTCGATCGTCTGTCTTCTTGATTTCTTTTGCTGTCCTCCTCTTCATCTTCCGAAGGTTCTTCTGTGATTGGCACTTTCACCGGTTCCTGAGAAGACGTCTTCGACAGTTTCAGTTTGCTTGTATCCCGCGAAACGTCGCCCTAAACAGAAAAAGGATCTTTCTGTCTCCGCTCAAACAAAGACATACTAATTTGGTCAGGTCAGCCCAGGTCAGATCTGAGGAGGCGCACCCGTTCTAGATCACTAATTTATTCTGTCTCCCGACAATTTTTTTATATCACGTGGAGGATCAAAAGTACATTGATAATAATAACAATAACAATTTTGGTAAAAATACCGGAATTCGAAGGCTGAATGTGACGTGAAACTTCCTCAGAAAGTCCGAAGCGAATTCTGAGTAAAGTCCGAGTATTTCCATCAGTTCTGGAACCATGATCCTGTGCACCTCGCAGTAGGAGACAGCGCGAACTAGATATCCGGAACGAGAGGACCCAGGTCGATTTTCAGTCATCGCGTGTTGGATATCTTCGCCAAATATATCGTGTTTTCCTATGGAAGATATACGCGGATATCCATGGATGTAACAGAAGTCGAAATTTTTAACGAGTGGACTGTAACGTATTTAAATTTTACAGGACAGAAAACAAAGAGACTGTGCTGAACATTAATGTTATCAGGACAGATATCAGCTGGAAGACTGTGCTGTATATAAGAGTCATCGTCATCGTAATCTCCACGTTTCTAAAGCGCCACCTGAAAGCCAAGCGCAGAGCACCAGCTTATTTACGAGCGCTGCGTCAAATCGAAAGGGTTGTCACCAAGACAGATAACAGGGAGACTGTGTTGTGTACTAAAGTTAAAACTAATGATAACTGCTAGACATTGGTACAAACGGAAGGCAGGCGGAACAAATCACACAGCACTCCCACACACACACACACACACACACACACACTCACATACATATACACTCACATACACTCACATGTATACACACACACAATCTGTCGACGGGAGTCCCTAGGTTTGTTCAGCGCTTATGCGTGGGCCCACCACTGGTGACTCATCGCAGCTCACTGTACATCGTTTTGCTATCATAAATGCGCAATTTACTCGTTCACTATGACATTTCACATCATTTGGGCCAGTGCTGAGAGCGACTTTGAGTAGATGACCTGAAGGGGCGCTATATAAATACTCGATTACATTACATTGCACACTGTGACCATACCTAGAATGGCAACGACGACGTCTTCTCTGCTGATCTCGATGGTTCCTTGTCCGACAAAGTAGATGGCTGGCATGACGTCTCCGCGGTGGAAGATGGCGTCTCCAGGTGGAACGTGGACTGACTTCAGCTTCAGAGACACAGCTCTCAGGCATCCTGTGGTCAGCATCCGCATCAACATTCAACTCTGAGGTGGATGAATAACAGTGAGGCTTTAGTGCCTGTAATTGTTTAATTAACGACTAGCAACAGCGAGGTATGGATCCGAAATAGTTAAACCTGTTACAAGCACAATGAAATACGCCACCAGATCAGATGAGAGTCAAATTAAATTATACCAGAATTGATGAGATCATATTTGCAACTGCATGACGAGAAGGGAATAGAAAAGATTTAAATTAATACACTATGATTTACTTTCAATTAAATTTGTGTATAATAAATCAGTCTAAATTATTAGTTTGAGGCCTGGAATGTTGAAATGTCCTGACGTCTCAATTAGATGAATAACCACGATAACAAGGAGACACCAAAAATATTAAAACTACAAAAATAAGTAGACTCAAGTAAATACAAGCGTTAAAACTACGATAACAATATTACACTCTAATGCACATAAACGATACATTTACAGAGAGATTATAATGCATGTAATTCGCTCTTGAAGACACAGCAGCAGGAGTACTTCATAAGAGCAATACGAAGTGAAACCCTTTGCAGCTCCATTTGGTGTCGTACGATGCGCTGGTTCCCACCTGGAGTGGCATTCTGGAAGGCGGAGCATTTGCTGAGCAGGGTCTTATTCAGATGGAGGCATATGTCGGCTTGAAGACCCTCTGGAAAACTCTTGAGTACCTGAACAAATCAAAGACGAAAAACTTACACAGCTTCAATTCATCTTCGCCAGCATCACCACCACCACCGCCACCACCGTCATCATCATCATCATCATCGCTATATGACCCAATGGTCACGTGATCCTTGTGATCGTCGTAATAACCATAATTGCAGTCTATAGTCGACCCAATGTCGCAATCGCATACATAAATATATACATACATACATAATATGCACACAAACATGTTGTGTAATGCTTACACCGGTCATGTCGACTCCGCTGGTTTGCCACCAGGTCTGTTGGCAGGACTCGATGAGTCGAAGGGAGAGTGGCTTTGGGATCCGGTGGAACTTGATGAACTCCTTGACACTCGTCGTCTTCTCGTGGTACTCTTCTGTTCCCTGGTAGAGCCTCAACATGATTGAGGCGACGTTGCCAAAGATGGCGGCACTCATCAGTGCTAAGAACAGAGAACGTTTCAGCTAATGAGCAATGGTATCATGATGCGAGATGATAGAGTTGTAATAATATAATAATAATAATAATAATAATAATAATAATAATAATAATAATAATAATAATAATAATAATAATAATAATAATAATAATAATAATGATAATACTACTACTAACACTAATGATAATAATGATAAAAAATAATGATAATAATAATGATGATAATAATAATAATAATAATATAATAATAATAATAAAAATTAGAATCATAATTATGATCCTCATTAATTAAACTGACAAGAAAGATGACAAGTAATAGAAAGAACAGATGATTACAAGTTGGCCTAAATCAGGAAAAACTTCATATAATTAATTAATTAATTATTATTATTATTATATTCTTATTATTACAGCAATTCTATAAAGCATTTGCTATTCCAACACGTTGAGTGTTGTCCATCAATAGCTCATTGATTACCCGTTCCACTAAGTCCAAATGCGTCTGCGTCAGCAGCCGAGCCCCGTGGGATTATGGGTAAAACATGGCGCCAAGGGCAAATAAACACACGACAAGCCTATAGGGACATGATTCCCGCCTGATGTGTCCAGAAACAATTCACTTAATTGTTAGAACCGTTTGGAAGGGATATCGCTGCTCAAGCGTAACAACACTTAGCCAAACGATACCAATCTCCACAAATTCACATGTTATTACTATTATTATAGCAATTATAGATAGCGCTCCTTCAAGTTTGTCTGATCAGAAGCGCTGAGCATGTATCATTATACGTAAGAGATGATGATGAGGATAACTCTTTTCATTGTCGTTATTGTTATTATTATAATTTTTACCATTGTTATTATCATTAATTATATTATTATTATTATTAACGTTATTATTATTATCATTATTATTATTAATATTATTATTAATATTATTATTAATATTATTATTATTATTATCCTTATTATTGCCGTGAGGTACTTCGTTCCTCCAGGGACTTAATGCTTATTATTGAAACGATTTATTATTATTATTATTATTATTATTATTATTATTTTCATTGTTAATACTATTATTATCATTATTATCATCATTGTTATCATTATTAACATTATAATTATTATTATTTTTACTTTACAATTATTGCTATTGTTATTGCTACTATTTTTAAATTAATATTACTTTATTACTAGGCCTATTATTACGCAGTACAACATATCAGAACACAGTAGAACACACTAGAACACAGAAGAACACACTAGAACACAGTAGAACAAGTGCATGCAGAAAATTGCGCGTGCGTAATTGTTCTCGTGCGGTGAACTAAATTAGTCTTTGCCTGCATGAATAATTCACGTGTGTTTGGCACCATTTTGAACACGTGCTCAAGTGACTAGTATGTTCGCCCGAGCTGCTGGGTGCAGAGGGAGTTGTGGGCCTTGCTGGAATCGAACTTAATCCACAGGGGAGGATGCAACTGGAATTTTAATCGATTCAACATTCAGAAGTCTATAGGAACATCTGCGAAGTGTTCGCTCATGCAGCCATAGTATCAGATGGTATTTGCTGGTGGAGAAGACAGAAGCTGCTGTCGTAATACAGCTCTTTGTTCTATTACGTGCTAGAGTGTATTGTATTTTCTACCGAGTTCTAGTTTGTTACTCTGGTTCTAGCTTGCTTTGATCTTTTAAAGTAGACCAATTTCGAATACCATTATTGTTATTGCATTATACTGTTTTGTATATAGGATATCAGAAATGTTCACACGCCATGGACAATTATTGGACTATCGACGATACCAAACCTGATATAACCACCTTAACTGACCTAAGGGTTTCTTTCTTGGTCTTGTACTAACTCCAAACAAAGCAACTTGGGACACATGTAAAAATAATTTAAGAATCCGAAATGAACATCATAGGCCAGGCAATCTTCAGTGCTAGAGTTGTAGACTTGTTTAAATGGTTTCGATGATAGTACTGTCCAGAGGCGGCGATCTCGCTTGACAGGTGGGGTGACACCCAATGAGAGGGGTGGGAAATGTGGGGAACACATGAATAAATTGTCCCCTCTATGTAAAAGGTGGCGGGACTTGTCGCCGCCCCGATACTGTCTCAGTGGACTCAATCCCAGCTTTTAAAACGAAGCTACGCAATCAGTGTTCCTACACAACCTGTGACGATCGACTCTTCAGATACTTACAGCCAAGCATCATGGCGAATATGCTGAAGACTTTTTCGTAGTTGGTGAGCGGTGCTATGTTTCCGAACCCGACGCTGGTGAGGATGGTAAAGGTGAAGTAGAGGGAGGTGATGTACCTCGACCGTTGTATGTCTGGTCCTTCTTCCGCCGCCGTTCCCGTCGTGTTGGCCAGGATGTCCAGCCAACCGATGGGGTGCTCGAGGTAGGGTCGCTCGTACCAGGCGATGGCGTAGAAGATGCAGGCGAGCCAGTGAGCGATCATCGTGAAGGAAGCCATCAGGAGGAGAAGGACGGAGGCACCGTACTCTGAGTATTGGTCGATGCGGCGGGCGACTCGAAGGAGACGGAGAAGACGGGGAGTCTTTAGGAGCCCAGTGGCCGTCATCGTCTGAAGAGGATGGGGGTGTTGTTAATGACTGTGAGATGGGTGAAATGGTTCGGGTTGGGTAGAATTACATGCAGGAAAAGAAAGGAAAGATAAGATCAGTTCGATCAGAATAGGGAAAAGTAAGGTGGAGGATTAAGGATATAGGTCCACGGCAAGGTAACGATAGGTTAACGGCAAGATAGACCAAGGCAAGGTAAGGGGGTGTAAGGTAAGGTAGGATACTGTGGCGTAGGAAAAAGTTCAGTAAGATAATCCAAAATAAGGTAGAATAGGACAGGGTCGAAGTGGGCAGGGTAGGTAAGGAATGGAAGGGTAGGTAAGGAATGGAAGGGTAGGTAAGGAATGGAAAGGTAGGTAAGGAATGGAAGGGTAGGTAAGGAATGGAAGGGTAGGTAAGGAATGGAAGGGTAGGTAAGGAATGGAGGGGTAGGTAAGGAATGGAAGGGTAGGTAAGGAATGGAAGGGTAGGTAAGGAATGGAGGGGTAGGTAAGGAATGGAAGGGTAGGTAAGGAATGGAAGGGTAGGTAAGGAATGGAAGGGTAGGGCAAATAGCATAAAATTAAGTGGATAAGATATTGTACAGTGGGGTACAGAAAGGGAGGATCATAAGTCGGATATGTAGATGGTGCCAAAGGTCAGATAAAGTAGGTTAGGTAAGGTAGGGTGAATGAGTGCATGGTAAAATAGTGTCAGCTCTTCGACAATGATGAGTATTATTATTACGACGGCGACGACGATTATGGTGATTGTTTTGACGACGACGATGCCGATAATGATGATGATGATGATGACGATGGCGATGATAATGACGATGACATGACAACACACTAGGAGTAGGAGTGGCATGAGCACTGACGTCGTGGGTCCTGGCCACTGAAAGGATGAGGTCGAAGGGAATGGCTGAGACGGCGTCAATGAGAAACCATCCTCTTAAGTAGTTGCTGGCGATCTTCGAAGGCGTGTAGACGAGCTCTCCGTTGCTGAGGTATGTCGTCCGGAAGTTGACCAACATATCCACGAGGAAGGTTATATCTACGAGGAAATCAACGAGAATCAGCTTATCGGAAAGGAAGGTCACGACGATGCTCGAGTTCCGGTTGAGCTGGGCCTCGGTGGTCACCTGAGGGTTGACTCGGAAGGCGGCCAGGTAGGGAGTCATGACGGCCACGTAGATGACCAGGAGAAGGATGAGCCAGTCCCAGCCGGCCTTCCACGGGGAGTAGTGGAGGATGATCGTCTTTGGGATTTGCGGTTGGACGGGAAGGTTGCCCTTGAAGCGCTCTTCCCCGTCATGGCCTGGAGGGTCCTGGTTGGCGACGTCTGTCTCGGCCTCGTCGGCCAGAACCTCCTCTTCGTCGTTGGTGTACGGCTGGAAATATTGTGAATGCTGGTAAGGGATGATAAAAAGTGGAAGAGAAAAAAGTTATTCATCTTACTGATGAAACGAATGCATGAACTATTGAATGAACAATTGATTAATTTTATTGATTGAATGTTTGAATGAATAATTGAATGAATGAATAAATGTATAACTGGACTGAACAACCAAATGAATAGATTAGCAAACGAATGAATGAATGGATGGATGAATGAACGAATGATATTGGCAATGACCTTGAGTGAGAATCTGTCCTTTCCGGCGCATTTTGGTGAGCATGATGATACTTTGTCTGGACAAGACGCAAACAGACGAGAGGATATTCCACCGAACTCACTCAGGAATCGAATCATAACGACCTGGAAAGATCAACAACAGAATTGTGCTCTTTGAAAGAAAAGATATCAGCGACCGAAGAAAGGAGAAAATAAAATGAATGAATGAGCGAATGATTGAGCGATGGAAGAAGCAATCACTCGAACCCCACTTTCTGCGTTAAAAGACCAGCGATCTAACCAATCGACTACTTTGTCCAACCTGTTTCTATATGTAGCACAGTTCCTCTCGTGTTTGAGGATAATTCTATACAGCATGGCAAAACATTGCAATAAATTCAACTCCATGTGTGTATGTTTACAAAATTTATATATCCTTCGCTGGGCAGTTTCGCATGAACAGATGCTATATAAATTCTGGAAATGAATAAATAAATAAATAAATTGATTAATTGATATGCATTTATTCACCTCCTTTTCAGAATAATATCATTACAAACTCGCTAGCGTAATGCAGGGTTATTAATATCGCGATAAAGTATCGCGATACTTTTGTCAGTATCGCAGCGAATATAGTGATAGTTTTATTTTGCTGGTATCGTATGTGTATCACGATACCTATTTCTAGCCTGTCAGCGATACTCGATGCCAATACTTCTTCTCACTGAAATTTATACGATTTCTCAAGAAATATGCAGTCAATCGTTGCGCTTTGATATGTTTAGACCTCTATGAACATTTACATGTGAAGCCTCTTTCGGCCATATAAACCTTGTTGCGAATAATGGAATATTGCATAGGCATGAATGAAGAAATGACCGTAGTAGGCCTACGTCCTTTAGCGTTCACAGGTAAAAGTGGCTTGCCTAATTAATTTTAGAGTGCTTGCGAATTTAGTTGATCTTGAAAATGAATAGGACTGAGGAATCGAAGATTACCATTGCGATATCAGAGAATTGTGTTCGAGCAGTGTGCCTGAAGGCTGCTTCAAAGACCCTGTGATTGGACCAAACATCAATATATACACAGGACTGGAAAGTTCTCATGTTCTTTCGTGTCAGCAATTTTGGGTCGATATTCAGGGCTATAAATGTTAGATCCTTTTAAAATAACAAGCTGATTCATCAACCATTAGTCGCGAAGCCAGATTTACGAATGACTACCTGGTATGTCAGAAAAATACAAAAATGCCGTTAGAGGTTCAAAACACCATATTTTCATATAGAAGAAAAGTTTAGATTGGGGTGACATCTGTGTTTGAGAGAAAAGTGTGTACACATAAATTTTACAAGTAACCATTCCTCTTATCTTATGATTGGCCCAAGCCGGGTCAAGCGATTCCTGGGAAATTTTCAATTATTATCGGTGCATGAATAATAAATTAGGCTAAGATCGAATCCAGCAAGCATATTGAAAAGTATTGGTAAAAGTATTGGTATTGGTATTGCAATACTTTTGAGAAAAAGTATTGGTATTGGTGTCGCGATACTTTTCTTTAAGAAGTATTGGTATTGCTATTGCAATACTTTTGTTCAAGTATTGTTAACGGCCCTGGCGTAGTGTAATATTAAAATTAGCCAGAACTTGGTTCTGAAAGAAAAAATTGCTCATCTTGAAATTGCCCTAATCTGCCGAAAAGCGAAAAACCATCACTGCATCAGACGTGGCGGAAAACCTTACTCCGGAGTCGCAAGCGATCACCAAGTCTCAAAACGCCTTGGAAACTCATCCAAACCGGCGAACGCGCATGGTAACACCAGCCGTCAAAACAGCAATTAATAATGGTTCAACCAGTTTCCTAACCTTATCGCTTTCGCTGTCAGCGTTGACTCCGTTGAGTTGTCAAACCTATCGGGTAAATCCTCGGATCATCTGATCCCAAACACGGACAAGGAGGCAGGAAATACAGTACTGTCCAAAACATTGTAGAGTCGTCCGTCTTTGTATTTGACTACTCGTAGGCTTGGAGTGTTGGCTTCAGTGAGCGTCAATATTCAAGTCCACTCGGACTCAATGCTGTTCATTCTTCCTTACGTTCCCGCGCTTAATAAAATAGCGTGGCCAGTTTTATTCAGACATAAGTGCATGGATGTGTAGCGCCGCTTACGCCGTACGTAACCGGGTCTGGTATAGAAACACATAGAAGAATTCCGTGGAGCTCTGTATGTCGACGATTGAGAGTTCGGACATAACGACCCTCTGTCTCACGTGCGATTCCTAGCTCCGTTGTATACTCTCCTTCTAAAGACATGTCTAAAACTGACATTATGCTTATTTCAACCCAATTGCGTCATTACTTGCGGGTGCTATCTATTGTAAACTGCTGCGTTTTGACAAAAAGTTATTTCAATAACAGAAAATACAGTACAATACAATACCGAGCAGACTCTGTGAAAAAATCTCAATTGTAAACAAAGACATCGTCGAATTCAAATTTACTTAACTTGTTCGGGTTAGAAATGAAACATACAACTAAGCGAATAAATTAATGTATCTATATATGAATAAATGAATAGGTACAGATATAACTAAACAGGTTTAAATATGTTTTATGCTATGAACATATATAAATACATACACATATAATGTATTAATAGGCATAATATAAAAATTAATCGATATTCAATTAAGTAATAAGTGGATAAGAAGATTTTTATTTAATAATGTATGTAAGCAAAAAGAGCTAATGTCAAAGAATAGTATATTGTCAAAGCACGCGATCAAATTCTTCTTGTTTAAGACGATTTGAATTGAACTCTGATCTGACCTATAAATTGACTTAATATGCAATGTCTGCTGTAGCGAGGCACTTTCATTGAGAGAGATCCCGATGGGGGAGAGGAAGCGATTGGCTGGCGAAACCCCTACGGAAAATAACTGCCCTCCTGGGAATCGAAGCTGGTGATTTTCGAATGCACCAATTCGCATACGTTTCGACTAATGAACATTATCCTATTGGCGCCTCATAATCGCCATCATCATCATCATCATCGTCGTCGTCATCATCATCGTCTGCACTGGGTTCAATTCCCAGAACAGTCTGATCCGGTTGTCGAATACACATGATGGCGAGAAACACCGTCGAATATTTTCGGAATGGTGTGCAAACAGTGAGAGAGGGAAACAATTCATCCCAAAGGATGAACCTATCTCGTAATTATTCTGTGATTCATGGCGAGATTAAAACGGTATTTATTAAGGTAACCCTTGGTAGGCAGGTAATCGCTTGCCAAAAGTTCCTTAAACCAGCTACACAAGCATTCATATATAAATATATATATATATATATGTATATATATATTCAATCATTTTCATTCATTCATTCATTTCGATAATTTATATAGCGCCTCTTCAAGGGAAACGACTCAGAGGTGCTCCCAGCCCAGCCACGGCCAAAAAGAAATGACTTTAGCAGCTTACAAGAGGTAGGTAGATCATTGTAATGGGGAAGACGGAGGGCAACCGGGAGCCCATTCCAGGTGAACGGACCAACCACTGAGAAAGCTCGACGTATCATTAGCGACGAGCGGGCCCTTTACACCAGAAGCTCGCTTTTAGCAGAAGAGCGCAGAGCTCTACGCGAAAGGAGTTCAGACCCCGGACGACACAGTTCAGTCAAGTAGGATGGAGAGACAACGCCAAACTAGTGTCGCAATGCGGAAAGTAATGCGCTGTTGAACCGGTAGCCAATGAAGGACATCGCGCATATATGCTGAAACCGGTGAAAATTTAGGTATATGTCCAGAGCGAAGAACGCGATCTAAACGCACCACTAAGGCACAGGGAAGACCAGCCAGAACAGCGCTGCAATGATCAATTCTGCTGGTTGCAAAGGCATGAACGAAGACTATTGAAGCCTCAAAGGTAAGAGAGCGATTAACTGCACGAAGCTGACGCAGATGATAGTAGCAGTTACGAGTAACCTGGTTTACATGTTGCGAGAGACTAAGCTCCTGAACAAGCAATACACCCAGATCACGCACAACAGATGAAAAAGTAATGTGAGGATAGGTCTCAGCCAATATCTGCATATCCAGCTCAGCCATTTATGAGGGTTGAAAAGCGACCATTCACTCCCGACCAAACCTCGTCTGAAGAGGAAAGTCTTTAGGTAATAATTATCATTGCTTCAGACTCCAACGCGTCAAAAAGGAACAACTTTAAGTTTAGTGATGACAGTGTCATGTATAGAGAAGAGACGGAAGAGGTTATATATATATATATATATATATATATATATATTTCGCACAAGGCTATCAATCGATGGCGCAACATAACGAAGTCATTATTCAGATGAGTAGATATACTGGAGACCAGCAAGCTGTTATAAAAATCCTACAAGACATAGGAGGGGCAACCTTTGGTGGATCAGCAATTGAAGTGGAGCATACACTGACAAGTCATGTCATGTCACATCGTCATCGTCGCTTCGCGACGGTTGACTACATGAATGGGAAAGTGATGTCCAATGCTTTCTGTCGCTTACGATGTTCATTAAGCTTGTGCCTTTTAAACCAGTCCACGCTATGACATTGTCAAACCAGCAGATTCTGGGTCTTCCACGACTTCAGCTTCCTTCCACTATACCCAACATCACACTGTTCTCAATACTGTACATATAGGCTGTCTCACGATGTGCCCGAAATACCGCAGTTTTCTGGATTTGATGTGACCCAACAGTTTGCTGTCAACTTTTGCAATTTGATACACTTGTTCGGTTGTCACCATTGCTGTTCATGGAATTCTGAGCAGTTTCCTCATGCACTTGTTCTCAAATGCTTGTATGCGTTTCTCTTCTTCTTTCTTTATTGTCCACGCCTCACAACCATACGTTGCCACTGGCCAAGCCAAGGCCTTCATGAGTTGCAGTTTGGTTTTGGTACTGATTTATTCTTCCAGCGGCTTACCAACTTAAACATGACTGACATCTCCATAGCCAATCTTTATCTCACTCGCGCAGTCCTCGTCCTTCGTTACTCTGTTCCCCAAGTATGTAAATGAGTCCACTTGTTCCAGTTTGTATCCGTACACCTTGATCAAAAGTGCGTCATTGTAAATTTGTCATTACTTATGTCTTTTTAAGTTAATGAGCATACTGTATTCTCTTGCTGATATCTCAACACGTTGCACCAACTTCTGTAAATCCTCTGGTGAAGTTTCGAGTATCTCGAAGTCATCAGCATATCTAAGGTTATTAATAGTCCTCCCTACAATCCTGAATCGCTTGTTGTAGCCTAGTAGTGCTTTTCGCATTACCTGTTCTGCCAGAATGTTAAACAGGCTTGGTGAAAAATTACATCTATGTTTTACTCCTTTCTTGATACTAAACCACGTCGACATAATTCCATCTGTCTTGACAGTAAGTAGCTCGTTGTTGTTTGTATAACGCATATGTATTCAAATAACTGCCAAATATTGACGGAGTTATTTGCTTGCAAAGTCGGACCATTTATGGTGGCCCACTCTGAGTACATGTATATATATATATATATTTACAACGATATATACCATAACCACAACCATCAATTTTTTTGATTGACTCCAAGCCAATATAACATAGCTGCCAAGAGATTACAATGTGATGGGAATTTTCAGTAAAAATCTTGGTTAAGGTTGTGGTTATATCAGCGGATGATCAATAGGAAGAAGAGAAAGAAGCCCAAAAGGGACCTATAGATATCCCGCTAGCATTTTCCACCCTTACTCATTTAGTTGCCAAGCAGCAGTTGGGGTGGGGTGGGGGCAATTGGTAAGTGAGAGAACAAAGGCTCAACTAGTTAACTATGTACGCGTTAGAACATATATGTACATTCAAGCGTGTACACCTCTGGTGCATGACCATCTCATCCAATAAGCACAGTAGGCACGGTACCTATGGCTTACGAAGTTATCGGGCCTACGAAATTTTTTAGACATTTATTTTAAATATAAAAATGAAAAAAGGGATCTTGAGTAATTGGAAAAAGTTTAATCTGTAAATTGTAACGAAGAAGAAATTGTAAACTGGTTAAATTCAAAGTTGAAAGTGAATAACATTTGAAACATTTTGACATTTTCGATATTAATATCGATGTTCACAAATTTAAGCAAAGAGCTCTTCATCTTTTTAAGTGTTTGTTCTTTTTCTTCCTTTTTTCTCGTTTCTCAAATCCAGATTCGCATTTTCTCTTGTATTCATCAGATATGATTTCTTTTTAAAATTAAAGCCATTGATATTTTATTGTTAATTTTAAAACTTTAAAAAGCCGTGACTAAAAGTAGGCTATTAAACACTAAATATAATCAAATATGATATTTGTGAATATTGAACATTACAACAAAAAGTAAATTGAGATATGAAATCAGAACTGCATGGGTGCGTTCCTGAATCACGGTTCATAGCTGACTATATTAATATTAGTGGTAGTAATATTCCTTTATGATTGTAAATACAATTTGACATTTGGAATTTATAGAAATTCACACAAAGAAAGAAAGACACCTGCGTGCGCGTACAAATGGGAGAAAAGCTGTTTGCATGTAATGAATCCGATAAACATTTCTGTTTGTTTTTCGAACCGTCGAACGTGAAGCAACACTCAATAATTCACACTGGAGAAAAAAATTATGTATGTAGTCGATGTAATAAAACGTTCTTCTCACAAAGTTCTTCTTTGATCAACCATAAGAAAATTCATTCCGCATAAAATCCATTCATGACTTGAAAAATAATGTGAATGTGTGTGTTTAGGTGTATACGCTTAATGTTTTGGGCAAAGCAGTAGTTGAGGTATATGAAAGAGTGCCTAGGGCCTACGACGACCCAAAAATGACCCTTCTGTGGTGCATGTACATATGCTTGTTGTTCGGCTGTAAAAGATCGCTAATGGCCTATACTGTCGTTATCATTTTATTGATCCTTAAAAGCTCTGTGTCTTTGCATAGAAGTCATCTCATCTAGCCCTTTCACCTCAAATTGGCCTAACATGGCCTAGCTTAACACATTTAACTGGTTCAGGAGACATACAATTATGTAAATGTCTATGTACATTCCTTAGTAACCATGCATTTGCAATTTGCGCTTTGGTGAATCTGTCAATTATCTATCTATCTATCCATCAATCGACCCATCGACCCATCCACTAATCCATTTAGCTCTCTGCCATTATCTGTACCTTTTAATCAGGGCTTAAAGTGTGCCTGGACGGTCATGGACGGCGTCCAGGCACTTATTTTCGAGGCTGGACGCAGTCCTGCCACTGATTTGGCCAGCAGAGCCTGGACGCCGTCCATGAGCGTCCATGCAACAGTGCAATTCCTCTATATGCGTTCGTTATTATCAACAGGAAAAAGAGGATGAAAAAAATTTCGCACTTCGCGCGTTTACAAAGTTTCTTTTCACAACTTTCAAAACGATGCCGGCGCCGATGGCCCCTTGTCGTCAATTTCCCAAAGGAAAGCAATTCTCTGTAGGCCTACGCTTTAAATTCTTTACAACAAATATTTCACCAACAAGTAATTGACGACTAAATAATGGTTGATGGACAAAAAACCTAACGAATGATAAAATATTCTATTTATCGCCCATTGTATTTGGTTAAATAGAAGCTGGATTGGTAATTATAATGTCTGCAAATCCAGCTTCTGGTTGAGCAAGAACCATTTTTGTAACTTCGACTTCTATTAAGGTAAATATTCTTTTCAATGATCCAACTTTTATCTCAGTAAGCATTATGTTCATCTAAATAGCATATATTTTGGAAGAATTTCGTTCACCCATCCAACTTCTATTCCAGCATCATAAATATCACCAATTCAACTTCTATTTTAACGAACACAGTGGACCACAGTGCACGAACCATTTGTCGTCGACTTAATATGTTGATACTCTGCCTTTGCAATCTATAGTTTTTAACTTGTTGACACTAGGGACGTAACACGCCTATGGAGAGGGGTTACAAATTTTTAACGATGTGTGACAAGGGGAGAGGGTCGACGAAATGTGACGTCACATCATCACATCAAAATACGTAATTTTACTAAAAACTTACACTCATTTAAACAAGTTTCATTTAATCAGCAGTAGCTGTTACCACAATTAAACACTGATTAAACACTAATTCTGATTATGATACTCTTTCATCCTGAGGAATGCTTAAGATTGTAATCATTATAGGCTACTTAATTTCTCCATTTTTCTTCCATATTAGTCCCAGGTTCTCCTATTACAATTTTAAACATTTTATAGTTACAATTAAATGTTTTGATAATTATAAGAAAGGTTGCATTACATTATGAACATCTGGTTTGATTTTTTGTGGGTCAGGACCTTGCCAAGGCACTGCCAAAGTGCCTGGCCGATTATTCATCATCGAATAATCGGCCAGCCGATTAATCGAGCCAATTATCTGCATATTGGCTGTATTGGTTATCGGCAATAACAATCGGTGCCGATATTAAAAATTACGTTTTATTTATTTTATAATATTATTTTCAGTCTCAAATCCGTTTAGCGCGTAGC
The DNA here is from genome assembly GCA_959347315.1 of Bimastos eiseni. NCBI lineage: Eukaryota > Metazoa > Annelida > Clitellata > Crassiclitellata > Lumbricidae > Bimastos > Bimastos eiseni. The sequence continues at coordinate 40,491,479 of OY365812.1, read as the reverse complement.
CCGATTAGCGTAATCCGGTCCCATAGCGTGCAGCCAGCCCGAAGGTAGAGATTGTATGGCTACTTCAGACTACCCAGTAGCATTGAGATCGTATTTGAACCGTGGAATAATATTCGAAAGCTATAGCTGTTGTGAAGAGTGAGCCCAATACCTGCTTAATTACCCTGGGCAGCTATTTCGTCTCTGCTGGCTGCCCACCGGCCACCACCACTGACGCCCTATTTCAGGCCAAAGTGGCATTTCGTAAGGGCGGCTTGTCTGTGGGAGGAATGGCGTGTTTGATAGAAGAAGAAAGTGATTGTATTCATCATCGAATAATCTGACTTTGAGCAATTCAAACAATTAATGACGTCATTTCCTTCCACTAACTGTATTCATCCTTCGTCATCCAGTGCAGCAACATCTGACGCAGTCATTCGCAAAGTTAAGAGTTATTACTGTGAAATACAAATGTGAATGCTAAATTATGACCTTGTTTAAAATTGATGCTTTTATTTACACCCTTTGTAAGTTACTACGCGTTTGCTGGTAGTCTAATAAAGAATATTCTAACTTACTTACTTAAGTGTTCAAGTCCAAAAAATGACATTAAGACATTGATGTTAATCATTTAACTTTAAAAATAAAAACATGAACAATATTAATATTGACTGAAACGGACATAAGAAGACTCGAAGTCTTAGAAATGTTGACACGGAGCAGTATGGAGATTATCAGCTGGCCGGAACATGGAACAAATGAGGAAGTGATGGAAGAGATTGTAGAATAAGTTAAGAACCTTTATGCAAACAACAACAAAGAAACAAGGAAATTGGATTGAGAAGACACTGAGAGGAGATTACTAAGAGCAGTCATATTAATAGGAAAATGAATGGAAGGCGGACCAGAGAAATGAATATGGAAGGCTTTAAAGAAGAGGCACAACTGCGAGAAGCGGAGTGGCGACGTCGAACACTTGAACCTGAATAGGAGGCAGAGAAGCAGAAGAAGAAGAAGAAGAAGAAGAAGAAGAAGAAGAGTAGTATTACTGTGATTATTAATTTTGCATAACTTGACGCAACATAACAACGGTTATAAGTGTTAGGATCACCATCATCGCCACAACCACCACATCATCATGATCATCGTCATCATGATCCGCCGCCTCCGCCTCCTCCTCCTTTTCCTTCTCCTCATATTCATCCTGCTCCTCCTCCTCCTCCTCCTCCTCCTCATCGTCATCATCATCATCGTCATTGTTATTATTAATACTGTAGTTACTGCAGCAGTTGCAATTGATGCTGTTTTTGTCGTTGTCACTGTATTGCACTAATGGCTATTAGCTGAATATCATATTTATTTTAAATGAAGTACTTGTTTCCGATCGCTACACCGCAATCGACCGACATTCACAATTTCCAGAGCGCATCCCACTTACATAAGTTTCATCCACTCAACCTTTTGTAACATATTGCGGTTTGTCAGTTTGTTTCTCACTAAACGAAGATATACACACTGTGGAAATCTTTCACAGATGTCATCCGACGCTCGTGAATGAATTGAGTCTATCGCAATCGTAATCATAAACTTCAAGCTTCTAAAGCGCCATTTTAAATCAAAGTGCATGGAGCAAGAGCACTACATTACTCGAAACCTGATTCGGAAATTGCATCACATTGCATTACATTACGCAAATGATTGTAATGGCAGAGTGCGTTACACTGGTACACTTTGATGAGCGTGTCCAACTTAATTAACAAGTTAAGTTTCAGATAGCATTTGCGAAAGCCAATGGCGTAGACTACACTTCGTGCTCGACGTTATACTTGACCTCTTTTAAATCGCTCGTCCACCATTGGATATTTCTAGGTCATACGATCCGACCTTTTGGATGTTGACCTGATTAGGGCCTACGACCTGGATTTTGGCATCGTTAGTTACATATTAGTATCACGATTCAGAGATTTAAATCCCGGGCTAGCTCGGTCCGTAGGCCCCTAAGTGGTTTTTGGCACATTCGAACGGTTAGCATTGGTGAAGGGTATCACCCTGACAATTCATTGCAAAATTGAAATTCCAGCACCATACAATCATCAGCGTAGGGGACATATCTAAATTTATCTAAATTCTTAGGGGACATATTTAAATTTAGAACGGCTTGATACTTTGTGCAGCATTCGTTGCCATTAAACAATGGCGCGTTAGAAGTTACTAATTATTGATTAATGATTTAATAATTGATAATTTTAAGGCATAGTCTTAGTTATTTGGACTGATTTGTGTCAAATAGAATTGTTCCTTTGGTTGATGTCTAGCTGTGGCCTTGCAGCATCCAACTTAGCTAACTCAACGGAAATAAACTCAGTAATTAATTAAAGCAGTAGCAAATTAATTAAAATAGAGGATATATGAGTCTAAATTGCAAGAATCAGGAAGTACAAGCGTCAAACTTATGCCATTTAATAATTAGGAATGATTTGTAGGTTTTATCTAATTGAGTAGACCTATTTATCAAGCTAAAGAGTCAATTTAACTGACAATCTTGCAAACCAGGTAATATTGCCACTCACCAACCCGCCGCGCCCTGGTGGAGTTGCCGCTGTTGGCCCGTGACTACTTATTCGTCGGGACAAACCCCGCTCATTTCGCAGCTACCCTACATACTGAAGGGCATTCCACTATCCGCCACCTTCGGACGCGCTGGGTTGCAGTATAGCTCTGCAGTATTTTAACAATGTTTTAGCACCGTTGCTAAACACCGAGAAATTTATACACTAGATTTATTCAAATGCAAAGTGAAAGTGCTGGGCACCGCATTGTTTTAAGAGCCAGGAACCATTAAACTCCAAACATTATTATCTACTTCGTAATCGCAGCCAATGTACTAAAGTTCTTCGTGATAAGCTACAAGTTGAGTACGGTAGCTAAGACGAAGTACATCGATACCTGCCAACGCTTGACCTCTCGGCTCACTGCATTTATAAACGTCAAAATGCGTTCTTCAGACAAATATCTTTTCAGTTATCAAAGCAGGCGATAAAATAATACCTCTTTGCCTCAGGCGATGAACTCTGGTCTAACCTATACATTTATCTCGTTTCTAGGCTTCTCTGTTTATAGTCCAAGCGTCATAAGCGTCGTAATCGTTATGCAGTGAAATCGTTAGCCAACACTGAGCACTGCAGATGGAATAGGTTGAATTCTTGCTTAAACTGTTACCTTACAGCTGCGGGATTATATTTAGGTCAGTTGCTCGGTGCTGTGTGTAAGCTGGAAACATTTGGGACAGACAAAGCGCCGCCAGTCTTGGCTGTAAGACAATAAAACTGAGTCTGTCTATCCTTGTTACATGTATACATGTCAGTCTCTTTGTAGAGCGGATAAAGGCATTACAAAAGAACATCACCGTTGTTTTGATTTCGAATTTTGCACAGAAAATCTGATCGAAATGGGCTCCACATCTAACAAGCACAAAAAGAGTTACAGATCCAAAAAGAATGAGAAGAAGATAGTGACACCATTACAACCTCGACAAAGCAAATCGCGCCACATCGTTGCAACCCAATCCCTAGACTTATCTCATACGGTACAGTCCTTCATTCCATACGACGTTTACATTGATGACCTTGACGAGAATAACCTTAGAACTTGTTATCGAAGCCTTGGAGACGTCAGAGGCTTTACTTTTCAACCGCTGGCCTCGGTGCCTGATCGTAAGGCAGAGTCTCGCAAAAGGAACGCGAATGGTATGTAATCGACGAACAGCTCAAAACACATATTGGCCTATTACACAATCAATCAATCAATGTCGTTCTGCACTCATACACTTATAATGGATTTAATTCAAACGCAACAGGCAAGTGTCATCATTGACTCGGTATCATTATGGTCATTACCCTCGCCGGTCATCATCATCGTCTCGATGATCGCTGTTATCGTCAGCAACTAAGATATAGCCTATCATCATCGTCGTCGTCGTCTCTTTTATCGAAAGCAGCAATGACCTTAGAATGATCATCATTGATGATTATCATTCACTAAATCTTTTACTGTTGATTGGTAACTTTGATTGCGCCAACGTCTACTGAAAAGTATCAACCAAAGTTGCTCCAAAATCGGGCCAGTATCAATCGATCAATTAATCAGTCAATGAAACTTGCCCTTCAATATGCCCACTCTCACGTGCGCTTCCTGTTTAACTACGGCTGAAGAAGACAGACTTCGAGGAATAGCAGCCGCAGTAGTCGTAGTAGTAGTGGAAGTGGTAGGGGAAGGTGAAAATAGTGGTAGTAGTGCAGTAGTCGTAGTAGTAGTGATTAGAATAGGCAGAATAGTAGTAATCTGGTCGTAGTAGTAGTAGTAGTAGTCTTAAGAGTTCTTTTCATCTCGAGGGGTTCTTCGCATTGGGAGCGCCTCTGGTTAGGTTGTACTATGAGAGACGCTTTATAGGTCCATCAATAGAAAAGAATATGATGGTGAATTTTGAGGGTGCAGTATTTGCTTTGTTACGAATTTCAGAAAAGCTGCATGCAGGAAACCGTTACAGTTCACCTACATCGAGTGAGCGTTTTAATCTTCATTACAGTCAGTCAATCAATCAATTGCAATCGCAATAACGGAAAACATTTTTAAAAATTTCTTAGCACATTTTCAATACTACTACTGCTACCAATCAATCACCATTCAACACTCTAATTCTATTGCCCGTTGAAGAACTTCTGTTCAGCCAGATCTTGACGAGGAAGCAGCTGTTCTATAGATACTAATAATTATTATTCTTCTTTGTTGACTCAAACTGTATTGTAGTACAGTAATAATAATAATAATTATATCAATGATAATAATAATAATAATAATTATAATTATAATAATAATTATAACAATAATAATGATAATAGCAACAACAATAATAATAATAAAAATACCACGATAATACTGTCCTACAACATACTGCCGAGTGAGTTGGCGTTCCAGAAAAACATCACATCTCTGGATATTGTTTAGATCGGCTGAGGGATTATTTAAAAAATATAAAATAAGGATGATGATGATAATAATAATATTATGATGATAATAATAATAATAATAAAAATAATAATAATAATAATAATAATAATAATAATAATAATAATAGGGAAAGTAGGAGAAGTAATAATAATAATAATAATAGTTGTCGTAATATTAATAGTAATAATTATGATTATTATAGTAGAGTCCAATGTCATCATGGATTCTCTTGTATCAGAGAAGCAGGAAGGCATCATCGACATGGCATAATTAACGACGTGGTCCAGAGCCAAACTCCCGGCCATCAAAGAGCCCAACGGCCTCTCCAGATCGGACGGCAAAAGACCTGACGAGTCACCATCATACCCTAGTCACGAGGTCGTTGTCTGACGTGGAATGTCACTGTCCCTGATACTTTTGCAGCTTCTCGTGTACATTTGACATCGCAAAACGCTGGAGCCGCTGCGGAAAGGGCTGCTCACAACAAGCAATGCAAATATGCAGCAATCTCCAAGTCGCACCATTTTGTCCCGGTTGCAATCGAAACCGTGGAATCCTGGCATGCGGAGTCACTGGAGGTTGTTGGAGAACTGGGGAGCAGGATCTCGACAGCATCAGGTGACCAGCTTGAGATGAACCATCTCCTTCAGCGTCTCTCCGTCGCCCTCCAAGTTGGAAATTCCATGGCTATTCTGGGCACCTCAGATTGGAACATTGGGGAGACTGGAGACTGAATAAGGAGACTGAATGACGCTAACACTTAAAAATATTGAAAACGATTAAGGACCTAACAGTTAGCCTGTGTGTATGATTGATAACAATAACAATAATAACAGTAATAATAATAATTATTATTATTATCATTATTATTATAATGATCGTTCGGAAGACCGCTCTATAAGGCTATTTCAGACAACCAACATATTTGTTCAATATTCTAGTCCCTGAGAGATCATGTGTTCCTATTGGCATAATAATAATAATAATAATAATAATAATAATAATAATAATAATAATTGCGGTGGGTCTCCGTCTGAGGACACGCATATTTGAGCCACACGCATGCCCATGCGGATCACGAGTCAATGCGGAAGGAGCACATGGGCTTTCTTGTGGTCTTGGGCCAGGGCGGTTCGCCAGGCACGCAGCACTAAACGACATAATCAGTCGTAGCCTCACACGCGCTGGTTTCCCAAACATCAAGGAACCCCCCGGACTCTCTAGAACGGACGGAAAACGCCCTGGTGGTCTGACGCTGATTCCATGGCGAAGAGGACGGAACCTGATATGGGATGCGACAGTGATCGACACCGTCGCTCCATCATATCTCCAAGCGACGCCATCTTCGGTGGGGGGCTGCAGCGGAAGTGGCAGCCACCCCAGGAAGGCCATCAAGTACAGCCAGCTCGCTGTTACCTATCTCTTCGTTCCATTGGCCTTTTGGACCATGGACCCAGTCAAACATCGACGGAATGGATTTTAACAAAGACTTGGGTCGCCTCCTGACACAGGTCACCAGAGGTCCTAGAGAAACCAGCTACTTATTCCAACGTTTATCAGTCTGCATCCAACGCTTCAATGCAGTTGCCTTCAGAACTTCAGAAGCTCTTTCGTGCAGCTATAATAATAATAATAATAATAATAATAATAATAATAATAATAAAAATAATAATAATAATAATAATAATAAATAATAATAATAATAATAATAATAATAGCAACACCAACAACAATAACAATAAGTAGGGCCATTCCAGACTACGTTTTCGTATTCTTAATGTTCTATTCCATGAGGGATCATGTATACCTTGGGGCAAAAAAATAATGATGATGATAATGATAATTATGGTAATAATAATAACGCCTGAACCAGAAGAGACGCAGCCGTTCCAGATCACCAATTTCTACGTCTCCGGACAATTATTGTATCACCTGATGAGGGTTCAGAACTACCTCGGTTTAAAAAATAATAATAGTATAAACAACAGCAAATGGGCCTAAATAATAATTGGCACTAATTGTTCGAGCAATAATGACAGTAATCATAGCAAAACCATTTACCAGCGTGAGCGCATTGTCATTAAAATACTCAATGCTCATTCTGAATATTTACTCTACTGTAAACTAAACTTATGAGGGACCTTTCAGATAATGAGCAGGAAGTGAGAGCGGACAGGAGCCGGGAGCCAAAAATTCAAATCGATATGAGTGTACAGAAAGGCGACATCATACAAGTCATCGGCGATCGGTCAGTTTAACAAACCACTTTTAAATATGACTTAATTAATTTTGGTCAGTGTGAAAATAAGTCTTAGATATTTAGGCCTAACTGTTTTCCTTTTAGCGTCCGGTCCGTTAAAAAGCGGGTAGTTTACATAGCGAACTTTTGTTGTATTTTAATTTACTCCTGAAATCATATATTAAATCATGCTCTTGAAATCATATTCTAAATAGAAATAAAGTCTTGCTGCAGTGTAAGTAATGAACATGTAGCCGATAGGTGCATTGTGTGCATGTGAAAATATTACATAGTATTAAATATGCATGAACGCATGCATACATAAAATCGTTAATTGAGCAATCGCAATTGTTATCGTAGTCAATCTTCATATTTTGTGTGGCGCCAAACGATAGATAAGCGTAGGGCAAAAACTTATTCACGAGGGACACATCGTCATGGAGATTTCCGTAGGACGTCCAAGTCCCGTTTCCAGAGTGCGTCAAAAATGCATCAATGGATGTGTGAAGGTGGGTGTCGTTTAGGTCGAGAATTGAAACGTGGATGATTAGGTGAATCGCAGTAACAGTTCTTGAAGTGGTCACGTGGTGACATTTTTGAGTGGAATGCCCAAGGGTTGATAGTTAGAAGGAAGTGGGGCAGATGACGGTGGATAATGGAAGAATCGAAAAGGTGCGGAATTCGGGAGGCAAATCGTCCCGAGATGGTGCCATGGTGACCGGGATTGAAGAAGATCGAAACAGGGCGATGGGCGGGTAGAGTGGGTTCGCGAAGTTATTTGGCTGGAAATGTCGCTAGGAGTTGTAGGTTACCTCCGATAAGGATATAGCAGCAGTATACAGGCGGTCTGGAAATCGAGCATGTGCCGGATGTGGCGATCTCACCAAAGTATCTTACTATCTTTCATAGTTTGAATAGTGCTTTTGGTGCCATCATCATCATCGTCATTGATTCCGTGGGCAGAAGGCTCGTCAGTGTCCACTGCGGGATAGAAGATGAGTAGATGAGACTTTTGAAGACGTCCTAAAACTGGCTGTGTAGCACGGAAGAGAATAGAAGTCATTATCAGATTTTGACCCCTTCCTTCCACATCTTCTGACAAAACGCCGTATGAACGAATGATGACAAGTTATTACAGGATTCGAATTTAACCTTCAGCAGCCATGCAAGGCACCATTAAGTCATACATCTCATTCTAACAAGCGACGCCTCCTAGCGAAAGAAGGTCTAGCAACCTTACGGGGATGCGGGTCTAGGACTCAGTTCCTCTGCTCTGCGCCTGAGTGTGTTTACCATTACTCGCCGGTCCCGCTGTTGGTCTTCCCCGTCGTCCTTTCCCATCCGTTGCGTTGAATTTCTTTCGTCTGTTTTCTTTGTGAACGGAGTATCTGCACCCATCCGTTCTACTCTCTCGCTTCCCTCTAAGAGAAGAGGTTACATGCTTGGGACTGGTTCTGGTGCTTGTGGCACCAGAGGCGGCAATGCCTCCCACGCTGGACGGTGTCAGGGTTCCCACTGAGCCCGTCCACCTTGTGTAGCGCCCAAGGTGGTACTTCAGTCAGAGTTTTCACCACTGATGACATGGCCCCAGCAGGCAATCCCTATGTATACTCAGCCGCTGACACCCCTTAACCACGATGAGGTATGGGTAGGGCTTGAGGGGTTCTAGTGTAGACAATTTTAACTCTCGGCAGCTATGTTCGACCCCATCTTGAAAATCAATCTTTCTCGTGAATTCAATAGAACTGACTTTTATTTTGTTAATATTAATAAGCATGACAAAGAGCAACATAATTATTCCGCTGTGAAACCTTTTGAATCAATTTTGTTCTGTTTAAATCACAAATTGACCCGACTGTTAGATCTCCTGAAAAGTGCATACAATTTTTTATGAATTAAACAGGGGAGACGATGGACGCTATTACGCGAAAAACCTTTCAACAGGAGAAGAAGGTCTTGTGTCTACAGACTGTGAACCGATGACAACCAGTACTGATATGGAATCACAAAAGTAAGCCAAACAATTATAGGCGATTTAATTCACCTAGCCACAATAAATGAAGCATGAACAGAAATAAGTTGTAAAGGAAGAAGGGGACAATAATTATACAAGGGAAGAGGATAAAGAGGTGGAAGAGGACAAGGGAAGAGGAGAAAAACTGGATATGGAAGAATATAAAGAACGTTTGGGTGAGGAAGAAAAATAGAAGTCAGAGAAGGGAGACATAGAAAAGATGATGATGATTAGGGAAAGTAAGATGAAGGAGATGAGATGGGTTCGTATAAAGTTGTGAAGTAGAAGAAAGAAGAAGGAGAAGGACGAGGACTGGTCTGGTAAGAAAAGAAGTAGTCGTTGAGAGCGGAGATGAAGCTGGAGAAAGAAAATAAGGAATATGGGAAGCAGCAGAAGTAGAAGAAGAAGGGGGAAGATAAATCACAAGAAAAATGGGAAGGAGAAAAAATAAAGGAAGAAGAAGGGGAAGTAGAAGAAATAGTTGCAGAAGAAGAAGAAAAGAAGAAGAAAATGATGATGACGACGACGATGATGATGAGCAGAAAAATGTGAAGACAAACCAGAGGAAGAAGAAGAAGAGGTGTAAAAGGAGGGATATGAACGTGAAATGGTGCAGAGGAGGAGACGCAGAAGAAATAGGATAAAAAAAAGAAGTCGAAGAAAGGATGGAGAGGAGAAAAACGATCAATTGAGTTGTTTGAGGGATGAAGCAGAAGAAATTGAAGGTAGAATAGATTGCGAAGAAGAGGTCGGAGGAAAAAGAAAGAAGAAAAGTAGACGAAATTTTGGAGAATAGCAGGAAATTATACGGAGTAAGTAAAAGACAGAAAAGAAGAATAACTGGCCAGTATGAAGAGAAAGAAAGAGAAAAGTTGAAGAAATAGACGATGATTAGCAGTCACCTCAATTTCTAACCCCGGTAAGACTTTCCAACGACAACTATTTAAGAAGATAATTTTGAGCGTTTCCCAAGTATTGCAATATTCAGCAAATATTATGGCTTTATAATGAGCTTTGCGATATTAACTCAGTCTTACAGGACATTACTTTTCTCAGAGGAAAGAAGCTACCCGATCATATATAAGTGTTATTTAATACAAGAAATTAACTTCAATTAGAGAAAAACGATTATATAATACTGAAGATTTGTAAGTAAAACTCATAATGTAGGCTACATATTAGGCAGCAGAAAGCTCTTACACTAAATTCGCGGAAAATAGCATGGCACTACACTGTTTCACACTCTGAGATATTGGTAGGACTCTGAGGAGGATGGCATCGCTACAATTGTCTATTGTTCTGTTTAGATGTTTCTTCCAGGGTATGGATAGAGCAGCGGCCGAGTCTAAACTCCTAGAATCAGATATCGAACTCGGAACATACTTGCTTAGGCCAAGCGAAGGTAAAATAACTTCACAATACTATGCATAGTATTTCATGTCACAATACCATCCTCGATTTCCGACGGTTGGTTACATGAATGGACCCGTCAGCGCCCACTATCCTCTGTCGCGTGCTGCACTCGTTAGGAAAGTATCCTCACGTAGGTTCCATTCACGACTTTGTCGATTCATCCCGATTAGAACTAACCGCCTGCGGACATCCTCCATTATTTGACGTAGCGCTTGTGAATAAGCTGTTGTCCTTAGCTTGGATTTTGAGCTCACTACAGAAAGTTGGATATAGCGATAAATAATGTTGACATTCTACCCTTTGCCGTTCACGTTCTCGGTCCCACGCCCATAGAATTGTCATCAAACTGTTCAATATGCGGTCGTGCGACGTTATCACGATATGATCGAAATATCGCAGTTTTCGAATTTAGGTATAGGCCTAGGCCAACAGTTCCTTTCTAGCCTCGTTCGTGTGTACACCCGCGTCACAGGCAAAGGTATTTGTTACATAGAAGCAGACTCAGGTAACGATCTTCTTCAACAACGTAGTGGAGCTCATCGAATACTACACATGTGACCTGAATCTCAGATAAGAAAGAATTGCAACGATTTTACTAAGCCACTGAGAATCCGGTAGACGAAAATGATGACCAACGATTCCCGATGATCATGGTCTTCGTCAGTGATGGGCACGAGACCAAAACCTCGAGACCAAGACCAAAACCGATACCCTTTTTGATAAACAATTAATTTTATTAAGACGCTAAAACGGAATAACACTTAAAAATTAATTTTATTGCTGAAGAATACTAATCTTAATAATGGTCCAGAAAACAGTTTTACCGGCCAGTCTGACCTTTTACGTTCCTTGGCTTCGGCCTGAGAATATCACACTATAAATTACTAATAGCATACATATATAGGCCTATGATAGTTAAATACTTTATGACATCTGAGCAAGTAGATTAACGTTCCGTTTGAACGATGTAGGCCTACTGGTTCTCGGAATTGTAGGTTAACACTGACTATACGTGGCCGACCACATAATTATCAGATTGTTCCAAAACTTTGAAATTTGTGAAAGCAAACTTTGAAATGGCTGATTCCATTGCAAATGCGTTTTTTACCCATAATAACATGTATATATTGTTGGGAACCCGTGCATAACCTGCCCTATAGTTTACCGTGGTGGCCTATACCTGTGTTTGTATGAATGTGGGATGGTCTCGTTGGACATCCTTTTCTTTGTATCTCTCTCTCTCTCTCTTCTGCTCTGTGCAATGTCTTTAACTAGGTGTGTCCTTCTCTGCAAATAGAAGGAACACATTATTCTAAGGGAGTTCTGACAGTCATTCTTGTTTTGGGAGATCGTAAGCGTTCAGTCCGTTGCTGATTTTCTGCGTGTGACTGTCTGAATCTCAGTTGTTAGTCATTAAGCTAGAAAGGGACATCCTCTGTTTAATGTACGCCGTTCTCTCGCGGTTCCGTTTCCTTTGAGGACAACCGTGTTGAAGTTGTGCCTGTCTTGTCTGACGGTCGGTCAGCAGTTTCTTGACTTCCGTGTCGTTTTGCTGTTTTCTTGGGGGACGAAGGTTATGTATAACTTGTGTATAAATGATTAAATTGATATTTTTATCGTATTCCTGGAGCCTTAATCATTTTCTCAGCATTCAACAATATATAGATGATCCGCAGACTCCGCACGCCATAAATCGATAACAAGCGCGTAGGGTCTAAACATCCGGTGTCTCTAATAATCGAACATAACCCAAAAATATCAAAGAAATTGCTCTGATGTATACGGCAAATGACCAAAAACGCTAACCTAAGACGGAGACCAATCCCAAGACCGTTCCTTTAAGACCAAGGTCAAGACCGACGCAGTCGAGACCGAGACCAAGACCGATGGTCCGAGACCAAGACCAAGACCGATGCATTCGAGACCAAGACCAAGACCGATGCATTCGAGACCAAGACCAAGACCGATGCATTCGAGACCAAGACCGATGCATTCGAGACAAGACCAAGACCGCAGTTTTCCAAGACCGCGGTGTCAAGACCACATCCCTGCTCTTCGTACACGGATTCTCAGCGGCTTCTGATAAACTTGCTCCTAAATGCTTGATAGCGCATGTCTTATTCCTTCTCACCGCAATTTGGTATCGTTGCTGATCGACTTGCGCATTTTGCCAATTTGACTTGTGTCCGTGATCCCCATGACAAGCCTTGGTCTCACTTTGCACAGTGCATGAAAAGCGCTAACAGACAATTAATTGACGTCTAGGCAATAAATGCGGTCAATTAAATGCTTTGATTGCAATTTACGTTCTGGCTTGACCTGGCAACAAGTCTATATAAAGTACAAACCGTGCTATGTTATACCGACGCAAATCATCCTTGTCATGGATGCGTCGTTAAATAAACTTATTACACACATATATATATTATACTGTGGTACGGTATGACATGACTGTATGTTTTCTCATCCAATGACAGGTGACTACGCTCTTTCGCTTCGGTGCCAGAGTGAATTATACGAGCTGGAGATCAGACATTACAAGGTCCGCGTTACTGACAAAGGCATTTGTTACATCGACGCCGTATCAAATAAAAAAAATTTCAGCAACATCGTGAAGCTCATCAAATACTACAAGGGTGAGTTGACGCAAAGATAGCAATTAAAGAATTGCTATGAATTTGGCTTACACTGAACTAGAAGGTAAGTAGCAAGTCTTGCGATGCTTTGGTCCGTGTTTTGATTTACCATTTCTGGTTAAAAGGAAATGGACGTCGAACCTACGTCCTAGTATGAGACATCTAAGTTCAGATTTTTATTAATAAACCAAAGTAAAAAACCTTGCAAAATTTTAATAATTTCTGAAAACGTCAGATATCAAGTTTCTTTTACTGGCGTCATCATCGGCAGCTTGATCTACATCGTTATCATTAGTCTATGATTAGAGAAAGGTCAATGCAGAACACTTGACTATATATAAAATAGGTAGGTCTAACGTTTGAATATTTGGGAAAGTACCTCCCAGCAGGCTCCCGTAAGCAGATAGAACCCAAACATCTCAATAAACACAATGTTGATCATTATTGTTTAAAACAGAGAAATACATATGATTGGAAATTTCAGAGAACTCTGAACTTCGATGTAAACTAATAACACCGCTTCTTCAGGATGACCCGCTGGCTAGTTTGGCTGTCAAATATGAAGACTTGAAACTGGGAGATATGCTTGGATCGGGAAACTTTGCCTCTGTATATGCTGGTAATATTTTACAGTCGTGAATTCTAATGTATTTGAATATTAGTCGTCGATCCTTTAGTGATATCCCGTGATACTTTATGAGACGTATAACTACCTGGGGCCAAATAAACTGGTATGAAGTATACGGGGGAAAGACCATTTCTCTCCTCATCATGTCAAATCATCCCCGGTTATGGTATCGCGTCAGTTGATCCCCGTCGATTCGTCTCCTAGTCAATTGATCTCCTGGTCATTTGATCCCCTCGAATCTCTAGGCTGCGCGTCCCAGACTTGTAGCTGAGACTGTTAGTAAACAAAAGATTGATTTTACTGATTTGCAAAATAACATTACAAAATAACTAATTAAAGCCCAGGCTTCTTGTCACTCCGCGCTGTAACTGGACTTCTTAATCCTTCTTTTCTGGCGTGTATACTTTGACGGCAACCCCGCTATAGTTATTTCTATCATTTGTACATTTGCTCCTCGTCTTGATTCTTCCATCTTCGAAAGTTCGTGTCGCTGAGACTGCTGAAATTCGTCTTACTCGCTTTATACACGGCCATCGCAGCTAATCATGGGAAGCCACTAATTTTGACCACTGCTTAATTACCTGAGATGACAACATTACACAGAACACACGTAATGTGAGAAATGTGATTGAATACTTCTATAGCGGCGTTCAAAAATCAGCATCGCTTTCACCAGTCGTCTGTGGAGCCTTAAGGCGTCTCCGGAACTTGGAATTTGAGAAGACCGTTCTAAGCTAAAGGACCATCATAAGAACAGCTCATAGATTGGGCCGCAGTAATGCCCAATTCCAGGGTCACGAACAGAAGGGGAAATTATAATGAACAGGAACCTGACATGGAGATAAACTTAATTGATCTTATCCAGCTGGAAGCGCCCACCTAGCTATATGAACTGTGTCTTCTGTCTTGTCAGAGTTCAGCCGTTGGCGGTTAGAGGAGAGCCAAGCGTTTATGTCAGATGAAGTCTCTAGTAAACGCTCATTGATATGGACTTCTTTGGTAGCCGAGGAAGCTGATCTGTGAAGATGGCCTGAGTCACGAAACTCTCACTCTGAGGCAACAAACCAGCCTCAGGGCGTGAGTTTTCCGACTATACTCAAGCCCTTCTGCGTATATAATTGCAGGTACTCTATATGGAAGTACACAGGTGGCCGTAAAATTGTTAAGGAATGGGAGTTCAATGACGGTCGAGGAGTTCAGAATGGAAGCAGAGATGATGCACAAACTGCGCCATCCTAATTTAGTCTCCCTTCTGGCGATCTGTGAAAACGGTGGCAACATCCACATCATAACGGAAAGGATGTCCAAGGGAGCCATACGAGACTTACTCCGAGAAGACGATAATCACGTTGTCACATTCCCGGACCTAATGGTCATAGCGATTCAGGTTGGGCTCTGGGTTTTCTGTATTCAGGTGCGGCAAGTTGAGATAGGATGAACGACTTTGTATTGGTTTTAGTAGGCCTAGTATAGCATCATTATTAGTTGTTATTAGTTAAAACGGTCTTTAGATTTATATGAATTGCAATTTATCAATAGCCAGAGAATGCTCAGACAACTAGGAAGGTCACCATTGGCGGCTCTCGAACTGAGCCGCACACACATATTATAGCGGAAGCAAGGGATTCGCATTCAGAGTTCCAGGACCTTCCTGCATCCAGGTTGGGTGAAGACATGAGGACCACACCGTCCATCGCTCCTTTGATGGACGAAGACAACTGTTCTGTACAAGGTGTCCACGGTACTTTAATAAATCGTAACATCTCTCAGTGGTCGATTACAGGTGCTGCATCAAATGCGCTTTTCCCAGTTTCGTAAGGTGAGATAAAATGAAATATGTGAGCTAAGGAAGGATTCCATTCCTGTTTTAACTGTTCCTTTCTTCGTCCTTCACCGGTTCTTTTCACACTTCCCCTCTCCTTGATATTCATCTTAGCCTGTCTCTTCCTTAGCATCGTCTTCTGTCTGTCTGTTCTTCGTCTTTCCTCTCCTTCATCTCCATCTTCTCTTCCTTCTCCTCTTTGTCCTCCCTGTTATTCTTCACTTCGTCTAATTCTACTTATTTCGTTTCCATCATCACCATCATTGAAAATTTTAGGCGTGATCATAAACATCCTCAGCATCATAATAAACTTATTGACAGGTGGTTGAAGGTATGTGCTACCTGGGACAAATGGGTTTTGTCCATCGCGACCTCAGAGCTGCGAACGTTTTAATGGGAGAAGGAAACGTTACTAAGATCGGTGATGTTGGTCTGACAAGACTTCTCGACCGCTACTACGAGCACGAAGATTACTATCAGGACAAAAAGGGTTAGTTGCCGATGACCTTTAATAGTTTTTATCCTGGAACGATATCCCCCCGTGCGACAGATCTTAACCTAAACAGTTTGCAGGATCAGTCTGCATAAAAGCGCGTTTAAGACCTGCGTCGGCTATCTAGGCAGAGCCTGACATCGTCGGGAAGTGCCGTGATCACCGTCGTCGTCGGGTTGAAGAAGCGAGCCTTGTAGGTACAAGTGATTCCGAGCGATCGAGCGATCTACAGCGTCAAACTTCTAGCCAAAGCCTACTTCGAATGAGAGCCTTCAGTGACTGCAAGAGCTTGCTTATATTCCCGCTGTCTTCAGGAAGTTGCAAGAGCAACAATAATTGAGGGCCTGATGCATGCTTCCCCAGCCTGGTGGGGTACACAAATAGCGGGGACCACGACCGTTTGAGGCGCTTTGACGCGCGGATGAAACGAGTGGGATTCCTGCCGACGGAAACTGCGTCAATAGAAATGAGGGCTGAACAGGTCGATGATACCTTCTCTCAGGAAAAGGCTTTACCACTAATTTGTCGTGCAGAAAAAGTACAATCTTCTTCCAGTCCTCCACGTTTGCAATCTCGTCATAACAAATCAAAACGTGACAAGTCTCTAACGTTCCCGTGGAGGCCGAACGCAGTTATCAGTGACTAAACGCCGCCAATACCTGTAGTCCTGTAATATTACTCATATCTGCTCTCAACAAAAATCATGAAGAAAAAAAGTTATATAAATTGCAGAGAAACCGTAGAACGTGTTACAGGCTATAAAACATAAATGTAATGCCAAATTCTAATGCAGCTGAATCATGAGAAACGCTGCAGCTTATTATCCAGAATGGACTAATATCGAGATTAATTGTATTGTCAAAGGACATTTTCAATTTTAAAAAAAATCAGAAACTGGTTTTCTCTTCGTTACTACAAAACGGCTACCGAGAGCATTCTACACTGCCATTCAGGAGCTGTCTTCTGTCCATCAAGGATTTTTTTCTGATCGAACAGAGTCGCATTGCCGCCTCCCCGTCTTCCCGTTGCTTGTCTTTCGATTTCTTAGAAGATTCGATCAATTCACAGCATGTTGCATTTTTTTTAAATCGTCGGGAGTGAAGACTAAACTGAATGAAGGTGCACGCGGTTGAGCAAAGTTCTATGCCAACTGCTGCCAGCCGCATATAATACCCTTCTGGTCGTTATGGACTGTTTCAGATGCCGTCTTTCCCTTCAAGTGGACTGCGCCAGAGGCCGCCAAAAAACAGAAGTTTACCGTCAAAACCGATGTCTGGTCTTTCGGAATTTTCCTCTACGAAATGGTATTAAAGAAGCAGGAACTGGGCCTATAGAGACCATTAAACATCAAATATTGACGTGCACCCACTTCCTTCTGGCAGCCAGTGTACTGAAATTCTATGTGAATAAACTACAAGTGGAGTAGCTAAGTAACACTTCGATGCCTGTAAACGTTCTAGCACTCGACTCGCTGCATTTATGAACGTCATAATGCGTTCTTAAGACAGATATCTTTCAGTTGTCAAGGCAGGCGATAAATATCTCTTAGCCTCACGATTAAATTTGAACTCTGGTCAAACCTATACATTTAACTCGCTTCTAGGCTTCTCTGTTTAATCCAAGCGCCCTAAGAGTCGTAGTCTTTATGCAGCGGAATCGTTGCAATACGTTTACCAACACTGAGCACTGCAGATGGGAATAGGTTGAACTCTTGCGCTCGTCCTTGAACGACTATCTTCCAGCTTCAAACCTTTTCAGGTCAGTTGCACTGTACTGTTTGTAGACTGGAAACATTTGAGACAGACAAAGCTCCGCCAATCTTAACCTGAAGACCAATAAAACTGAGTCTGTTTATATGTCAGCCTCTCTGAACAGCGGAAAAGACCATTGCTAGAGAACTAACTTTAACTTCGAATTTTGCACAGAATATCTGTCGCAATGGGCTCCATATTTGGGAAGCGCAAAAAGAGTGACAAATCCACCACCGAACAGGACAGGGATGCAAAGGATTTACCACCTCCGGAAAACATTCCGCGCAACGCCGATTTCACCCAATCCTTCACCAACCTAGGCCAAGTGGAACCCCCAGGCGGACACTATGCTAATCTTGATGAGGAGGACCATCGTACCCGTCATTCAAGCTTTGGAGACGTCAGCGACCTGGCTCCTCCATATCTCCCACCGCGGACCAATCCATCATCGGTGCCTTATAGTAAACCTAAACCACTAGGGTCTCGCACAAAGGATGTGCATGGTACGTATCAATGAACAATTCAAAACATGTATCGCATCTTTAGACTTATATAGAGCGCCTCTCGGAGAAAAACTATTCAGAGGCTTCCTCAGCACGAGAAGCCAGAATTGGCGGATTACGCTCTTACAATTATATTATATTTTTTGTGTCACCCTATATAATTCAAATGCAGCAAATGGTGTTGTCGTTGACTCAGTATTATGGTAGTTGTCCTCGCCGTCGTCATACGGCAACCTTATCATGACCATTGTCATAATAAACATCATCATCATCATCATTATCGTTGTCTTGTTGACTAGTAGGTCTAACTGACTAGTAACCGAGCTACAATCAGGTGCACATCCAAAAGATCAGTCCGAAAAGATAGAAAGGTCAGCCTGAGGTGGATGAACAACCCCGAATAAATCAAGAGCAGTACAGTATAGTTCAACGTAGGTCATGACTGGGACTGGAAAAGGCCATTATCCACCTTTGTCGTCGTCACAAAGATGACTACTCAACCCCAGCGCGGTCAAGTAAAGTCATCTCAAGATGAGAGAGGAATGCCTGAGAAAGGGTTCTGGGAATGAAGCGCAGCGTCAAAGAGAAGCCTTTCCAAATCCTGGTTTGACTCGGTTCAATAAACCTCGTGTGAAGACGAAGGACAAATCATTAACACTTGTCTCCGTCCGGTCTTTGATTCACAAATTAATACTGCCCTGGAGCCCAAAGAAAATGAGTTAAACGGAAAAAATCACTAAATTGATCCTATTTTTTCGCATAATCTGGCGGTGCGTTGTTTCTTGTGTTCCTGACTTCAGCATGCGAAGAAGTTCAGGACAAGAAGAACAAGAAGAACATTCCGGTAAAGAAGGAAATTGATGATAGGAAGGAAATGGATGGAAATAATTCTACTGAATGGCGTAAGCGTTTGAATATTCATTGGCAGGAGGAGAAGAGTTATTAGTAGAAGTATTTCTAGAGTCATGGTATCAGTAGTTGTTATGGTACGAACGTAGTTGGGGTAGTGGCAGCTGTCGTGGAAGTGGTGGCAGTAGTATCGGTAGTAGCAGTAGTAGGTGGAGTAGTAGTAGTAGGGGAAGTAGTAGCAGTAGTAGGTGGAGTAGGGGGTGGAGTAGTAGTAGTAGTAGTAGTAGTAGTAGTAGGTGGAGTAGGTGGAGTAGGTGGAGTAGTAGTAGTAGCAGCAGCAGCAGCGAGGAAGTCGTGGGAAGTAGTGGAAGTAGCAGCAGAAGTGGTAGCCGTGGAAATAGTAGTAGCAGTAGTGGGAGTAAGTATCAGTAATAGTAGCAATGATGACGATAGGTAGTCGCTTGGACTCATTAATTATCCTTTCAAGCGCCTTTCCTGTTGTGTTCATCTCGCTTGGCTGACAAAACTTTTATTGTTGTTATCATCGTCATCATAATCATTATCGTTATCATCGTCATTAACATCGGATAAATATTTTAATCAGAAGGACATTATTTTGTTTGCGTGGCCATTCTTATAGTTCAGTGTCTAGTGTGTTCTAGTGTGTTCTTTATTTCAGAGCAACCGACTGAATACTATGCCACTCTGGAATTTCGTAAGCGTTATTTTAATCGGCGTCAAGACGCCAAAGAAATTTCTTGCTTCACTCTTCTGCAAACGATGTCTGTATGTTTTAATGGCCTCGTATGGGTAGCACGTTGGCATTCTCACGTGAAGAATTTAGAACCAGATAATCGTTTCATTTCGCTCTAGTCATCCCGGTTTAGAAGGTATTGAAGTTCACATTTTTCTTTGCGGCAGTTTATCCTGAGAGACCAGTAATCCGTATCCAACTCATGTGCAAATAATAACAGTACTACTACTACGACTACTACTACTACTACAACTCCACCTAATAATAATATTAATAATAATAACAATATATTCCATGTCAATTCTGGGCACATCAGACTCAGAATGGAACTAAAGTGAGACTAGAAACTGATTGACTCTGACGTATAATAATAATGAACTAATGAGTCTGTATCTATATCCGTTGGTTCACGAAACAAATAAATTTACAACAACGTATAATAAAATAATAATAATAATAATAGTATTAATAAAAATAATAATAACAATGATTATAACCTCAACATTAATTGTAATAGCATTAACAACCGGAAGCCTGAGGAAGACGAGAAACCGTTTTCAATGGGCTGCCGGCAGAGTTCATCAAGCTTCCGAGTGTTGTTGATTATAACTGAATATATTGTCAACTACACAGATGATAGACATTGTAGGTCCTTTTCCAACTGGTCCAAAAGTGAGAGCGGACAAGGACTATGAAACAAACTCTACAACCGATTTTAGCTGTAACAGAGGAGATATTCTGCTACTCCTCAACGAAAGGTCAGTAATACGATGTGGAACCCTACATGTATAATCAATCAAACCATTCATTTATGTATATCCTAGGATCACGAGGGCGCCATATAAATGTACGAATACAATACAATATTAAATCTTATGCGCATGTGAAATTTCTGTATGAATTTAACAGAGCCTACGATGGAAGGTATCACGTGAGAAACCTCATAAGTGGACACGAAGGTCACGTACCTATCAATTTGGCCACGAAGATAACGGCCGATGACGTGGAATCACAAACGTAAGTCAGAACAATAGTGCGTGTGTATGAGATAGAGGGAGAGACTAGGAGAGACAAAGATATAGAGAGGGAAGCGCGAGGGAAGGAGTAAGGATGGAGCAGGATGAGGAAGAGGAGGAAGAGGAGGAAGAGGAGGAAGAGGAGGAAGAGGAGGAAGAGGAGGAAGAGGAGGATGATGACGAGGCAGTCAGGAAAAGAGTGGAGTTCGAAACGAAGAAAGCGTAGGCCTAAGAACTGGAAGGTGATTAGGTGGATGAAAATGAAGAAAGGAAGGAGTTGAAAGAAGAGAAGAGAAGGACGATGACGATGGCGTGGAAGAGGAGGAGGACAACAACAAGGGACAGAGATAGAAGATGAGTTAGAAGAAAGTAGAAGTTGACGACATTACTGATGATGATGATGACGACGACGACGAAGACGATAATTATGACATAGAAAAAAGAATATGGTGACAGTTTGAGGACGTAATTAGTAATTAAGTACAAGAGAATGCTAGAGAAGCGTACGGAAAAGACGATCATTTACGGTTATTTCTCTAAGATTCTGTCTACATGTTCAAACGAAATATCTGGATAATGCTACCGATGATTATAGGCCTAAATAAAATAGTTTCTTCTTTGCATCTGTATGATACAATCAATATTCAATTGATAAAGTATGTTGACTAATTTATCGAACTGGTGACAATTGAATCCTTATCCATTTTCACAGATACCTCTTTCGGTGGTTGACGAGAGCAGAAGCCGAAAAAAAGCTCATGGAACCAGAAATCGAAATCGGAACGTACTTGCTAAGACCAAGCAATGGTAAAAAAACTGACATTATGTTGCATGTTCAGATCTAACAGACATTATTACTTTCGATATTAAATTACTGAACAAGTTACAGTTCATTTCTTGCCTCACATGACTGCGCTGTGGGTGGATTTCCAACAAGTCTCCACAAAAGACCAAGATCCTTTGCCTAGAGTAGTGGACACTCAAGTGCAGAGCTCAGGTAGTTAGTTCGATTCTCGCAACCCTCGCACGGTTGACTATAATTCTTTCGCTTGTAGGCGGCGTTGGTTAGCCTACAGTTAGATTATACTGTAAAGTGTTGTGAGTGTACAGTGCATAGCATAATGGGCGCTTTGCATGGCTGCTAACAGTTTAATTCGGCTGGTGTATAATCTTTTCATCATCGTGAGGACCATGTTTGTAATCATACTGCGGTTTGTCAGTTTGAAATAAAACGAAGATTAGGACTATTATTAACATAATATTATTAATAATATTATTATCCGACTCTCGTGATAACTCCTGTCATCATTCGTTCATATTGTACTTGTAATCACACTGCGGTTAGTCAGCGTGAAATTAAACGAAAATATAAATGATCCCTGTTATTATTATTATTATTATTATTATTATTATTACTACTACTACTACTACTACTATCATTATCATAATCATTATCATTATCATTATTATTATTATTATTATTATTATTATTATTATTATAATTACCATAATTGTGATGTCATGTGACATTGTGTTATTATATATCACGTCACATATTATGCCGTACGTGTAGTCCGAAGATCTTAAGCGTATTATATTCCGTGACAGGGGGTGATTACGCTCTTTCGCTTCGCTGCAATGATATAAAATTCGGTCAACTGGAGATCAGACATTACAAGATCCGAGTCATTGCTAAGGGCGAATGCTATATCGATACCACACCAAGGAGCAATACCTTCAAAAGCTTCGTGCAGCTGATCAAAAACTATACAGGTAAAGAGATGACATGACGTGCTAATAAGTATACGCTTGTGCCCTGCGCTTGGCTTTCAAATGGCGCTTTAGAAGTTTGGAGGTTACGATTACTAGGCAGAATGTCTGACTTTATGAGTGAGCTTCTATACTATACACTGTAATAATAGAGCTGCGATTTGATACTGTAAAGATAACGCAGTTGCTACTCTTTACTATCATTATCTGCGGGCACGGGTCTGGTGTACCCGCAGACTTCTAGTTCTGTCTTGATCGCATTGCTTAAAATTAGAAATATAAATGGTTTAAATTTCAGACTTACCTGGTCTTCGATGCAAACTAAAGAAGCCGCTTACTCAAGATGTCCCGCTGGATGATCTGGCTGTCAACTATTCAGATTTGGAACTGGGAGAAATGATTGGGTCGGGGAACTTTGGCTCTGTATACGCTGGTATAGTCAATTATATTCTGTTCTGTTATAATCTAATTTATTCTATTTACGAACTATAAAGCGCTATAGTAGTATACAAAGGCTCTCCCAGTGCGAAGAACCACTCGATAAACGAGAAATTAAGACTAGGAGAACGAATAGAAACAGTAATGACCATAATTTATATTACCTGAGCATGAAGGTAGGTATTTTCACATCAAAGGTCCAACAGAGACACAAACGCAACGCGGAGCTGTGGCAGTTCAAGCCTGGGTGCTACTTCAAATACGTGATTTCTAATGTATTTTTTAATTTATATAATTTAATCTTGCACAAATTGAAAGACTGGGACAAGGTGTGAAAATTGTATACAAGATAAGCGTAACCGTGTACAGGAAGATCGATATATCAATCAATCAATCAATTAATCGAACTCATTGTTTCTAGATTGATGCTACGAGTGGCGAATGACAGGTTGCTCAGCTTGCTGTTAAGTTATCTGCGAAACAATGGATTCAAATTATTAAATAATTAGGCTTATATCAATCAATCAATCAATCAATTTGCTTATTTATAGCCACAGTAAAAGAATTGCTCAAGGCAAACAAATAAAGAACATCAATTATAAAACTAAAGGCTACAAAATGAGCCCTAATGGGAGAAGGGGCACCCGAGCAGCAGAATTACCAACAGAAAAGATAGTTGCCGTATTAGTATTGTCTCTTTTATAGGCGCACTGGGAGAAATCTATCAAGTCCCAGAAACAAAGAGAACTCTTAACTAGTTAAGTAACTTAACTATTGCGGAGGTGTGCACGGACGACAAGAGTTGGACCAATGGCCAGAGTGATACCATCTGCTTCGTCATAGACCGATCCCTGTGGGTATCCCGCCATACCATTTTTTTTAAAGGGATCGCAACTTGTTTTTAAATGAATGAGGGGTAATAGAAGGACGTATTTCCAGCGGTAGAATGTTCGAAACCAACGGGCCCGAAGATCTAAGACTAAGTTTTCTTAGGTTTGTCCGAGTTCTAATAGGACGGTAAGAGCCGGAATTCCTGGTCCAATAGCTATGAATGTCTGAGCAATAATATAATAGATCTATTTAATATTATAACAATATGTTTCAGTAGAACATTTTTACTCGGCGCCCTTCAAGAAATCTACTCGGGGCGCTCTAGCCTAAATTATGATATCAAATGTCAATACTAACGAACATGACTGTCACAACAGTTAGCAAAGCAGTTGACATATTATATACGAATTAAAAAAACATATGAATAAATTATTGCAGGTACGCTAAGTAATAAAGGTCAGGTTGCCGTGAAATCATTGAGGGCGGGCAGTTCGATGTCGGTAGGTGAATTCAGAAAGGAAGCTGAAACGATGCATAAACTGCGCCATGATAATCTAGTCTCTCTTCTGGCTATCTGTGAAGATAGCAATGGTAAGATCCACATCATAACGGAGATCATGTCTAAGGGTGCACTGCTCAAGCTACTTCGAGAAGACACCAATCACGTCATCAGCTTCGCGGACATTATGTACATGGCGATTCAGGTTGGACTCTGAATGCTTTCTATGATCAGATACGGCAAGTCATGGTAGGATGACTACTAGTGTTAGTAGTATTTAGTGTCATTAGTAGTATAAATTGGTTTCGGAAGTCTTAAAAGTCATGATAGTGAAAGTTTATTATTACGAAGAGACAAATTTTAATAAGTTGGGCTAAGGAGGGATTGCATTCTTGTTGTTATCGTTATGCGTTCCTTTCTCTTCCCACTCTTCTCATCTTCTTCTTCGTCTGCCTCTTCACTACAGCATCGACTTCTATCATCCTCAGCCAGTATTCTCAGCCAGTTCTTCATCTTTCCACCTCTTAATCTCCATCATCTTTCATCTTCACCATCTCGCCGTCATCGTAGTTATCGTCATCATTATGAGCCATCTCTTCTTCTTTCTCCTCCACTTTCATCTCCTCTTCCTTGGCTTTTTTCTTTGCCCTCTCATCCCTCCACTTCCTTTGATATCTTCGTTTCGATCACCACACTCGTTCTACATTCTAGTCGTGATCATCAATATCCTCAACATTATAATAAGCTGATCGACAGGTGGCTGAGGGCATGTGCTTCCTGGAGAGAAAGGCTTTTGTCCATCGCGACATCAGAGCTGCGAACGTCCTAGTGGGAGAAAGAAACGTTACTAAGATCGCTGATTTTGGTCTTACCAGACTTCTCGACAACTATTATCAGCACGAAGATTTCTATCAGCATAAAAAGGGTTCGTCGTTGTAGATCTTTAATAGTTCAACATCTGGATAAAACTGTCATCAAGTTTTTTTGTGGTACTCAGAAATTGGCTTCCACTTTATTACAAAGAGACTGAAAGAGTCCTCTTCTTTGGTTGTCGAGGTTGTCTTATCGACACTCATTGTCTCTAATACCGTTCGGGTCTGGGTAGAGATCGAACCGACCGAGTTGCATATTCTACACGACTTGGGAGATTATTAAATAACCCTGAATTACATTTGACAAGGCTTATCTCTCCCAAGTCGCGTAGAATATGCAACTCGGTCGGTTCGATCTCAACCCAGACCCGAACAGCATTAGAGATAATTGTACTGAGTGTAAGCTAGATAAGACAGCTTAAATTGGCAAAGAATAGGCTGACTGAAGGTGTATAATATATTTGGCTGGTCACAGTTCACTCCTAGTCGCTGCCAACCATATATCGCACCCTTGTTGGATTGTTTCAGAGTCTGGATTTCCGTACAAATGGACTGCGCCTGAGGCCATCAACCAGCTGAAATTCACCGTCAAATCCGATGTCTGGTCTTTCGGAATTCTTCTTTACGAAATGGTGACACACGGGAATGAACCATACGCAGGTAAATCACGGGAATATGCTATCAACTCTTCTCATCTGATCAAATCTAATCTATCTAATCTCATCACAACTTTCGTAAGATAACATTATCTCATCCAACCTATCTTATCTAGCCTGTTCTCATCTTCTCATCTTACATCATCAAATATCACCTTGTCCGATATCAGCTTCTGATGCCCATCTTTTCCATCCTAGTGGTATTTAGAAGAGGCCCATGCTCTCTATTCCACGGTCCTTGAGTTGGCACTGGTAGGAACCCAAGATCTTGGTCAGAGGACCAGCGCAACGCAGGGCAATGATCGTTTATACAGCGCCCGGTGAGATATCTACTCACAGACACTCTCTACACTAACCTATATGTAAAATGTCATTACAATGTTACTACATAAGCCATAAACTGCGCCCTAGATTACACCCGTTTACTCTACCAGTAAAATGCGATAGAAATTTTATCTCCAAGATTCTTTATAAATTCAAATTTGCAGCTCATAATAAATAGTAGGCTTAATTGGGCCTGTCATGACCCTACCTGCCGATCTGGTCGCGAGCTACGAACAATAACCTTTTGTAACTTACTGCTATTTGTTAGTTTGTTTCTCATTAAGCGAAGATATAAATAATTTTATATATATATATACACACAACAGGTAGCGAAGCAGTTGCCATATCCGAAAAATGCGAGTGAATGATTAATTGCAGGCACGATACGTAACAATTTTTCATCTGGCCTCATCCAATTTTACCGCTTGATCTGATATATGATAGCAACTCTTTTGAACTCGCTCTTCTTCCTGTTTTCGTTGCAGCCTTGTCAGCCCACGCAGCCCATGATTGGGTAGAGGAGGGTAATCGCCAGAAGAGACCAACAAAGCACCATTGTCCGACAGTTCTCTACGATATCATGATAGAGTGCTGGAAGCAGAACCCTGACGACCGACCTAACTTTGAATACATCAAAATACATCTTGTTAAGATTACAAAGAATGCATAGGATGCCATTACGACTTTCCGAAATAGTTTCTGAGTGAACGTCATAACCCCTTCTGAGTATGTGATAATCTGCTTCCTCTGTCTACCCCTTTTTCGCCGTCATCGGAGATCTCCCCTCTCAGCCTCTATAACTGACCACCTCTTCGTTTGTCTCGAGTTCGTCCAGTGAACTTTTTCCATCCTCAGCCATATCCACATCTCAAAAGCTTCTGACCCTCTTATGGCCTCCTTTCTGGTTGGTGTCTATTTCAGTGCCACACTCCACGTCATAGTACCCTCTAGAGTGACCCAACTATAATGGATAATTAGGGTGCTGTGCTGAAAATATTCGTAGTCGCATAAACGGTGTCTTGTTGCAAAGCGACGATAAATCAAATCGAGACGATTTGTCAATGTATTTGATATTATATAATTATGTGCTCGAATCTACCGTGTTTATAAACCTAATGGCGAGATGAAGGCTTATCCATGGGCCATACGCTGCGTCAGGTCAGGACAGATAAAACAACATGTGCAGAGTTTATATTCACAGATGACATTCTGAAATAAAGTCAGTAAATCATTTTCACATTCTCACACAGATTCGCAGAGCTCACCAGACGCTTAAAGCGCCACTCGAAAGCCAAGGCCAGGGCACCAGCTTATTCACGAGCGTTCAGTATTAATAACTACCATAGACTCCATTCAAGGACAAACTCTCTACAGCGTGTGTGATCCCTACACAGTGACGCCTCGGACGATGGTCAAATCTGCTCACTCAGCGCTCACTGAGCGTTACGGGTCGACAGCTCTAACCAATCGGCCACCGTGCCACACACCCTAATGCTCTCTTCCTTCTGTCCTGAAAGATCCGTAAAACCTTTGACCCTTTGTCTGAAAAGTTGACAATGTTGAGCAGTATCCCTAAGACAAATCAAATGCTCGCGTGACTGTAACGTGAACAGGTTTCATCAGCTGGTCACAAAGGCATAGACAAGAATGGCCACAACGCCGTATGATGACGAGCGGGAAATAACTAGCAACTGGCGAAGCCACAAGTAATAGTAGCCACTGTTATTAATCACTTTCGTCAGGCTTTTGAGACACATAACACCATCTGTAGTTGATCGCGTACATGAATTACTTTCAGGTGAGTTTAAGCAGTCGTTTATTTAACCTGGAGGTCAAATAGGCGGATCTACCGACATAGACCGAATTCCGCAATATGCAAATGCAGAAGGGTCCACTTCTAATCTAGGCTTCGTTTCCCTTGACAGATCTATACAAAACAGATAACCATCACAGTGAGTGTGGCCCACGTAGCCAGACACTTCTTTCTCAGTACGCAATCTGCAATCTTCACTTACTTCCCTACTTGATTTAGGATTACATTGTATTAGATTAGTTCAGTTCAGATTGAACTTTTGTTATGTGATTAGCGTTTTGTGTTAATCCCTGATTTGATGCTTTCATGCGAAAACTGTGATGTCGCTGTTGTCTGGCTGCATTCGACACAATTTAATAATATCGTCTGATTAATGCAGACGAACAATTAGTCCCTTGTTGGTATGGGTGTACGTGTTAAATGCAGGAGATTGAGATTCAGACAGACAAACGGACAGACAGACAGACAGACGGACGGACAGACAGACAGACGAACAGGCAGACGGACGGACGGAGAGACAGGCAGACGGACGGACAGACAGACAGACGAACAGGCAGACGGACGGACGGAGAGACATGCGTGCGTACATGCATATATACAAACGCATAAACACGCACGAGCACGCATACCTAAACTCACCGTCATATACACGTACACACATTCACAGACGTAAACACACATATACAAAAATAGAAACAAAAATACATACATACACACAATCATACATACAATCATACATACAACCATACATACATATATACATACATACATACATACATACATACATATATACATACATACATACATACATATATACATACATACATACATACATACATACATACAACCATACATGCATATATACATACATATATACATACATACAACCATACATACATATATACATACATACATACATACGTACGTACGTACGTACATGTATGAGCACACATACCTGAACCTACCTACATATATAGAGAGCTTTCAAGTGTGCTGACGAGATTATTCAGTCAGCCCCGTCTAGTTGACGAGCGCATTTACACGCACACATCAGACCTCTCGCTCTTTGCACCCCTCCAACACGGACATTGTTTCACAGGCCTTTGAAAAATGCCCGTAAGCGGCCTGCGACGGCCTGCCATCGGTCGGCCCACACGTAGGCCTCGACTAGTCACGGTAGCGTTAAACCGGCAGAGACCCGATCGAGATCGATCTAAAGTGATTGCGATTTGAACTGATTGGGGAAACTTTGTTTTGTTTCAAAGAGACTTCCTAGTTCGATGATAACACAGTGAACGTTCATTATCGAAATCAGTATTCGACAGTAATTAGTCAAAATCGCTTCAATAATCTCGACTGGACAATTATGGACAATTATCTCTGCCGATTCGAACGGTCCTCTCTTGCCTGAACGCATGGTACAAAACTCGATTAATAAGATATTCTGTTTAGTATAGCATGCATGGTCTTGCTGGTGTTGTACCGTACCATACTGGCACAAAATTCTGTCTATTTGTACAGTAGTTTACGAGTAGTACCACATTCGTTCGCGCAGTACCAAGCTTATTCGTGTGGTACTGTACTTCTTCATGTGGTACGGTACTTCGTCGTCTGATATCCTATTCGCTGTACGTGTTGAGACACTGAAGAGTGAAGACCGAAAGCAAAAGATCATCTGCGTCATAACGGAGCTTCTATCATGATCAGCAATTCATAAAGGATCGATTGCGCTGTGGCTTTCAATATCGAACTGGGCCACTCCTAGGTCCAGTCCGGAAGGAGAACCTCTCTGACCGTCGAGGACCTGAGAGTTTCTGTGGACGCTCTTCTGGAATCATCCTCAGGTCAGTCTTAATCGTCTTACTCTACCTTATACGACCTTCCTTTTTTGTTATTATTATAATCAATCAACCAATCAATCAAACAAATAATAATAATAATAACAATTATTATTATTATTGTAATCATTATTGTTATTTTTTTATGACATAGCAAGCAATGTTATTGTTAGTAATACTTAAAGTGAAATGATAGCTGCATGAATATTAACCAAGGAAAAGGAGCCAAGGTTAGCATAAGCTATTTAGTTTTTCTTGGCTCCTATAGCATTGTGCGAGTAGATTGGTGGATATAACTGAAATAGGTCTCCAATAAATAACAATATACAACAATAAACAATGATCTCATAGATCCTTCTTTTACTCAGAATGGGGGGAATCTTTTCAAAGAAGAAGAAAAGGGAAGATGACGGGAAAAACGCCAAGGTGAAAGCTGGAAAGAACAATCCTCGTAACATGGGATCGACCATGTCCCTCAATGCGAACAGCAGTGGAGTATCCGCCACTCCTAATCCATACATCAAGAGCAACACCGCCAGGCAGCAGCAGACCAGGAAGATGTCCGATCCAGGATCAGCTGCTACCATGCTCCGACCGGTGCCTCCAGTGCGTAAGTACCTCAGTCTAATAATGATTAGAATTAGGCGACAGATATTTATTATTGATTACAATTATTGTTTGGTGTTTGTGTAATCAATTATAATTAGAATTTGGTGTTTGTGCAATCAATTACAATTAGAATTTGGTGTTTGTCTAATCAATTATAATTATAAATTTGATGTTTGTCAATTCAATTAGGCCTATAATTAGAATTAGATTTGATTAGAGTTTGGATTCAAACTCCAAACTTCCATAGCACCACTCTAGAGCCAAGCGCAGGGCACCAACTTATTCAAGAGCCCTGCATCAAAACACCTCTATGGATTGATATCCAAATATAGGAATGAGGTTGCGGAAGAGGATCTAGTTGGAGTGGTTGGATCGCACATGGGGTAGGGGAGAGTGTGGTGGAGTTTTACCCAATAGATTTCCTTTGTTCATTGTGTAGCGAGGCTACCTATAGTCAAAGCGATGTATGACTACAGCGCTCGCTATCAGGACGACATGAATTTTAAGAAAGGAGACAGGATGGAGATCGTCAGCAAAGGGTAAGTGACACCATCTTATTGGATAATATAGTTTAACGTTTTTCTCAGCTATTATTTGCATGTAATTTGTAACATTTGGGCTTTTTGCACTGGAAGCGTTACTGAATGTTCACTGCTGCAAGAGGCGCTAGATAAAAATGATCTATACAATACAAAACAATCGTAACCATAAGAAGGTTGTCAATCTAAATCACCTTACCTTCGCTTTTCCATATCTTTCCTAACTGTCTAACCTTTCACCGTTGCCTTTCATTACCTTATCGTAGTCTTCTGTGAGATCACCTTGTATGTTATCTTTATTTTATACCATACCATAGTTCATCCTATATTTCCCTCGTTATCCTACCTAGCTCCCCTTTATTTGTGTTTTCCATAGTTCCTTTTTTGAAGACTGTAAGTGACATCTTTTGTTCTTTTGGTTTACAGGGACAATGACAACTGGTGGTTAGTGAGGAAGATTGATACGAAAGAGGAAGCCTACATACCGAGCAACTACATAGTAGCGGACGACAACACCATCGAAAGCCAGGAGTAAGTGGGATAACTGGGGTTACTAAAGTACCCTAGGGTATAGTTATTGGCTACTATTCTTTGGCAATGCTCCTTCGGTGTAAACAACGCAAGAATTTTCTATATGAAATAAGAGTTTCCTCGTCATTAGGCCTACATGTAATCATCCAATTTTATTGTATTCCGTGAGGTTTCAGAGCTTGGCGTCGTAATGTAACTGTATTGTATTCGCATTACGTTTGTCTGCCTAGACTGTAGGGATTCCCTTAGATGAGTTCTACGTGTTGGCGTGTTGGTGCCCACCATGGTGACTGCCATATATATTTATCTGAACACAATCTGTCTAACGATGAACAATTTTCGTTCGCAATGAACCTCGATATCCCTTAGGTTATAAGCATCGCTCTGTGTGGCATAAAACGCGCTACATTAAGAGTCTTGATTTGAACACATACATCAATAAAAGACTTATATTGAAGACGTTTCCTCATTTTCTTTCCAGGTGGTGGTTTGGTTCCGATCGTAGGGAGGCCAACAAGCAACTGATGTTACCCGGAAATCCTATTGGTACCTACCTCATTCGCAACAGCAAAGGTATGATAATAATACCTATTCTATTTACGGATTTATAAAGCGCTTCTCACAGTACAACCTAATCAGAGGCGCTCTGACATCCTTTTCTTAAATATTTGCATTCTCAACTTCAGACTTCCCTCTTCCAGACAGCATACCCACCACAAGCTAACTCTTTATCTCTTAGGAGGTGATCTTCAAGATATATCTGCCTGATAATGATCTGCAGTTTACTTGAATGCATTAAACGCATTTAAACCTCGAAAGGGCGCTACAAAAATACATTTCTGAATGAATGGAGGAATTGAGATATAACTTCGTGCTGCTTGCCTAATCCCATCCTGAATTTAATTTTCTATTAGCATTGTGTAGTAAACTATTCTGCTTTGG
This sequence comes from Bimastos eiseni, assembly GCA_959347315.1. Taxonomy (NCBI): domain Eukaryota; kingdom Metazoa; phylum Annelida; class Clitellata; order Crassiclitellata; family Lumbricidae; genus Bimastos; species Bimastos eiseni. Next base: position 40,458,713 of record OY365812.1, on the reverse strand, counting down.
TATTTTCTACTGAATAGTAAAATAAGTTGGTGTATAATGGTATCGTATAATGCAGTGTAGAGTAGTGTAGTTTAAAATAGTGTGACGTCGTGTAGTCTTAAGGTGTAGTATGATGTATACATGTTGTTGTTCTTTTGTCGCGCAGAGAGGAACGCCTTAGCGTTGTCGTTGTTGGATCGAGATGATAAGGATGACCTCATCATTCGACACTACCTGATACGAAAGATGGACAACGGAGGGTGCTACATACAGACGAAGAAGACGTTTGACGACGTCTTCGAACTCGTCGATTTCTACTCCAGTCAGTCTGTTGGTTTGTCTGTCTATATATGTCTGTCTGTCTGTCTGTCTGTCTGTCTGCTTTTCTACTTATTTGTATCATTGTCATCTAGTCGGTTAGTCTGTAATCGTATTCGTAAACTCCAAATTTCTCAAGCGCCACTCTAAAGCTGAGCGAAGGGCCCCAGCTTATTCACGAGCACTTTAGTGTCAATATGTTTACTTCTCATCCTGTATCTATTTGTCTGGCTCGTATTTGTGTCTCTGTTTCTGTGATTTTGTCTGTTGTATGGTTACATATATAATTATGTGTCCGTTTCTGTTCCTGTGTTGCTCTAGATTCACTCTCTCTCTCTCTCTCTCTCTCTCTCTCTCTCTCTCTCTCTCTCTCTCTCTCTCTCTCTCTCTTTCACTCTGTCTCGATCTGCATGTCTTTGTCACACGCAAACACACACACGCACAAACACACACAAACACACAAACAAACACAAAGTCCTACACACACACACACATACGCACACACACGATATAAGCTGGCAGGCAGAGAGAGAGAGAGACAGAGAAACAGATTGTAAGACAGGAAGGCACGCAGGCAAGCGGCCGTTACCTTTGAATCTGATGTTGCCTTCAGTTTTACCGTTACAATGTCGGTTGTTTCAGGAGAGAGCAGCGGTCTGAAGCGGCGTCTAACTCAGCCTTGTCCTAAGCAGGCGTTGGCCGTTCCCTTCAAGGACCTTGAAGTCAAACGAACTGATATTGTCATTAAAGAACGACTTGGAGCAGGAAACTTCGGAGAAGTTCACGCAGGTATGAAGAGATAGGAACTGGTTCATGCAGTTGGGCTGAGTTGCCGAGTACGATGTTCGTCATTTGGTCTGGGAATATATGGTCTCAGTGAGCTATCCTTTTCAGCGACTGTGATCTCCCCAAACTTAGATTAAGCGAAATGCAGCAGAGCTTCATTTAATCTAAATGAATAAAAGAGTTGCTGAATTCGTCAGTGATTGAGCAAAGGAATCAGCCAGCCAAGTAGTCAGTAAATCATCTGTAAATCAATTATTCAATCAATCGGCCAGTCAATTAGTCGATCATCCATTCTTTCGTCCAGCCATTCATTCGGTTAGTCAATCGACGTCGTAGCCAAACGAAACAAATAACCTTAGCATAGACAAGACTGGTTTGTATCAATCAATTAATCAATCAATCAATCAATCAATTTGTTTCTTTGTAGCCACACATTCTAAAAAACATAAAGAGCGTCAATTATAAAACTATATAACGGCTACAAAGGGAGCCCCGATAGGGATTGAAATCCCGCTAGAAGGGACACCCGAGTGGCAGAATTACCGATAGAAAAGAAAACCCAGTAATTAACATTTTATTCTATTCTTAGCGCACTGGGAAAAAATAAACCAATTCCCAGGAACAAAAAATTCTTAACTAGTTAACTAACTTGACTATTGCGGAGGTGTGCATGGCCGATAAGTGTGGGACCAAAGCCAAAGTAATACTAAATGAATGAATGAATGAATGAATGAATGAATTAATTAATTAAAATGAATTAATTCATATCAGACGCGTACTGGTATGTCTTCAGGTACTTTTCGGAACGTGGTCGATGTAGCTGTTAAGTCGCTGAAGGTTGGCGCAATGACTAACAAACAGTTCCTGGAGGAAGCGGAATTCATGCATAAGCTACGTCACCCTAAACTCGTTCAGCTTATGGGGGTTTGTACAGCGGGACAACCACTCTGGATTATAACGGAGAGAATGGAACACGGAGCCCTCATCGATTACCTAAGGAAGGATATGGGAAAGACCATCCAGTTTGCCACGATGATAGACATGGCCGCTCAGGTATGGTTTGGGATGGTATGGGTTAAGGAGAGATGGGGTAGGAGTGCATGGGATGGGATGGATGTATGGGACGATGACTGAACGAATGAACGAATGAATGAATGAATGAATGAATGAATGAATATATGAATGAATGAATATATGAATGAATGAAAAATGAACGAATGAAAACGAATTGCGGTCCATTGCAGAAACACCATTTGATATTTATAGTGATGACGATGATCGCGATGATAATGATGATGGTGATAGCGACAGTGACGATGATGATAAAGATGATGATAATGATCTTGATTAACAATGATGATGACGATGGTGATGATGATAAAAATGATGATGATAATGATCATGGTATATGATGATCAGATGATAACGATAATGATGACAATGGCAATGATAATGATAAATTACGACAATGATGCCATTCAGTGATGATCTGCTACATAGATATCGGATGGTATGTCCTACCTGGAGTCTCAGAACTTCATTCATCGTGACCTCAGAGCGGCCAACATCCTCGTCGCCGAGAACTCCGTCGTCAAGGTGGCGGACTTTGGACTGGCCCGGATGTTGGACGGAATTTACGAAGGAGAGGACGACATCTACAAGGGCAACGAACGTACGTATACATATGAAACTTCTGATTTTTTAGGGTAATTGAATTTATTTAGCGCCACTCACAGCAGTGGCCAATAAGTGACACCAGTTATTGTCATTAGAGATGGTTCCTGTGAAGGGACGTCGACCAAGTCCTTTAATTACTCTCAGTCGCTCACATCACCATCGTCTGACACTCGAGCATTGAATAGTGGCAATTAATTAAAAAAGTAATTAATTCATTTATCTATTCTTTATTTTAATAATTTACAATTAACCGATCGGTCAATAGATGGCTAAACGGTGACTCTACGTGTAGATTTGAGCGCCTCTGAGGAGATATCTTGAATGGGCGCTACATAAATGCTCGATTGCATTACATTACGTTGTCTTAGATAGATGCCTACGAATCACCGCACAACACCGCCCCATTCGTGCTCTCGTAGTGCCAGTCCCAAGTCTGGAAAGCGGAGGAGGGCGACGCCAATTTTCTACGCTATTGAACAGTGTAGTAACAGTGACAAACCGATAATGTAGCGCCTGTTGAATTAATTGTTGCTGGTCTTAGATACGAAGTTCCCGATTAAGTGGACAGCTCCAGAGGCTGCGACGGAATACAAGTTCTCCATAAAATCCGACGTCTGGTCCTTTGGAATCCTCCTCTACGAATTGGTGACCTTTGGACGCATTCCATATCCAGGTAGGATCCCATATATGCCTCTCTATGTCGAAAACATTGTTCTCCAGTGGCTCGATTTACTCAGATGACTTACCCATTTGCCCCTAATTGTAACACTGTATTTTATTCAGGAATTTATATAGCACCACTCACATCAGTGGCCAATAAGTGACGCTCGTATTGCGATAATCTCGAGTGTTGATAAGTCATGAGGAGGGAGAATGATGTGTGAGAAGTAGTGGTAGGCCTAACACGCAGAGATGAGAGAAGATAACAAAAGAATTATAAGTACGGACAGATTGACTTAACTGCAATCAGTACGCTTGAAGTACTTATTGTAGTTAAGTGCTAGTATTCTTACATATAAAAAGCCATAAATCTTAAACTTTATTCAACTGATTTCATTAGTTCACTGCTGACCCGGCACAGGTCCCTAGAAATCGCAGTACCCCTTGCATTTGTACACGCTATCGGTGGGCTTGATCTTAGAACTGACTTACTGTGTTACCTTACCTTTCCATTGGTCTATCATACCGTATACCTTGTACCTTACCTTTCCATTGGTCTATCATACCGTTTACCTTGTACCTTACCTTTCCATTGGTCTATCATACCGTTTACCTTGTACCTTACCTTTCCATTGGTCTATCATACCGTTTACCTTGTACCTTACCTGTGCAGACATGGACAACGCAACAACCCTCGTTCGGGTGATGAAGGGCTACCGGATGTTGAAACCCTTCGGAGAAAACGTCGTATGCCCCGAAGAGCTGTACAACATCATGCTCCTCTGCTGGGACGCCAAAGCAGAGAAGCGACCGACCTTCGAACACCTCAAGAGCGTCTTCGAAGACTTCCAGGTGTCGACGGAATGCAGTTACACGCAGGAAGGTTCGTAGCACGATATGGAAATGAAGGAGTAGTCGGTATTACGCACGAAAGTAGGCGATCAGTATCCTATATGGAAGTGCCTACAATAGTATTGTCTTCAGTGGTATTATCTGTTGTCTGCCATATATGCTTTGGAATTAGTTTTTATCTATTATCACTTATCAACCGTATCTATCGGAATAGAGCATCTGAACTGAGTAACTTTATGTTGATATTATTTTATGTGAATATCGTATTATTTGCCGGAGAAGCATTAAGAATTAATGTATTTAAAAGTGCATTGGATTTATGTGTATCCATTCACTTTAGGATAGGAATCCTGTGGATTTAAATATGCTATTTATAATGTAAGCATACTATTGTACTTTATATCCAAGTACGTCGATCCAAGCACTTTAGATTAATATACCTACTGCATCTCAAAGTGTCTGGACTTAAATCTTAGGACAGAGTCCAGGCACTGTGAGATGCAGTACTTTTGATCTAAATTCGCATGTATATAAACTTACCTATTTGTCCAGGTTGGAGTTGGGAGCGATTTGAGTAGATGCCTTGAATGGGCGCTATATAAATTTCTGAATGAATGAAGACGCTACACTGGCTTCCCATCGCCAAGCGAATTTCTTCTAAGATCATCTTTCTGCAACATGCGTCGCATGTTACTTTCTCCCGGCACTCTTCAAGGAGCTCTGTGCTCCTGCTTCGAGTCAACCTGATCGTGGCGCTCTAACCTAGCCATGGAGTTGTGCAGGTGGCGCGTTCCTACACTTCGATTCGATCTTATCGTGCCTACTGAGGTACTGGACAATCATCGTTGCCTTCCTTTGCATTTACGCTCTGTTGCTTTCGTCCGCCTGCAGCTAACATTTCTAAGCTGTCCTTAAACGCACTTGTTAGGATAGCCGCGCGCGCAGCGCTTCTGTGGGGTACTCAAAAGGCGCTATATTATGTATTCATATATACATAAATACATACGTAAATATATATTTATATACATACATACATACATACATACATATATACATACATATATACATACATATATACATACATACATACATACATACATACATACATACATATATAAATACATACATACATACATACATACATACATACATACATACATACATACATACATACATACATATTCATAGACAAATGTAAACAAAATATGTAACGGAAGCAATTAACATTAATCAATCAGATTCATTGATCTTCGATCACAGATCGATTGGAAAATCAATAGATGTAGAAATCGGAACATTTTTGTCTTCTATCAAAGTCATGAATCTACATCTGACGTATCGATTAATCGATGCCACTTTAGAACTGATTAGACATCCGATAAAGACCTGATAACAGATCGATACAATAATACCCAGTGTGTGAACCATATAGACGAGAGAGCAATGCTGTTGGCCCACCCAATTTTTAAGCACTTCCCGGACCACAGCCTGGTCCAACGGTTGGCCCAGAGAGAAAGCCACATTTCATTGGCCAACCGTCATGTAATTAGCTTGTCAGGTGCCTACGATATTCCTACCAATGGACAAATCCTACTTCGATTACTATACTCTACGTATTGGGCACCTTGCATGGCTGCCGACAGCCCCATTCGACTCCTGCAATAATTTGTCATTATCCGTTGTTGTCAATTTGAGAGATAAAAAACTTATTATTATTTATCAAAAACGGGTAACAGTGTATTTGCGATAGAACATTTTGAGGGATCTAAACTAGCCTTCATTTCGTCTGTACATAACTTTTCAAAGCTCTATCAATCGTATTTAGCGATGTCATCTGGTTGTAATCGACCTGCAAATAGCTATCACCAACTGCATGTAAATAATTTATTACCGAAATTTTATACCGCTCTTCTTCCAACATCTTTTGCTCAGAAGTGCACACACACGCCTCGACGGCGCAGTTGCAGTTGTACTGCAGGGCAATGGTGATCCGAGGAAGAAAAACTCTGGACTCTGCAGAATTTATCTGTAAATGTCTCATTGATTGATTGATTGATATGATAATTGATCTATGAACTTATTGATTGATTGATGTGATTAAACTATTGATTTATCATTAATAAAGAATGTCATCAAATTAAAATAAAAAGTTGTTATATGAAATTATAACTTGTAGGAGTCCGGCAAAGTGAGAAATACTATAGTTGTGCTAAGGTGAGATAATGTAATGTACAATTAGTTATGTTGAGATAAGGTAAGAAAAAATACACAATACAAAGTGACTTTTGACCTATTGGCGGACGTTTTGACCAGAGGCTTTGGTTTGTGCATGAATTGTGGCTCATTTTTCAATTTTATGGTGGCCTATTTGGTTGGTATTAGAACCATGATGTGGGTTGTTGTGATTTTTGGTGATTTTGTAACCTAATTATAGGTTAATAATACGTTTTATAACCTATTAGGTGGTGAATTGACCATAATATTGGTCAATTGTCCTAGTTTATTCACTTTCCTACTACTAAAGTAACGTATCTCGAGATAATGTACAGTAAGATACAATGGAAGAAAAAGTAATGCAACGCAAAGTAATTCACAGTAAGGGAAGATATAATAATGCAAGTTAAAATAAAGTATCGTTGGTAATGGCACGGTATGTTAAAGTAAGCCGAGGTAATGTCTGCTTAGGTAATAAAATATGTCAAAGTAGGTAACACTTTGTATACTAAGGCAAGGCAACATGATATCTTAAGGTAAAGGTAAGATGGGTAATATACAGTAAGTTAATAATTATTATAAGGTATGTTAAAATACAGTACGATAAGGTCATGTAACAAGGTAGGCTAATGCATGATAATGCTCAAATACAAATGATCGTTTACATTACATTACAATATATGTCTATGTGCAACACTTAATGGAATTGCATCAACAAAAAGAACCAAACCATGTTTTTTAAACGAATAAGCTCTCAAAATATGCCAGAAACTAAAAAAACATGACAGCTTAAAAACAAGCGCTCCTAACAGCAACACCTAGAAACAATTACCATAGCAACAACAATATTTTAAATAGGTTGCCTAGCAACCTGTGATATGAACTCTTTGCCTTCCGTAAATTTCCTAAACTGACTTCATCAGCAGTCGACAAAAATGGACGACCAAAGTTGTACATACATCTCTAATAAGAAAAGAAAATGCGACACAAAGGTGAATATTGCTAAGTTTCCTACAGCAAAGTATGTCAGCAGTCACTATCCAGTTTCCACTATGGCAAAAGCTGCTCATCCCGAATATAAAACTAAATGCAACAAAAAGACAAAAATAAATTTACAATATGTTACACAAAATGCTAAAAAGCATATATTTACCCCTAGAGGAAAAAATGAAATATGAATTTTAATTGTTACGGAATTAATCACAATAATATTATACATGATATAAAAAGCAGTTGTATAATCATAAGCAATTATAGATTCACTAATTAGTCGAATTATTCATGATACAGCATATTATTAAACGGACGATTTCTAAAGCGCCGTAACGCAGCGAAATGCCCCATACATGAATACATACATCTTCATATCTACATTGTAGAGGGGCCACATAAATTTGCGATTACAATTTGCATTTACTCATGGTTAAGATACTAAATTTCCAAATAGAAAATCTTAATTAAGTTTTGAATAAATAACAGTTTAAACGCAGCAGTTTCAATTAACACAATTTGAAGCCTAAACAAATAGTGAGTGAACAAACAGAACATATATATATACATGGCAGTTGAAAGCGTTGAACAAGATTAACTGAGGAAATATTCAAAGGGATTTAATCGAATTTTAATTTAATAATCAACAGATTAAAAAATCAATTAAATGAAATACAAAAATTAATCATTTAAATTTAAGATTGAATGAGACACAGAGTTAAAAAGATTTTTAAACAAATCCAATCTAGGCAATAATCATTAGAAAACAGATTTCACATTGTAATTGGCCACTATTGTCTGTGAGGAAGGCAACGGGAAACCCCCTCACTCATCTCATCCACAGGTGGCATAAAAACCTAAGGACCTGCCTTCAGGCAGAAAAGTTATCATCATTTGGCAAAAAATAAATCATAAAAAACCAAATATGTTCTACAATGACAAACAAACCACAATCCTAATGATCAGCATGGGCATACTCTCATAAGTAAAGTACATTTAATCAGTACATGGATACCCAATACAATAAAACCATAGCTGAATAGTGTACTATACTTACAGGAGTATGCACTAACTCAGTAAAATACACTTAAAAGAGAGTAGGTAAAAACTCGAATAAGTACACAGCACTCAAGCAGCATTAAGGTACTACTGTTTCAACAATACCTACATACTCCTCTCTTGCAGAAGTATGTAGGTACTTATGAGTCAGCATTACACACCAAAACAGTACAAAGGTACTGTTCCAATACTTTAAAAACATAAAGCTCAATTTCTAGAACATTAATCTTATTACGTAAAACAGGGACCACAGACCAGCGGTTTTCAAACTATATTTTAATTGAATCCCCAGATAAAAAACATCGAATGCCGGCGTACAACCAGGAAAGGTCAGATCCAAAACATGTGAGCACGAAGTCCCCACACAATTAATCATAAAGGTTACATCGTAAAATTTATTGACTAACAGAGTCTGCGGCAGAGCCACACCCAAAATGCATTCTGGAATATGTGACAGTGTTAAAGTGTTATGCAAGATTTATAGAAAAATAAAACTCTGACATTATCTGATCTTGTTAAGAGATAATGTCAAAGATTTCTTTTTCTACAAATCTCGCATAACAGTTGTCAACACCCATCATACATACCATGGCTTGAAAACTGCTAGACCATATAGATTAAGTCAAATTTCAACTAAAATTTCAAGTGATTTTCAAAAACTCACAAATACGCAAAGCATAAGTACAATCTATTCCATTGTCAGGTGAAGAGTGCCTCTGACAAGTATCTCTTGAGAGGGTGCTACATAAATTTACTATAACCATGACCAGTATTCGCTTCAGCAGGTCTACACTGTACTTGCCTACAACATGCACAGATTACACTAGAAAGTTGTGCAAGAAAACTCAGTAATCAGATAAAAATTAAAAAAAGCAATCACAGTTAGAGGATAGGAAGCATTTAGCAATAAATGAAGCCATTCTAAGATTACAAACAAATCACTTTGCACCAGAATGCATGATTCACTCCCCCAATGTATTTTAATCAACAGGTAGCCATAGCAACCTTAACCCTATTGTTAAGCTCACATCTTGTGCAATTAAAACTGGGTCACAAACTTTTCCATTGCATATTTCGCATATGCAAGCACAGCCCTTTGCACACACAGCCAAAATCTCCGTCAACTAGCATAGAAGCATCACGTTAGGATATCCGCACAGAACAATCAAGAGTTTTCTCCCCATTTCCATTACAAAGACCACAATTATAAATGTTGCTGAACTCGTCGCAAAGTCAGTCGACATTTCACTAATTTCTGATCCAAAAACTCCTTACTTTCCCACAGGGCCATGCAACCGACCACAAACACACATGACCAGCACAGTTCAAACTCTCTCAATTCGATTGGTTATCACAACAGCAGAAGCCACAGAGCAATATTAGGGAAGAGGAATTGATTTACAAGTGTCTCTTGTGTAGTCTTATGCGCCGTCTCGCTTACACGGCTGTCTTGTAACCGGGTACGGCACCGCCAAGTTTTCTCCATACCACCTACAATTGAACGTAAATGCAATGTAAGCAAATGTAATTCAACTTAAATGCAATGTAAATAATTGCAATGAATTGCAAATATGATGTAAATAATTGCAATAAAACGTAGATACGATGTAAACAGATGTAAATATGATGTAAACAAATGCAGTTAAACGTAAATACAATGTAAACAGATGTAATGAATCAGAAATACAATGTAAACAATGCAAAAAAACGTAAACAGGATGTAAATACAAGTAATGAAACGAAAAAACTATGTAAACAAAGACAGTCTTTGTATACAAGTGTCAGAAAAACACTTTCATACGTACATTACACATCTGTCGTACAATCGCCTTTTCTGATTCATCCATGACCTCTTGACCTGACTCAACGACCCCAGATGAAGGTCTGTCGACCTGCTCATGTATACCAAGGACCTGGCAGATCCAACCCAACACAAGATCATCTTACAAAAGGCAGTTTCTCATTTATTTGAAATATTATAACCGATACACACTCTATAGGGGAGAATTCTCCACATCAATGTCACCAAAATACTCGAGATGTTGATCGATGGTCATATTCTATGAGACCGTAATAAAGGTCAGGTCAAGGGAGAGGTCAGGTCATAAGAGAGGTCATGTCAAAGACAAGGTTAGGTCAAGATCTAATGACCCAGTTTTAATTGCACTCACTTCTACTGAAAAGCATGTACACTGTCTTGAGTACTGCGGATTACTCACTTACTCATAGCTCATTCAGATTTGAACTCTGGCCAGGTGCAATATTCTAAATGAGTCCTAACTCCCAAAACTCAGGCCAAAATTAGGACTGGGAATGTAACCAACAATAATTTCAATTATATCTGTCCGTTGGCTTCAAACCATGTGTGTTTTTACATTTAACATAAAAAATAGACGCTGCATAGAAAACCCTCAAACCTTCGCAGCATTTGTATTGTCGTTGTACCCCATCTGACCAGGAGTCTGATAATCCGACAGTTTCGGTTTATTTGGCAGTGCTGCCCCAACCTGAAAATCAAAATGGTGATAAATCGATTGTTATCTGAATATATGAGCCAACTGTAATTGCTGAGACTGATTGTAATTATGAACACACAAGGCATAAAAATGAAAATACAATCAGCTGCCATCATTTACCCTCAGAGCTGTTATAAGGCTTTGTATGTATGCATGCACATATGTGTATATATGTATATGTATGCTGTGAGATTGGTGCTATATAAATTAATTAATACATTTATACTTAATTATAATGTAACGTAATTCAGGAATTTTTTTTATAAAGCCTTCTTACCATTCTTGGCTGTGACTCTACCCTCCTCTGTCCGATTCCACTCGAAGGCTCAGCTGTCAAAACAAACTTCCTGTAGTCTCGTTCCTCGCCAGACTTCTACAAACCACACCCATTTGCTTCACTCATTTACAGTCGCAGTTACAATACCGCACGTAAATCTGAGGCACTTACGTACATCGTAATTGTAAGCTCCACACTTACACACATACTCAAGGTCAGGTAACATCGGAAAGAATTAAGCAAACACAGACACACACGCACAAACACACAGACAGACACACACATACATGCACACATGCAGACAGAGAGACAGACACAGAGAGAGAGAGAGACAAACAAACAAAGAGACAGACAGACACAAAAACATGCACACAGCCAACCACCACCTTGTCACTTTGTGCTTTCAATCCGTTGAACTCCAGCGATCGCCTTATTAAACGTTTTCCATTGCTTTCTCTCTGAGGTCACGTCCCATAATTCCTCCAGACCACCAGTTGTACATTAATCGATTCCTACCTGTGTTTGCACCAGACGGCCATTTTCCTGTTCCAGGTGAGAGACCCTGGTCTCCAAATATCGTAGATACTGGACAGCTTCATCTGACAGAAATACAAAGAAACCGTAATCAGGTCTTCAACATGGGCTACATAAGTTCTGCACCCTGAGCCCCCTGGCCAACTCAGCTTACTAGACAGAGGCACCTAACAAATACAAAACAATGGTGACATCAATAAAATATTGATGGAAAAAATTCAGAACCTGATGGGGAACCAAATAAAATTACAATAAAATTGTGTCATGGATGCAATTAATAAATACAGATGTCAAATATACGGAAATTACTCCTCAAATTACATATATCACATAAAATGCTATGCAGATAGAGTCAGTCAAATACTTAACATGTGCATGTAAATTACGCTTTCAAAATAACACCACATAATGGGGAATCCACTGGCTGGTTCCACGCTTGTGCGTGGGCCCACCGATGGTGACTCTTTTCAGCTTACTCTTCACAGTTTTGCTAATAGATGAATTTTATTAAATCACTATGACTTTAACATCATATAGGACACCACAGAGCGTGCCTCTAAGTAGATATCTTGAAGGGGTACTACATAAATGCTCATTACATTACATAATGACCTACATAGAATAATTTTCAAAAGCAATCAGTCTAACCGTTAAGTGTGGACGACATTTCATCTGTTCCACTGTTCCTGTCCATCGACACTGGAACGGGAAGCTTATCGTTGGATGGACTGGAGCTGCTGCTTCCGTCTCCCAAGTCCCGGATCTGCAAGCTCTCCTGTGCCGATCGATCGTCAGCGAGCAATAGACAGAGTTCCTTCAGCTCAATGTTCTCCTTCGTCAGAGCATTGAGCCTAGCCTCGAGCACGGTGAGCTTGTTCCGAAACGTTCTAACATCGCTCGCCACGACATCTGACGAGTACCGACCGAACTTCTGCCACTCCTGTACCGCTCGTTGGTCCTTCTGGCGACTGGTGTCCAGGAAACAGCAAAGGTCCCGCAGTTCTTCGTTCTCTGCCTGCAGTCGTTGGTTCGATTCTTGGAGGCCTCGGATTTCCGCAACGTGCCCCTGGAGCTTCCTGTTGATGTCCTTCATTGTGCGGCTCTGCTCGGCCGTGAGCCTCAGCTTCTCACTTTCGCTCGCCTTGAGCAGTCGTGCGAGTTCGTCTGCCCCTCGACTTCGGAGTTCCTCGATCGACATAAGAGAGAACTGAGCCATGGCATTTCTACCAACGTCTGGAAAGATCACCACTTCACTGCTAACGTGACTTAAAAGAGAGATACGCAAAAGTCTAGTTTGAAATTGGTGTTAGCTATAATCGTGTCTGATTGATGTCTATAAAAATCCTGATCTAACATAGGTTAATGCAAATTTCTAAGTAATCAGGGCAATAAACAACAAATGTCGGATACAAGTCAGTAATTAACGCAAGGTATCATTAAATATGCACTGGATAACGAATCGTATTAATCTAATCGCCAAAAATGGTAAATATGGTTTCCGTTTAATGACGCCTCCGTCACTGGCGTTTATGGCAACAGTGCGAATACGTGTTCGCCCAAGGGACTATGGACCCATACCCACGCATGATTCATTATCACTAGTCATTAATTAAACTTACTGCACCGCTGACGAATTTTAAATCAAAAAATGTATTTGTCGACGAGTAGCAAAATTTAAATAAAAGAAACGAACAGTACTATAATTGTATTATTTTGTTTTGATTTGTTCCGGGTCAAAATAAACTTCTGACACGCCTCGCTGTAGCTGCTCATATTGTTCTAAGACCATTTTCCAAAATGCTGAAGCGCTAGCATTTGGACGGTCGAATCTGATTAGCTGAAAGCCTGAATGAGGCCAAAGTATTACATCTCATAACTGGACAAACCGACAGAAAGGCACACAGTTAGTAGCACAGCTATTGATCCGCAGCTTTAGGGAGGCCGAACAATAAATTAAGTAGAGGGGTCCATTAAGAAACTGTTGAATTGATTCCGATTGTGTTTCCGAGAAATTTGCATGCCCTAATTGTTCCTTTAAACCACTGCGTCAAGTGCTAATATCTTCGGTATTGTAAGCCAGTGGGCGGGGAGAGAGAGACCGAGACAGACAGACAGAGTTTCGAGTAGTTTTATAAGCCTGGTAAGTATGCACTTCATATACCATGACGCGCATAATGATGTTTACACCAGCGATTAAGGCTGCTGTGTTCAGTTGCGTAAATGTGTCTATTCTACGGATTATTTACAACCCATAAATATGGACCGCAGTATAGAGCCAACATGTACATGCGATTATTATCGCCACACCGCGCAATAACATGCCAACGCAGGGTTATCATATAATAGAAATGCAGAGTGAACAGAAGGAGAAAGAACGTTCCAATTGAAGAGTCCGGTATAATTACGGTTACGACCAACGACCATGTAAATAAAAGTCATCGAAAATTCCACAAAGTGTAGAGTTGATAGGTATGCGAGAGATTCCAGTTTTTACCGGTGCTAGAGCAAATGAGGTCCGCATAAGCCAGGTTGCTCAGTTTCTGTCTGTGTCGGGTTAAACTCCAAACAAGAGGTCAAGTGGCGGCTTTTATTCGACTGTCATTGCATTAAATTAATTTTCAACATTTATACAAGTTCTGTAGCATAACTGATATTATTTGATACGACCCTTCTTACAATAATATTAGTTCAGAAGTGCACACACGAATCGACGGCACAATTGAAGTAATATTTTATTGTAGAGCAATTGTGCGCGAAGGACTTTTCTCAAGGTCAATAAACATTAATAGAATCGGACGAGGATAGAACCCAGACTCTCCGCGTTACATAATGACCGCTCTAACCAATCGGCCACATCATTTGCACGCGGTCCCGATTCGCTTAGGCCCGGCTTAGACCCATAAATGACAATCGCTTGAAACCTATTTTCAAGATTAAATTGTGTAGGTTCTAATTTAAATTCTGTGTTCTGTTTTCGTGCTTGAAAATGCTGCCCACATAATAATTCCGCAGTGAATGGACCGCCTCGTGGACAATGACCTAACCGTCGCCTCCTTACAACCTCTGACGTCTTCGGTACAAAAATAGCATCTCATCAATCAAACGCAGCGCACTTCCATGTCCCGATGCCGGTGCACTGCGCATGCGCTTAGGCAGACCACTCCTACCGGGAATGTGTCGGTGCTAAATGGGCGTGAAATGTCGTTTGTGTAAGTCCGAACGAAAACAGTTGAATGTTCCGATGTTGTTAGTGGCGAAAGTACTAGGCGACGGCGGATGACAATAGCGAGTCTTAATAAATCGCCGTTTGGATCGTTTTACGGCGAGGACACAAGTTAAGGCGCCACATAAATGCCTATCTGCTGCGCGCATGTCTGCAGTGCATTGTGGGATGCTGGATGTAGTCTGCAAAGAGGATATTCGCACGAAACGAAATAAAATTTACAGTTTGGGTTATATTTCTTATTAGCGTTGTCGCCAAGTTTTATGGCCAGTATTATTGTATTTTAAGCTGACAACGAGGATTATATTATCGCAGCTTGCCGTTGTCATCGTCTTGCAGATTCTGATTCTTATTGTACTTGGTGCGATATAATTGCTTTGGTATGGTTCAGCCGTGTTGATATTATGTATGAAAAGATGTCGATCGAGAATACGGTTTGATGTTTTCAACGGATTAAAAATGTCCTCGGACAATTTCTAGGAAAAAATCGCCGAACGTGGAGCGATGCGTAAGAAGTAGCGGATCGGTCCGTCACTGGACCAGACGATGAATTAGCCATATCTGTGCGTTTAGCGTTGATGTACGGCTCGAATTCGACGAGAGAAATATGCCGAGAAGGATTCCCGTAGCCGACGAATATAGCAATTTGACAATTTTTATTCTGGCGTTTTATGCAAAACTGTAAGCTGCAATATGGTCTACTTCAACGGTACGATTAAATTGACAGTATGCGAAGCGGAAGATCTGAAGCCGACAGATTTCGCTACCCGGCATCAGGTACGGAATTGCAATTTCATGTAATGTAAAAATCGCCGAAACTTAGAAAGCGCCGTAGGACAGGCCTACATATATATGACCAATCGAAGGAATGAGTGAAAAAATGAGCGAGCGAATGAAGAATAAGTTCATGGTAAAATCCATTTAATTACTGAGTTGAAGTAATGAAATAATGCACAGATCTGAAAATATCTACCAGATCGAACAAAATTATGAGCATCTTGAAGTTCCAGTGCTAGTCCGCAACTTTTAAGTCGACCTCCATAAGGTCAGGTTGCTGTTTGTTAAGACTAAACACGGTCAAAGCAGTTAAAGAACATTTGGGGATTGAAATCTTAATACATTAATTAATTTAGGAACAAGGGAATAACTTGGCCTCCTTTTCAACTGTTGTCTTTTAAGGTAGGCAAGGCATGGTAAGTGAGGCAAGGTGAAGGAAATGCTTGACCCTTGGGCTCAGGAAAAATTCTAGCGTTGTTACATGGAGTCTACTCACCAAATTATGAACCTGTAATCATAAAATGCTTCTGTGAAGATATTTAAGATCTCCTGTCTTTTATACGCCTATGCATTACCTATTTGCTTCCAAATAAGTACATCGCACTTAAGCAACATAGAGGTACAACAATGCCTACATACATAATTCTCTTGTGAGTACACCCAGTGGGCTTAGCACTAAAATCTAAAACCATATGATGTCGTATCTCTTCAAGAGCTTGAACCCGATTCATTTGATCCACACCCCTCTCACATTCAACCCTAAATGACACCCGCCTAACAGTTTTCTGATCATCTGGTAGCCTTATTCGAACCTCCTTCTGTTTACCCTTTGACCTGATGCACGGCTCACGAATAAGCTGGTGCCCTGTGTTTGGCTTTCAAATGGCGCTTCATCAGTTTGGAGATTGCAAGTAGCAATCCCTGCTGTTCAGTTTTTAGTTGTAATGGCTTTCAGATTTCATAACTTCTCTTCTGAGCATTTATCTTTCCTGTTGTCTCAAAGGTCGTGGGAATTCGAGGTCAGTCCGTCATTGACCCCTATGTCAAGGTCGATGTCGACGATATATCGGTCCACAGGACCCAGACAAAACCGAAGACCGTGCGGCCCATATGGAACGAGGAGTTCTCCACGGAGGTCCACAGCGGACAGAACATTGGTTTCACCATTTTCCATGATGCTGCGATTCCACCAGATGAGTTTGTTGCCAATTGTACGGTCGCATTTGAAGATATTGTTGAGAGAAAATCCAATGACTTTTGGGTAAGTATTTTTGGTGTTACACTAAAATACAATAAGGTGTTAAATATTCTGAAAAGGAAGTCAAATAACCTCTGGATATTTATTGGTATTGACTTAAATAAGATATTATTCAGCAATTTAGCCAAACCAATGTGATGTCAATGCCAAGTTTTTATTGCTCAGAATTTTAACATCACTGGACAACCCCACTGATTTGACACAGCATTCGTGAATAGGCGGGTTCCCTACCTGTGCTTAGCGTCAAATGGTGCTTTGGAGAGATTTGGAGTTTCCAACTGTTATTTTAAGTCGATAGTTTTGTTACTTTTCCCAGGTGACGCTGGAGCCAAATGGAAGACTGCACATCATGATTGAGCTGAACGGAGTCGCTTCTGAAGGTAAACATATCGGCTTTTACCTTCTGAAGGTTAAGAACAGGCTTTTACCTTCTGTAGTTAAACGAGCAGGCTTTTATCTTCTGAAGGTAAACAAACGGGATTAACCTTCTTAAGGTAAACAAAGAGGCTTTTATCTTCTGAATGTGCAAAATAGGCTTTACCTTCTTAAGATAAACAGGTGTTTGTCTTCTTGAGGTAACAAATGAACATTTGCCTTTTTGTAGATCGAGGCTTTGTTTTTTTCTAGTCTCAGTTTATACCTCTTCGTTACACTCTATTTTCTTTCATTCTCATTCCTTTTTTTAATTCAATTTTCTGTTTTCTTTCTGTTTTCTTTTCCAGAGTATTTGTATTTCTAAGTTTTCTCTTTTCATTATGAATTAATTTCCCGTTGCATCTGTCTGTTCATCCTTGAAGAGCTGCCGAAGCAGAAGATGTTCCGAGAGAAGGTCGGTCTGAAGCACAAGCGTCACGGAGCACTCAAGCGTAGGGTTCACCAGGTCAACGGTCACAAGTTCATGGCGACATTCTTTCGCCAGCCGACGTTTTGTTCCATCTGCAACGAATTCATCTGGTCAGTCTATGAACATTGCTGAGGATGGAGGGTATGGATATGGGAGGATATGGGAGGGAACTGAAGTATGGTGAGAGAAGGTCAGAGAGGGAACTAAGGTATGGTAAGAAAAAGGTAAGAAAAAGGTGGGAGAGGTAACAAGGGTTGGGTATAGACGAGTATGGGAGGGAGCTGAGGTATGGTGAGAGAAAGGTAAGACAGGGAACTAAGGTATGGTAGGAAACAGGTGGGAGAGGTAACAGGAGTTTTGTAAGGCAGGGTAAGGGAAGTAATTGAGGTAAGGTAAGAAGGTGGCAGAAGTTAGCAGGACATGATGAGGGAAGTAAAAGGGTAACAGAGATAAGGTAAGACATGTTAATGGAGGTAACAGAGGAAAAAGTAATACAAAGGGTTAGAATGGTCGGGATAAGGCAAGGGAAGCAAAGTAGGTAAGTTGAGACAAGGTAAGGGAAGGTGGGTAGGTAGGTAAGATAATGTAGGTCAGGCAATATCAGGTAACAAAAGTTAATTAATATGGACATTTTTGTTTGATTGGTGTAACTGTTGACACGGCAGCAATTTCTTTTGTCTTTCAGGGGCTTAACTTCCCCGCAGGGCTACCAATGCCAAGGTGAGCATTATTTGTCTATTGTTTACATTACTTCAGTCATATTGCATCAGTTGCACTACAATAATTACATTACCTTAATTGCATTAATTAGATATTACCTGCATGATATTGATTTTATTACCTTACTTAGAATGCATTAGTTTTCTACATTACATTCATTGTGTTACATTGGTAAAGTTAATGATCAGATATAACCCCATTGCATATTTGTACATTACAAATGCCTCTGTGTGGTCAACTTGAAGAGGAGCTTCACACAAATTCTCGTAATGAATGAATGAATTAACATTATTCAACTTGCTTTCAATTATTGTTTGATGCAAACTACACACATAATGTTAGTTGCAGTCAATTGCATTTAAATGCGTTACGTTACGCCTTCACATCTCCTTGCATTCATTACAGTATAGCAGCTCGTCACATTCATTACGTGACATTATCTTTGTATGGGGTTACATTTGTTCCCTAAATCGTATATGTATAGTGGTATATTTTATGTAAGTAAGTAAGTAGGTAAGAATATTCTTTATTGGAATATTAGATTACCATCAAACGCAAAGTAGCTTACAAAAGGTATAAACAATAGCATTAAATTGAAATAGGGTCATAGAACATTCAAATATTGAAAGTACTCTTGACAAATATACATTTGAGAAGATGCCTTTTTGTCCAGACTGGATCGAGTTGTATGCGCTTTTGAGTAGTAACCGTGAGAGGGCGGTGTATGAATCTTTGAATGAATGAATGAATTACCTGAATAGCTTTACATCATATGAATTACTTGTCATGTTGGTAGTGTGTGTGTGTGTGGTGCACAAGAGGTGTCACCAGAACGTCGTCACTTCCTGTCCCGGAATGAAGAGCACCGACGCGAACACCGAGGAGCAGAACACGGTTAGTGGGGGAAACTGGGGGAGCAGCTGTGGTGGTGATGATGATGATCATCATCATCAAGACTAGGTGTGGTAAGGGAGTTAGAGGAGATGGTAAGGTGAGGGAGTTAAGGCAGGGTATCTTGATAAGATTGGTTACATAATAAAGGTAGTGCAAGATAGTTGATAAGATAGGTAATGTACAGACATGTGAGGTAAGATTGGTAGGTTAATGGACGTAAGGCAAGGTTGTTAGATAAGATATGTAAGGTAAATACTAAATAGTTAAGATAAGGTTGCTAGATCATATAGGTAGGGTAAGGAAGTAAGGTCCTAGATAGGACAGGTAGATAAATAAGATAGAAATAGTGATGTCATTTTCAGAAGTAATAAAATATCACTATATAATTATAACAAAGATTGTTTACTGACTGGACCATCATGGGTTGTGGATTAAGTTTTTGTTATTGTAGGAGGCGTAATGTAACTTTACGATATGCCTGGCTGTGTTTGCTTAGGTTGGTGGACACAGGTTCCTCATCAACGTTCCTCACCGATTCCAGGTGCACAGCTACAAGCTGTTCACCTTCTGCGATCACTGTGGTTCCATGCTCTACGGTCTGATGAGACAGGGGCTCCAGTGTGAAGGTAACCAAACACTTTCGTACGTTAAATTTAAAAAAAAATTTATCATCGATTTAATCATCATTGATTAGCTTCTTAGTTTATATTAATTTGTTTCGATTTTATTTATTTAACATTTATTCATTTTTTGTTGACTTATTTCTTTTGTTCTTTTATTTCATTGTTATTAATTAATTTACTTTTGATTTATTTATTACTGATTTATCTTGAATTCATGTTAGAACTGCTTTCAAATTGGATCCTATGGTTTACATATATCAGTCCATTCTGCTCAATAGTCTCCTCCCTGTATCTTTCAGTTCTGCTATATGTCTCTTCCTCTGTATCTGTCTGTTTTGCCTAGTCGCTTACTTTACCTAGCCTTGACCTTCTCCTCCTCATCTTTCTTTACTTTACTGAGAGACCGCTCAGCCCTTGAAAATTTTGTTACAGAGTGTACTGTACTTACAGGGCGTAATGTCATTACTAAATGTAATGTTATTACTGGGTGTAATGTAATTAAGGGCATAATGTAAATAGAGGTGATGTCGGAGGTTTTGTGTTACGTATAAAAAATTCTTTGTCCGGATAAGTGACATAAGTCATAAAAGTCACAAAGTGCAGCGGGTGTACTTTATCTAATGAGCGTTTTCGAAATCTTATCCAGCGCCGTGCGATTGTCCATAATACTGGACTTGGTGCGCCATTCATTATTCTCGAAGCCTTTTGCCCTTGAAGCTTGAGGCTATTGCCATTGGACCTTGATTGCCATAGTGTACCTTAGGACCGCTTATGCTACGGCACATTTCTTACAGTTGCCTTGCCTTTTATACCAATTACCCTACCTTCAGTTACCTTACCTTTACTTAAGTTACATTACCTTTAATTCTAGTTAATTTACCTTTACTTCAGTTCCCTTATCTTTCATTCCAGTTACCTTACCTTACCTTTGATTCTAGTTACCTTACCTTTTATTCTAATTACCTTACCTTTAGTTCTAGCTGCCTTACCTTTCATTATAGTTACCTTACCCTTTATTCCAGTTACTTTCTAGTTGCCTTACCTTCTAGAACTTTACCTTACCTTTCATTATAATTACCTTACCTTTTATTCCAGTTACTTTCTATTTAACTTGCCTTCTGCTTACCTTACCTTTTATTCTAAGTACCTTATATTTTATTCCAATTACTTTCTAGTTACCTTACCTTTAATTCTAGTTACCTATCCTTTCATTCTAATTACCTTACGATTTGTTCTAGTTACCCTAACATCTAGTTACCTTACCTTTCATTATAATTACCTTACCTTTTATTCTAGTTACCTTCTATTTATCTTACCTTCTAGTTACCTTATCTTTCATACCGGTTGATGTATACCTTTGAATTCCCCTACTTCTAGTTACCTTACCTTTCATTCTAATTACCTTGCCATTTATTCTAGTTACCTTACCTTCTAGTTACTTACCTTTCATTCTAGTTACCTTGCCATTTATTCTAGTTACCTTACCTTCTAGTTACTTACCTTTCATTCTAGTTACCTTACCCTTTATCCCAGTTACTTTCTAGTTACCTTATCTTCAATATCGGTTGATCTACCTTTGAGTTCTTCTCCAGACCAAGAATTTCGTTCAATGTTTCTGCTTCCCTCCCCTCCCCCCTACGCAACTCAATTGCAATGAGTACACCGACCGTGCACTGTTGGTGGGTAGATGAGACGACGACGGAGGGGACTGACCACCCGCGGTCACAATGCCGAGACCAAGAAAACAAAGCCGCCAGCTCCTCATGCTCACCGGTGGCTCCAAGGCAATAGCTCAAGCGACTGTCCTTTCATTTTCTATCACTGCCATTGTCTTTCGCTCTTCACCATCCAAATCGATGCTCAAACGGGGCATCAACAGAATCACGTGCTCGCCCTACGCCGCAACAGATCACGCCCCCCCCCCCCCAACTGGGTGGGAGCCCGGCTCCCCTTCGCACGGGACGTGTGGATCTATAAATAGCGCGGCTATTTTCGGCCTTCCCTTTTTAAACCGATCGCCATTATTTCGTCTATTCTGGACCGTTGACCGGTTTCCCTGTGACCGTCTGTGTCTCATTAAGACAGAGAGGAACAGAGACAGACAGAGGGACGGTGTCTGCCTTCCTCTGTGTCTACGCCCGTGTCGGTCTCCTATTCTCTCATCATTGGCCGCTCGCTCGCTAGATGGACTCGTTGCCCGGGTGTCCAAAAAACAGTATACCCATTAAAGATCTTCCCTTAATCTATTCGGAACAGATTCTCTCCGTGGGGCAAATGCGCATCTGTTGAATAAATTATCCCCGTGGACCATAATTATTGAGAAATAAAGTATCCAGTGAGAAAATGTTTCATCCTCTGTGGAAATAATTTATCTTGGAAGACCTTCTTTTTCAGTGAATTTTAATCATGTGGATTTTTAAAATTTATTATTGAACTATATTTGGGGTTATGTAAACTACGTGTTGCAAGCAAAAGACGCGAGATTTCTGAAGGTAGTTGAAAAGAAACGGTTGGGAGACATTGTTTTAGTCAATGGGGGAGTCTTTTATGAGGGACTTTATTTTTTAGACACTGGCCAACCTGTGCCGCTGGTCACGTAGCGCTTGGCCTTAAATTCCGGTTGACCGCGGTCATCCCATTGCCTTGTGTCTTCAGATTAATTATAAGACACTGTTCGAGGAACTACACTGTCTTATAACAGAAGAGACAAGAATATCTGATAATAATGTCTGGTGGCAAAAGAGATAATGATGTCAAATAGCAGGAGAGATAATGATGTCTGGTGGCAGAAGAGATAATAATGTCTGATAGCAGGAGAGATAATGATGTCTGATAGCAGGAGAGATAATAATGTCTGATAGCAGGAGAGATAATGATGTCAGATAGCAGGAGAGATAATGATGTCAGATAGCAGGAGAGATAATGATGTCCGGTGGCAAGAGAGATAAAGATGTCTAATTCCAGATGAAATTAAGATGTCTGATAGCAGGAGATATATATTTCAGGTCAGGTCGACAGGTCACTTCTACTCGGCCAATGTTTGCACTCAGATAGTGCCAGTCCCAAGTTTGGTTAAAGAAGGATGGGACTCTCATCATCTTTGTGCTGACGCTTTGTCATTAAGCTGACACGGCACATTTTCCCGTCGGCCATATCATTAGTTTTATTTGATCAACAATTCTAAATATTCTCCTTTAGTACTGCCTATGAATAATAAGGCATCAAGATGTCGCTATACACCACGTGTTAGTATTATTCTGCTCTATTTTGGACACCCGGAAATTAAGAATCGACATTGAACGATTGATTTAATTGCAATTAGTTGGTAATATTGAATCAATGAGTTTCATGTGAAAAGAAATCATGAGACAATTCAACGCTATGTCAGCATAAATACTCTGAAAATTGATTTTAAGACTTATTTGTTCGAGATTCCTTGCGATGAGACTTTCTGTTACACACTTTTGTGAAAGATTTATTTTGTTAAGGTACATTAAAAAATTACAGAAAAATAATTGTAATTATTATGATAACACTGATAACAATATTAATAATAATCATAATATTAATGATGATGACGACGATGATGATTATGATGATGATTATTATAATGATGATAATAATTATGATAATGATGATGAGAATGATAGTGTTGATAATGGATATGATATTATTATTAGAGATATGATATTATTTAGATGGTTTTTGCGGTCATTGCTTCCACCATATAATACAGTCCTACATTCGTTGTATGCTAGTATGCTGCGTCGTCTTTTTGTTTGCATCGTATCGTATCATTGCAGTCTGTAAAAAGAACGTGCATAGACGATGTCAGAAGAACGTCGCAAACAACTGCGGCATCAACACGAATCGGATGGCACAGGTTCTCAAAGAACTAGGAATGACTGGAGATAAACTCAACTCAAAGAAACAGGCCAAGGTCAGGTCGCGCGCTTGACCCCACGACCCGGATGCGGTCGAGGCACCGTCCGGTCATTCCTAGATAAGCTGATGCTGATGGTAGTGATGATGAGCATTTTAGGTGTAAGGGTTTTTCCAGAAATGATGTTGTGATGTTGATGAGGCTATGGAAAACCTTGTCTTTATAAAATGGACATGGAAAGACTTGTGTTTACAAAATGCACATGGATAAACTTGCGTTACAGAATGGCTTCCATAAGCCTTGCATTTATAAAATAACAATGATAAGGATAGTAATGGGAGGAATTGGGCAGTAGATTTTTTGGGTTTGTAAGAGAATCTAGATATAATTAACCTAAGTCAAAGGTTAGGCCAAGGGTCATTGTAAAAATTAGATGCACTGATGTTCCGAAAGTGTATGGTACTAAGCCTATTAAATTCATCATAATTAGTAAGAAAAGGATTGTTGAGAGGGTAACAGTGTGTGTATCCATTACTCTGTGACTGCCAAAAACCACAAAGAGCCGTATGATATAATTTATTCGTCTATTTGCAAAGGGACAAATCTGGGTGGCACATCACGCCCCAGTAACATGTTTAAGCAAATGCTTGTGGAGAGTCATATGTTTACAGATTGACTATGTAAAGCATTATGTTTATGAAAACGTATGGTTTCATGATTACGTTGTTCTGGGTATTCTCATTTACAGTCGGTCATAAGCGAGACCTCAACTCCAAGAAACCCGAACCTCCGAACGCAGTCCTCCCCATTCCCCACTTTGGGTAAGAATTACGATTCTCCTCTGTGAAATCAGGTTTACCAATTTAGTCGCATGTTTTTCTAAACGTTTTCTAATTGATGCAAACTTAGTTGCTTTAAATTTCTGCAGCACAGGTGTATGATGCGTTCTTGTGGTTTCTTGTCCTCTTTTCTACGAATACTTGAAGATCGGGTTTGAGCCATTTGTGAAAAGCTCTGTAAATCTTTACTGGCAAGTCATCTGAAGTCTGCTGGTTGGTTGGTTCCATGCTTGTGAAGGGACCCACCACTGGTATCTCTTTTCGACTTACTGTGCACTGTTTTGCTAACTGTTGTATACATATTTGTTAGAAATTACATTTAACATCATATAGGCTAACCTCTGAGTAGATACCTTGAAAGGGCACTATATAAATTCTCTGTTACATTACATTAGAGGGCGGTTACTATTTCGGTTGAGAGATACTGTGTTTTTTTCCGCAGGCGGTGGAAACTCATCTAACGAGAAATGCAGTCTCAAGGTGAATGAAGAACGAAGAACAAGAAGCCAGAGTCCGATGAGAGACATAGACGCTCACGCTGGCCAAGTCTCACTGGTCGACTTCACCTTCGTCAAGGTTCTCGGCAAAGGCAGCTTTGGAAAGGTAACTGGCCTTACTTGCCTAACTTAACCGACATTTTCTTCATTCATAACTTTGAGCTTCTATTTCATTCCTTGTACGCAACTTTTAACTGACAATGTCTTTCCACTTACCTAACTTACCTTAGCGATACTTCTCATCTAACTTACGTGATCCTTGTTACCTATCTTACCATAGCGTACCCTTTTGACCTGATTAGCATCATTTGCCTTTACTTCATGTCTGACTTTTTATAAGGAAAGGAGGAGAGGTCTAGGTCTTGTCTTAATTCTGTCAATTTTCTTCATTCCATTTTAAATTGTCTTCATTCTATCGTCATTAAGTGTCTTTGATAGCTTAATACCTTATGCAGGTTTGTGGGTTTTGGTGTCCTTTGTAGGTCCTGATGGCCGAGTACAAGAGGACGAAGGAGATCTTTGCGGTGAAGGTCCTCAAGAAAGACACGATCATCCAGGACGACGACGTCGAATGCACGATGACAGAGAAACGGATTTTGGCGCTTGCGGCACGCCATCCGTTCCTCACAGCTCTCCACTCCTGCTTTCAGACAAAGGTTGCGACCAGGCTCCATTATCTCATCCCAATGTATTACGTTCTGAGTGAATCCTGCTCTGATCCAATCCCGATTTGATCTGATCTCGATCTGATCTTATCTACATCCAATCTAATTAATATCTCACCTGTTCACAGTCTGATTACAATATGATCTAATCATCATATGATTAATGATCATATGATCTAATCATCATATGACGTAATCATGTAATTTTATCGTGATATGATCTAATCGTCACGTGATCATTATTTGATCTAATCATTGTTTGATCTGAACATTATCTGATCTGATATGATCTGATCGAGGGCTAATGTATTATGATCTATTTGTTTACTTATGTCCTGTTTTGTTTACTTGTTTATCCAGGACTGTTTGTTCTTTGTGATGGAGTATGTCGCCGGTGGCGACCTCATGTTCCAGATCCAGGGAGCACGCAAGTTTGACGAGGCACGCGCTCGATTCTACTCGGCCGAAGTAACGCTCGCACTCATGTTCCTACATCGCAACGACATCATCTACCGGTCCGACATAATTTTGTTGAATTTTATTTATTTAATTTTATGTTATTGAATCTCGAGATGGATGGAAAGAACAGTGATTGATGCCAATGGATGATGAACCCATGGACAAAGGTCATGATGATAATCATGAATTTTATTTTCTTTTTATTTTATATAGTGAATTAAATTTTTTTTAAATTTAATTTCTTTCAACATTTTTGTAACCTCTAGAATTTATCTGATCATTTGTTGAGTTTTTTTGTTAAAATTTAATTTAATTTCGATGTCATGCATGTATCCGACACTATAAATACGACACGATGAAATTAAATACAAACCAATTCTATACAATGCAATCAAATGTAATGCAATGAAATACTATGCGATGCAGATATAACAGAATGTAATGAATGTAATAAGATGCATTGGATAAAATATGATGCACTGTATTTAGTCTTAAAATGTCATGTGACATGCCTTTTCAGAGATCTGAAGCTGGACAATATCCTGCTTGACCAGGATGGTCATTGCAAGATCGCGGACTTCGGCATGTGCAAGGAGTTCATGGCGCCAGGGAAGGTGACGCAGACGTTCTGTGGAACCCCAGACTACATCGCCCCAGAGGTAACTTGGGTAGAATGGATGTGTGTATGTATGTCTGTGTATGTATGTCTGTGTATGTATGTCTGTGTATGTATGTTTGTATGTGGCTATTTGCAAAGACCCTTTTAAGAACCTTGAATGGGTGCATAATATGCCAATTGAGAAGATCTCAAAAGGTGTTTGTTTGGTCTTTTTTAAGATGGACTGAAAATCTCGCTTTTGCTCAGCAGTGGATATGAGTTAGCGTGCAAGGGATTTTCTGATTTGATTTGCATAGTGATTGATTGATTTTCTGATTGATTTGCATAGTGATTGATTGATTTTCTGATTGATTTGCATAGTGATTGATTGATTTTCTGATTGATTTGCAGTCTGATGATTGATCTACCTACTGATTGATTGATTTTATGATTGAGTTGAAGGGTGATTGATTGATTTTCTGATTGATCTGCCTACTGATTGATTGATATTCTGATTGATTTGCAGGGTGATTGATTGGTTTATTTCTGCTATCAGTCATTGGTCCATTAATGACTCATTCCAAGTTAATTGCTGTTAATTGGTCATTGCTGCAAAAATTGATTCCTAGCTCATTATGGGTTTTTTGACTGAGACCTTGATTGCCGAAAGATCCCAGTAGACTTCAATTATGAAATGATTGATAAGTTGATTGTCTTCCTGAGAAAGATTGGTTTGGACAGAGGACATCAATCTTGACGAGTGCTTTCTTGATTGGCCAAGAATCCTGGAGGAATTGAACAAATTGATTGAGAACTTGATTGACTTGACAAATCTGGTTGGCTGCTCAGAATTCAGTGACATTTTGATTGATTTCTTTGATTGATCTCATGATTGATTTCTTTGATTGATCTCTTAATTGATTTCTTTATTTAATTTCTTGATTTTTGACAGATCCTGCAGGAGTTGGACTACGACGCCGCGGTCGACTGGTGGGCAATGGGGGTGCTCATGTACGAGATGATGGCCGGTCAGCCGCCCTTCGAGGCAGACAACGAGGATGACCTCTTTGACTCCATCCTCCATGACGAGGTCCTCTACCCCGTCTGGCTCAGCAAGGAGGCCATCTCTGCTCTCAAAGGGGTAAGCCTTTTTTCCCCATGGGGAAAGTTCTCAAAGGGGTAAGCCTTCCCTTCTTTCTCTGAGGGACGAGTTGACCTTCCCTCTCAGGGGGCAAGTTTTCTGAGGGCTAGACCCTGTTCTCAAAAAGATACACTGTCAAAGAGCTGGGTTCCTAGGGAGTAGATTCCTCTATCTTTGTTTGGGGGAGTCTTCCCATCCCTGAGAGGTAAGTTCTCCAGGGGTTAGCCCTCGTTTGTCGGATAATGATGTCTTGCCTCTCTTCTCAAAGGGATCAATTCTAAAAGGGTAAATTCTTCTGTGTTTGCATATGTTTTTTTCTAGAGAGGTCAGTTAAAGTGGTTAAGCCGCTCTTCTCTCAACCTTACCTTGTTAAGTTGTTTTACATTCATGCCTTATGCTGCCTTCATCTTACCTTCATCTCACCTTTGTTTTCTTGCATTACTTTCATATTACCTTCATCTCACCTTGGCTTACATCTGTTTTCCCTGCCTTCCTTTAATCTTTCCTTCATATTACCTCTGATTTCTTTACCTAACTTTCATTATCGTAGCCGTACCTTGATTTACCTTGCCTTACCATCACATGGCCGTTGACAGACATTCCGGCAGAGCAATCACATAAATCCGGGTGTCTTGGCAAGACAGTTACTGGTCTCTAATTATCTTTAGGCTATTTGAGAAACTTTATTGCGGGCCCGGACCGGGCCCCTAGAAAGCCACCGGGCCCCTGGGCATTTGCCCCTGCCCCTCCTCAAAGTGGGCTGTATGTTCATTTTACCTCTGCCTTCTTTGCTTTACCTTTGTCTTACCTTGCCTCGCTTGCATCCCACCTCCTTTCTTCCTCACCCTTCTTCACCTGATGTCTGGCTATTATCTTTTAGTTCATGACGAAGAACCCCGTGAAGCGCTTGGGCTGTGTGACGGACCAGGGCGGAGAGCAGGCCATTCGGATGCACGCCTTCTTTCACGGCAAAATCGACTGGGAGGCACTGGAACAACGCAAAGTGGAACCTCCATTCAAACCAAAGATCGTAAGCAGTCGACGTAACGTAACGTCTTAATGTCGGTTGGTTGCTGTATTAAGATGCCGTGAGTGCATGTGTATCCAGATCGGTTAGTTCTGACGCCCTCCTTCTTTCTCCAGACTTGGAACTGGCACTACCAGTGTACGAGCGGAGTTGATATTCGGATGCTGGCTATAGCGCCCGACTGTCATTGCAGTCACAAAGATGACTAGCGTCGCCCTCCTCTTTTATCCCGGCTCGAGACTGGCACTGCTTGATCAAAG
Source organism: Bimastos eiseni (assembly GCA_959347315.1). Taxonomy (NCBI): domain Eukaryota; kingdom Metazoa; phylum Annelida; class Clitellata; order Crassiclitellata; family Lumbricidae; genus Bimastos; species Bimastos eiseni. The sequence goes on along the minus strand of OY365812.1, from coordinate 40,429,143 downwards.
GCAGGTTGATATTGTTAAGAGATTTCCAACACATTTGTCAACAATTGAGGATTGTCGTGAGGGCCATAAGAAGAACGTCTGTGTGTACAACCGATGTGGTTTGCCATTCGTACCCCAAATCCATGGATTATGGATGAACCGAGTTTCAATTTCTTGCTGAGTCTGAGTACTGAGTATTACAAGTTGAATTTTGCCGAGTCTGAGTTTCAAATATTTAAATAAGTCTCATTCTCTTGATGTTTAGATTGGTAGTTTGCACAACTTTAATTAATTATTTAGTTTTGCCTTATTTAACACTAGGAAGTAGTAACTTGTAAGCACTAGCAATATCAGTATTTGTGTTTTTAGTTAGATCGATTGTCGTTTTGTATATAGAAATAACAGTATTTTGTACTGTTAATAATGTCGATTGTCGTTTGTTTTAAATAAAAAAATTCGATTTTCGTTTTGAAAACAGAAAATTTATAAGATTATTATTTGGATCCATTGTTTGTCCGAGTCCGAGTTTTGATGAGTACCAAGAAAATTGGACCGAGCTGAGTTCCAAACCGAGCTTTGGTTTATCCCTAACATGGATGACGTGACATCGAAGGCACTGTAACTGCAAGACTTGCTTGATGCTTGACTTAATTATTATGTAGCTTCGCTAGATTATTATTATTATATTTAATCGTCGTTAATATTCTACAGGGATCGGCAGTAATTGAAATAAAGTAATTGAAATGTATAAATTTAGGTCTTGATTGCCCAAAGATTCTGGTAGATTCAGTTACATTTTTCAAATGAGCTTTTTCCATGATGTTTTGCAGCATAGAAATGAAAATATGCGTTGTTCCCTTTTGTTCCAGAAATCTCGGACGGACACAAGCAACTTCGACAAGGACTTTACGTCCGAGAAGCCGATCCTGACCCCGACTGACCCCGCTGTCATAATGGCCATCAACCAGTCGGAATTCACCGGTTTCTCATTCGTCAACGAAGAGTTTGGCAAGCTGAGTTTGTCGGCCGCCCAGGGGGCCCCACACGCGGCCACAAACAACGTTGGCGCCAATGGCTTGGACGCGGTATGATGTCGTGCTCGAGGAGTTGCTGCCGCTGACGTGTTGTCTCCCTTGCAGAGTTCTCTAGCTCGTTCCTGTCTTTTACCGCCGTAGCGGAACCTGTTAGCCGATTGTCTTTGACCTGTAGGACATTCTTCGTACATTTCTCTTGTCGTACGGGTTTCGGGCGCCTAGTGGGGGAAGTCTGCCATGTTAGGAGTTGTCGGGCTGAACCGGAATGACCTATTGGTCGTGGAGCCCTTCCGATTTCGTCTCTTTCTCCAATCCTTGAGAAGTGGGATGTCGTGTACAATTTGAAAATGTTATAGCAAATCGAGAAACTTTGCAATGGATCGCTGAAAAATTCTCGTCAATACGCGAGCATTTTATTGTTGTGAGAAGTTTAGATTTGCTTGAAGGTCGATTTGGCCTTTGGCTTTCGAGTATTATGTTGGTAAAGTGCTTCAGACTTTGCTCCTGTTTGGTCAAATCTGTTCCAACGGGGTGGAAAAGGTCTAAAATCTAGATCCTAGTCAGCTAGAGCTGTTGTAAAAATTGCATTCGTGTTGTGCAAAAAAAATGGTGCAGGAATAGTTGTCTATTCAGCAAAACATGCGTATAGCTTCCTCCTACTGAGAGTGAAAAGAGTGCTAAATATGACCTTGTAGTCGGTAATAAAATTGCACCCAAATATTGTCTCTTTATCGTCAAGTGATGCTCAAAATATTCAGAATAGAGTTATTTTAAATATGTTACCTAATAATTGCCCCAAATGTTATCTTCTGTTAGGGAAGAAATGCTCAAAATGCTGCCTCATTTGCAGGCTAAAATGCTGCAAATGTTACCTGCTAAATATGCTCAAAGTATCTCCAACCATTGAGTTGAGTGTGCTCTCAATGCCTCCCATTTAAGATAAAATGTTCAGGATATTTTTGTCAGCTAAAATGCTCCAAATGATACCATTTTCTACTAAATGCATCTCTTAATCTGTACAAAATGCTCCAATTACTGGGAATGTCTTGTAGGATTTTAAAAATCCTGATGGGAACAAATCGAGGTTCAGCCCTAGTGGGAAACGACGACACTCGTGCTGGATAAGCTCACCGGAATGCATTCCATTGTAATGTACTCGTACTGCATCACGGGTGTATTACGAATTCTCTCCTGGAAAAATACTTGGCCTACTGTGTTTTTATGAGATTGATTTACGACGTGCATATAAATCTGTATGACCACTGCTTTATCTTGCGTGTTTTAAGCCGCAGAAGGTAAGCGTGCTGAAATGAACGTGTTTTCACTTTATTTCCAAACGGGATTCCAAAACCTCGACTTGCCACCTGGTAGATTTCATTTAACGCAGCGGGCCATCTATCGGTATACTAAGATACTCGTGTGTGCACGTATGTTGAGTTAACGAACGCCAGGATTGTTGAGTGCGGTAGAACAGATGCAATACAGTCCAGTACTGATTATTTTGACATGAATAGAATGCCTAAGATTGTGTATGCACATGTATGTATGTATTGTATATATGTGTGTGTATATAAATATATGAGCACACATGTTTGTTGATATTTAACGTTTATATTATATGCTGGATGTTCTTATAGTAAGTTCATTGTTGCACATTATCATCAGCTGATCCTGAATTTTAGCATGGGGCCATCTGGGCAAAGGGTCTTTTTTACCTTAGTTCTTGATTTCTTGATGATTATTTTTGGTTTTTCCCAAAGGTTTCTATTATTACCCCTTTTTACCTCTACAAGTTCAATAGGCAACCATGTTTTTTCCATCACCTATTTTACAAGTGTAACGTCTAATCCAGTTTGGGGGTAACCAGTCAGCAGTTTGTGCCTGATATACTGCAGATAATAGATGGAATTGGTTCTTTTGGGTTAGAACAGAGTAGTAAGCTGAATTAAATTGGGGTGCATGTCCACAACAGTGTTTTAGTAGATTCTGTGTTATAACAGAATGCATTACAGGAGTAGCCAGTGGATTTTTGTACGTCTTGCGTGTTACATGTATCGAACAAAGGCAGAGCATAATTTAAGTATAGTATATTTATGACTGGAAATAAACAGACATTTCATCTTATACGCACAAGCACATATACCCACGCAAACGCAAGCAGTGTGGCTATGTCATGTTGGGTATGTATAAGTTTTTAGTTTTGTTGTTGAATAAAGATCTTACAAAGCCGGAATTTCAGGGCGTCACCTATACATCTAATGGCACTTTATTCCATTGCATCACTTAGGCAATGTTTACATAATATGCAATCAGGCTACTTGGAATTGTTCAATAGTAAACAGAATTGTGAACTAATGTTAAATATTGTGCAATAATGATCGTGTCATGATAAGCATCTGCTCTTTATCTAACTCAGATTAATATTTCCATGCAAATTTTTGAAAAGGAATTTTTTCAAATACAGTAATAATAAAAGCTTTACTTTATTAATTTGTTGATGGGCTGCATAAGTTTTCCCAGACACTCGTCTTAAAGGGTCAACGAAAGTGTAATAGTAATAATTATTTATTTTACCCCACCCTTTAATGGCTGATTTGATGGGGCGAATTTTTAGTTATGGTACTTATGGTGCTGGAAAATCAGCTCAATCAAAATCTGCACTTGATGACTGGGAAGTAATGCGAAGAACGTTTCCGTTTTGGTTTACTCAGACGTATTGATCTGTTTGTCCAATCTTTACAAGATCTTACACGATCTTTCTGCCCGGCCTGTAAAGATCCTGCATGATCTTTACGGATATTGCACGATCATTTTGTCAGACGTTATGCGATTTGTTTGTCCTGCTTTTCTTTGAGTTTACATATTTTTATGTGTTCTTGCATGATTTTGATAAATAAAATTAATTATAATTGAGTGTATATTTCATTGTTGCATCGTTAATTAATCTTTAGTTGATTTCTCTTCTGCCACTTTTTCTAATCTCGATTTGTTTTTTTGCTGCCATGAATTGGTATTTTTACTCGCCTTTGTTGCTTTGTTTGGCTACTGTTGTGTGTCAAAGTGTTTCTTTATGTTTTACGCAAATTTTTCTGAAGTAATTTGTATTGCTCTTGAGTTAAAATCCGTGAAAAAATTTACCGAGTAGACAACTAATGCTCGTTCTTTTTGCTTGTACGATCGCTAAATTCTATTCAGACCTAAGCACATTGTAATTGTTAGCCTGTAGTACAATACGTTTCTTTGTTTAGCCAATAGCAATTTATTAATTATGGAATATGTGTCCAGTCAAGATTATGATTTTAATTGTGATAATACTTCTGTATACATGAACTGCAATCTTTCAGGCTACCTTAGGTCGCATCTGTTAGATAGCTATTTGGCACATCCACGATTTTAAAGGGCTGTGTGTAAGTTGACTCATAAATAGTGGAAACTTTGTTATGTGTTTGCAGTTGTAGTTAGCAAGTTTGCAATCCAAATGTGGGAAGTTATGTGACTTTCTAAAACAAATTTTAGTATTGTTTTGACCACCAGCCATGGTATAGCAGGATTTGTGATTTGAATATGCATTTCAGAAGGATGGTGATCCGGTAGTTTATGTACAAGCATATATATAAATGGTATATGTGATCGTAGTTATGAAACAGAGACAAGATATATCTACGCATTCGGATCAGACGGAGAATGTAGATGAGCGATTTTTATGTTTGCAACAGTTAATTATTGAGATTTGTATAATGAGCATATGAAAAATCCTCGTTTGAAGAAAACTCTTAATTCTGTTGAAGATGATTTGTTGTAACGGTGAATTGTTGTGACGCACGAAGAATTAATGCACAAATTCAGTAATATTGGTTTTTAATGGTGATGTGCAAATGTATTGTTTTGGAGTTATCACGTTTTTCTTGGTTTATGTGTAAAGCGTAAAGCTTGGTGCTGTACATTTTAAATGTTTTACCAGATAATGTTAAAGGACCGTTATATGCAGCATCTGAAAGCTTGGGGTGTCATTTAATTCCTCTTCTTGAGAGGATGTTTTACTAAACCAGATTTTATTGGTGGTTTAAGTGTTTGAAGAGCTGTGATTTTTCAAGAGAATCGAAAACCACGAGCTTTCACAAAACCAAACTGATGCTTGAAACAAAACCTGTGAATAAATCTTGTAGGCAGCATGGTTCTCAACCACGAGGTTTGATAAGCATGCAGAAGAATTTCAGTTGCGCATGTTTTAACCCAGATTCCGATTATTGATAACCTGCTGATCATGCTTGGGTATTTAACCCAACAGCACAATGCACATGGTTATCAAGGTTTTGATGGATCTTTGGTTTATGTATTGGTACATGTTGAGTTATATATATATATATATCTATATCTGTAGACTGATTACTGTTGCGCTATTACTGGGTGGCAAACAACGTATGCGTGTTTGAACTTGACGGTAGGCCCTATCCGTTGCCGTCATTGATGGGTTAGCAAATTGTTGCAGTGTCGTGTGTATTTGCATTCAGTATCGACCTACGAGTTTTTCGATGTTACGCAGATTAGTAAAATCGTGTTGTGCTGCCATCTTTGCGTGCCAGTCGTAGTCGTAAGCTAATCGTCCGTGTAGCGCATTCTTTTCCGACGGGACTGACTACGGAGTCGTCGTCTATACTCGAGCTTTTTTCAAAAAGTGCGTCTCTGTCAGATTATGTCGATTTTATTTTAGTATTCTGTGAATAATCGCAAGATCGGACTTTGTGGTAGCACTGGCTTTGCGTAAATCTTCAGTTTTATTACACGTAACGTATATGAAACTAGGAACATCCGAGCAACTGAGCTATAATTTGATAGTGACGTTCGGAAATATATGGCTCTGGTGACGTGCATCGACGTATAATATACGTTGATGCACGAGAGATACGAGAGATGGGCGCGATTAGTTGGATGGTTGAATAATCGCTATTCGATTAGAATTAGCTACTCAAAGTTGATATTATAATTATCAGGATCTTGTAGCTAATCGAGTTGAATTAAAATTAATTGAACTTTGACAAACAGTTTGGTTAGTATTGCTAATCGATTATAAAGTTAGCTAAATTGATTAGATTCTAATCTGTAAGTGACCCGTTCCAGAATTACGGAATGATTGAGGTTCGGGAGCCAGTTCACTTTTTCCTAGGGATTCTAAAGTAACCTGTCAAATTCTATAGCGATATGTAATAATAATATTAGTAGAAGTTGTAGAGTGACATTAAGATTTCCTAGCCTGCCTTTCCTAGAACAGTTTTATTACCCCTTATCGAGAATTAAAAAAATCTTATGCCGTCCTGTAATTCAGTAGGGATATGTTTGGTGGTCAAACGTTAAGCCAGGTGGGAAGCAGTTAGGCTACTGTTGATGAAACTTACAATAGTTAATCTGTGTTGACGCGCACATAACGTTGATCAGTCAATGTAAAACCAGTTTACGTTTACAGTGTAAAGCCATTTGTAACGACTATTCGTAATTTTTGTAATTTATTGCAGTTCTGAAAATATGATTGACGTAATTTTGAAGCTGTTGAGACTTGAGAGGTCATATTTTTTTATTATTCGCTGTATTTGCAAACTTGAGATCTTAATTTTTATGCTACAGTTTTAGAATCTCGGAGATGACCTCTTATGGGCTCATCCATTAATACTGTAAACACACTTCAAACAATTTTTGACGGCCGTCCCACTTTTATTAGCCTACTGCTCGTCTTTGAAATCAATCAATAAAGGAATGAAAATTCATATAGGCTAGGGCCACTTCAATATAGTTGTTAAGAGGCGTTCCTAGTCCAACTACGATTGAAGAAGACCGGCTTCAGAGAAGAGTAGCCTCAGCTGAACGACACCGAGTGATTACAAAGATCATTAGCGTCGCCCTCCTACGTCCAGACTTGGTACTGGCACTGCCAGATTGGAAGCAGCGTGGGTGTTCAGAGAAGAAGGGAATGGGCTATAGGCAGAGAATTTCTAGGCAGGAGGGGAAGCTCTTTTGGAAGCCAATTCCAAATTGTCGGGCCCACCACTGAAAAATCTCGATGCTGCATCATGCACGAGCAAAAGGGACAACCCCAATCCCCATGGGCCATTGGTATCAAGCAGCGCGGAGTGGCCGCAAGGGTCGAGACGACTCGAGAGGGCGTGTTTATTTTGGGTCAAGCAGGCCTATAACGGTCTGTACAAGGGAACCTTACATTTATGGCGTGACGCAGAGGCCGCGATCCCGGTAGGAGGGTCGAGGGGACTTGTTCCCTATCGACCTTTTACAGAGAGGAGACAATTAAGTTTTATGTGTGTCCCCTCCCACATTTCCTACCTCTCTCATTGGGTGCCCCCCCCCCAACCGGTCAAGCGAAATCGCTGCCTCTTGCGTCTCGTCACCGGTTTCACCCGATCCTCCTTAATTCTCTGTCTTTATCGACTCCGGTCACTGCTAATTAGCCTATCTCAAGTTCATCAGCCGAGCCAAAGCCAACACTGTACTACGCCTGTGGAGTGTGGAACGATCTAAATAACGCGAGAGCCGTGTAATGTAAAGTAAATATTGAAAAATTTCTCGGCGACTAACAAAAGCCGCACGAGGGAGGCCAGCCTAATTCCCAGGTGCAGACCGTACGGGTAGCTACCCTACAAGTTCTTATTTTATTTCAATTTTACGTAAAGCTGAACTCAAGGCTGGACACAAGTATGCTTAATTTAAGTTGGTGTCTGTGCTATGAGACGCTAGTGTCGTCTATTTGTGGTGCTCGTTTTTCGCTTCTTTCGTGCCTCAGACTATCTGGCTAAGCTTTGTCAGACAGACAAGCAAACGAGTGATTTATTAGCTTGAATAGTAAAAATTAGACGCCAAAATTTATATCTCGTCGCTTTCAATATTCTGCGGAGGATTTTGGAGTTTTCTTAAATATCTTTAGAGGTGCTTAGATATCCAGAACGGCAACCACGCCTCGGCCAATCGGACCTCTTGGTGCTGACGCGCATGCGCATTGTCATATTAAATGATTAACATGGACGACGTTGTCGAGAACGAAGGAGGACTGCTGTCCAAAGAGCAAAATGGCGAGCAATACGCTTCCTTTACTAAACTCGAAGGATTACTAATCGCCGAAACGGTCGTCAGCAATTGCGCCGAAACCGGCGCTATTATAATAGAGCACAAGGACATGATGGCGGCTAACGATGCGAGCGAAACGAAATTGCCAAGTGCAGTCGCTGATTCCGTGATTGGTTCGTCACCAGCTGATGATGATCGTTCGACGGAAGTGAAGCAGGATCCTCTGACTGGTCAGCCGCAGTTGCCAGAGGTAGAGGGTTCGACGCCAGGGGCGCAGAAGAAAGGACTGCGCGTCTCTTTTCCCGAGGACAAAGTGGTGTCGGGATACATGGACCCTCCAACGCCGTGGAACGATGGTTGGTAAATGACGTACACATGCGTAGATTTGGAATTTTTCTAGCGCCGTAGTATTGCGACCAGTAGCGCTTTTCGTCCATGCTTGTCTGGCTATCGTAGGTCAAGTTTCCGTGAAGCGTGCGTTCTGGGCAAGGCTAGCCCTTCACTAAAACAGGATGTACTAACATACACTCTTCTATGAGAGCATTTCAAGATTTATATAGCGCAATGCTATACAAGGGAGAATCGACCAGGCTTTGCAATATTTGGCAAAAGCGAGATGATGGATGCGCGGGGAAAAATGAAAAGATTGACAGCACTCACGAGATGATGATACAATCTGTATTTTCGTCCAATTTGGTATGAATTATAGGACCCATGTTTTTCTTTTACTGCTGAGCACTAGCTGCTGTTGTCGCTGCTCAGCGTGTTACTGATTGGCTACTTGTCTCTTTGAACGGACTTTAAATCCCTGACCTGCTGTCGTTTGGTTGCGCGCATACAGGGGCTTCGACAAACAACGTCTTTGGCATGCGTTATGCGTTTAGTATTGGAGCCAAAAGAGTTATTACTGTGAGATTATTTAACTCCAATGAACCGGACCCTTGTTATATAATGCTCTGAGAACTGTGCCACAGAACACTTTGTAATGAGGATATGCATGAATGACTCATCACTTTCAGCTTGAATGGTCTACCTCCTGTTCGCCCTGATAGATCTCGAAATCTACACAATGGTGCATTAGAAGTCGTTGGATTTTATAGCAAGGATTAATTAATTGTGGTATCCATAGCAGCCATACTATGCTTGTCAATGGTGCCAAAAGGAAATTACTGTCAGGTTAAGGCCTTGATTTGAGCTCAGGAGATCAAACTGTTGAAATGTACACATTTAATTAATGCCTCATTCTTGCATTCAGTCATTTTGTGCATTTAATTGTATTGCACTTAGCTTTCAGATTTTGCTTTAGAAATTTAAGTTACTGATGACAATTGAAAAGTTATAAGAATAGAGAATGTTTGTTTTTCACCCTTTCCCAATATTCAACAATTCTACATTGTAGCTTTACTGTTCCTCTTGATATTACCAGACCAGGTGCTGTGCTAGGCATGGTCGTATCTCTGTGTCGAGTTCCTTTCTGAGCTCTTATATGTGGTGCAAAGTACATGCGTACTTGTCCAGTGAGATTTCCTCTATGGCTGCACAAGTGATCTTAGAATTCAAGAGAAAGAGATAAGGGACGTCGATTGCTTAAGTGATCAAGGTGGACGTGATCTGGATGATTGGTGATGGTGGTGGTGATAAGAGCGATGATAATGGTGATGATGGTGATAGATATTGTGATGATGATGATGATGATTTTGTAGCTGCGCAATGTTCGACCGATGAGCTTGTTGCGGCCTACCTCAGTGCTTGCGAGAAACTTGGAGTTAAGCCAAATGCTCGATTGCTCAGCCAGCTTCAGGTAACGTTCTGTCGCTCGCTCAAGCATTCATTCACTCAAGCATTCACTCACTTATCATTCACTCAAGCATTCATTCACTCAAACATTTATTCACTCAAGCATGCAATCACTCAAGCATTCATTCGTTCACTTATTCTTTCACTCATGCATTCAGTCCCTCTATCATTCACTAGAGTATTCATTTACTCATTTGTTCACTTAAGAATTCATTTGCTAATTCATTCATTCACTCATTTCGAAATTCATTCATTTGTTCATTCATTCATGGAGAGCATTTGCATGCATGATCACTGCCCAATCGTTCAGTCAAGCACAAATCATAATTCGTTTCCGAAACAACATCGAAACTTAGTTAAACTCCCTGGGTCCCAGAACCCAGGCCCCAAATGATATACGCGACTTCAATGCAAAGTTTAGACCCGATCGACATAAAAGAATTAACAGAGAATTAAGAATTAAAAAAATCGGACGGCGAATTCTAAATCTTCTGACCGGCCGTGGAAGCAGAGAGGATGGTGGACTGAGCTGGCATCACTTGGTCCTGAGATTCTGTTGGCTTTGTATCCGTGTGTGTGGGCTGGACACGTGGGTCCGGGACGTGGGCGTGGGCTGGCCACTGGTGACTAGTCTGGTCTCCCATCTTTTGTTTTGCTTACTGATGAGATTTCTGCTCTGAATTAAACTTTAACATCGTTTGGGGTGGCCACTGATTTGTTTTCTTAGTGTGGCACTATAAAAATTTTGAATTTCAATTAAATACCTGAATGATGTTGTATACTTGTATGTGAGTGTGTGCGTGTATGTGTATGTATGTGTTTTTATAAGTATACATCTATGAATGTATCTGTGTAGGTCTGCATGTATGTATGTTTAAAGCGTGACTGACCCCTCCATTATAAGGGATTAATCCAAGCCTGAGGAGATATATATATATATGTATATATATATGTATATATATATGTATATATGCAAATGTGTGGGTTCATGTTTTTATGTATGTATGTATGTGTGTATATATGCATATGGATGTAAGTTCGTGCCTGAGAAGTGGCCTATGTAGTTGCTCAGCCATAAACATAGAGATGTGAGAGAAACGTGGCTGGTGAGCCATAAGTCTCACAGCCAAGTTTGTCACAGACTAAACTGTTACCTAAAGCGAATGTGGTAAATAAATGATTTATGTGGAGGCGACTGATTTATTGGATGTCTTGCTCGTAGGTCATCACGAACTTTGACGATCGAAATGAGACCCTGACGTTAAAAAGTGAGTCCAGTTTTGCCCTTTTCTTCTTAGTTGCATGTGGTCAGTTTTAATGGACGATCAGTCTAAATACTGGGTTCATATTGTGGACGATATTTCTGGAATGTTGCTCGACCTGTGCTCATGGCCAACCGAGTTGTGTGGTGAGCATTCTGTCGGTGGGAAAGTCAAATTTCCAACTCGAATATTTTGACCTGATCTAATCTTGTCAGAAAAAAGACTTTCCCAAGGAACCCCAACTTTATCGGAAAAAAACTGAAGTCAGGGTGATATGGATTGATCTCCAATCTGATCTAATGTACTGGCTTCCAGATCAGCTAAGCTAATCTGATTTAATATAATGTACTGGCTTCCATATGATTGGCTTACCTAATATAGAGGTATTTCCCTTAGGAACAGGGCGTCGTTAATCACGTGTGGTAAACCTTCATCTACGATGTCTTGAGAGTGATTTGAACGAACAATGAAAATCCTCCGCTGTGCGTCGACATATTCCCAGTCTTCTCTCATAATTAGGTGCCTTTGGGTTGCCTCTGGTCGTGCAATGATCGATGGACCAATCCTTTGATGGATGGGGGTCCAGAGGGTGGAGTTGGCCGCTCTTCCTTTATCTAATCTAAGTGATGTATTATGCAGGCCACTGGAGCTTTTTATGTCGTCATGGAGATCAGTTGTGGCGACGGTTGCCATGGCTGTCAACACGATCGGAGGCTTTTGTGATGTAATGAATTCTTTCTGGGTTTATAGCTTCGTGAATGGCGTGCAGTTTCTTTGTGTTTATCTACGGGCGTTTCGAATTGTGACTGCATCATTTTGGTATTTGTGACTGAATATAATCAATTGTAATGTAATGTCAGCAGAAACATTTATATAGCACCTCTCTCATGAGCTGCGCTCTGAATGGGCGTCTGTGATTGGGCAAGGCGTCTCTGAAACTGGCGAGGTGAGAGGTCAGTAATTCCAGGTGCAGGGACTGTGGAAGACAGTTCCAAGTTGAAGGGTCAATATGGGAAAAGCTCTGGGACTGGGCCGTAGCAGATCGCATGTGCAGAACAACAAAAAGACCACGAGTTGATGATTGCAAAGATTGGTATTTGTGATTCTTTTGACTAATTTTATTTAGATGAGAACTTGGATGCAAAACACTGTGAGACTTTGGAGGAAGTCTTTCGACGAGTCCAGTTTCGTACGGTCGATCTGGAGGCGACTAAACTGGAGGAGGAGGTCTGTATTGTATCTTACTGTATTTTATTGTATTGAGATGAGTGATTTGCTATGAAATGTATATGTTTTACGATGGATGTGTGATTTGTGAAAGGTAAAGGTGGGAATTGATAATACAGGTATGTATTAAGTTGATCAATTTGTGAAAGGTAATCCTGAGGTTGAAAGTGAACACTGGGTTTTCTGTTCTCCCACCTCTTTGAAGACACCAGCAGTGGACAACTTCTTTAAAACTGTTATATGTCCAAATCTGCTTTTTTTCAGTCCTCTAACCATGTGAAAGTATTTGAACTTTTGTGTGTGAAATTTTCGAGTGAAATTTTGGGTTTATTTTTCAGGGTGCGGTCACAATATTCGACATGATCGAGTACTACGAATCCTGCCTGAAGCTGAACATCTCGTACAGCAAAAACCTCGGACAAAGAGGATGGCAGGCGTGTTCGCGAATGATTCGGAAGGTGAGTGCTGACCAGCCTTAAACATCCGCTCGCACATTGGCCACCCATTAATTCATTATAGCATTCATTTTCAAACCATATCTCATTATGTCTGAACATCTGTCAGCTGTCATCAGGAATCCGTTGGTTGGTTCCACACTTATGTGTGGGCCCACCACTGGTGACTCTTTTCAGTTTACTGTTTTGCTAACTGATATATATTTTATTCGATCATGTGACATTTGACATCATTTGGGCCAGCACAGTGAGCGCCTCTGAGTAGATATCTTGAAAGTGCGCTATATAAATGATTGATTACATTACATTGTACCAACGGGTAAACATATAGAACTAAGTTCAAACTAGTATGGGCTCAAAGGTCATCCAAGAAGGTTGAGAAGAGAGACAGCAGGTCTAGTATCCGGTGTTTCCGTGGATGGGCTTTGTTGTAGTATATAAGTGGTATATGCTCGAATAGAGTGGCAGAAGTATCCTCCCACTCGTTTTACTGGTCATAATTTTCACATGTGGTCTTGATCTCTCCTAGAGATCTTTCTCATTGTGCAGCTTATGACTCCTTGTGTGTCGTGGATATGTCAAGAATGTGTTCATCGAAGCAGAAATCTATTGCATATCATACCAGCTTCAACAAGAATGAGCCACATTAATTCTTAGGCAGTCACGTCGAATGGCTCACGACGTTCATTTGGCTTCACCAGGCCCCTTATATGTCATCTGCCTGATGAAAGGATATTTATGGCGGTTGTAAAACTAGTACAAGTGAGTTTGTGCACTCAGTAAATTTTGACGTATCCTCAAATGATGTAATTGGAAGAATATTTGTAATGGGTACCATCCGAGTTATTGGTTGTTTGTTTTCTGGGTCGGGTTTTATAGCTGCTCTTGCTCTGTAATGATTTGAATAGTTTAATTGTGTAGTGTAGAGGTGGTCTTCAGCATCAGTGTTTCAGTCATTGTTTGATCGTTCATTCATTTATTTCTTGTTTAGTAATTTTGTTTTATTTTTTTTATGATTTGTTTATTTTTTATTTGTCTATTATTTTGTTATTTCTCATTTCTTTCATTTTACTAGTGGTTCTTGGGAATAGAGGGTTTCTACCCCGCATATCTTCTTCTATTGTTCAGTTATTTAATGCCATTTGATTTCTAAACCACCATTGTCTTATACATCAATCGATGATTCGATGGCCCCCAAGCCACCGTATGTGAAGAACTCGTTCAAGATCCCTACACGGTAACCCTCTCAGAAGGACGACCCTTAAGCCCACATTCTCCACGTCACACGAAGATCATTCCGACCGATCGGCAGCCGTGTCCCTTGCCACGCCGAAATCCCCAGCGAATCAGAATAACTTGTAAATAGAGAGCAGCATCGAGTGCCGATCGTCGTGTTAATCTGTCCAGACGCCATGCTTGGAGAACCTTGAGGCTCGTGGCTCTTCTCTCTCGGACTTTGTGATGCCCTTTCTCGGTCGATCTCTGAGAGTCGGGTCAGCGCTCACGAGTCTCCATCTGGAGTTCACGGTCACTTCGGGAAAGCCGCTTCAGATCCTCGGTGAGATATGTGACGTCTTGTATTTAAGATATACATGATTTGGAACATGCATGTAGATGAAAATTATATATACGAAAAGAAAAGAAACAAAATTAAAAAAAGATGATGCATGTGCTGTGAGAAAGTTGTATAGGTGTTAATGTAGGTCCATAAAATATGTCTTATGCTCAATTGTTAAAATTTACACAAGTCAACCATTTTGATACCAAGGTTCACTTATTTTGATCTTAAGATTAACCTTAGTTTACGATTTTTTTCCAAGAGTTAAGTGCTTTTGTGCAATATCAATTTTATTTAGATACGTTGTAAATGACAGTTTAATAATTATTATTAATAACAAGAAAATATTGTAAGATTTAAAAGTATAGAAAATTTTAAAAATATCAGACATAAAAAGTTAAAAAATGAAGTAATAAAAAAATACAATGAAAATATAAAAACAAAAAAAAGAATATAATATTGAATGGTGAATCTGTGTTGCTATTCTAGTCGCGGCATTGAAGGTGAATGAAACCCTGAAGGAGCTCTACCTGGCGGACAACAAGCTCATGCCATCAGATGGAATCCAACTCGGAAGTCTGCTCAAGTACAATCGGACGCTACACCTGCTGGACCTCCGTAACAACCACCTGCAGGTGGGTGCGAGTCGGTGTTAGAACGAATTTGACAGATCAAAGGGACTTGACATGGGGCCCCTTTGAGATAGCTTCTCAGAGCCACAACTTGCTTAGCCTCAAGTGATCTGTTATTCGAACTGCACTGGTTTTCGAATGATTGTTCGATCATGTTGACGTCTGCATTGTGTAGATTTGCGCAGTTATATGGGGCGCTATAGAAGCTTTTGCAACAATAATACAGGTTGATTGAAGGATGATACAAAGGGAACTGAACTCTAGCCAATTATTTACTGAGATTAAGTGGAATGTGTGCAAAGCGCTTCATCTGCTGTGCATTTTGGGAATTCACGGAGCAATGTGGAGAAACATGTTTACCGTCTTAGATTGGGTATGGTATGTCATCTGCTGTGGCTTGAGGTGGCCGTATTTATTTGTGATGCTGAATTGCTAGTGACATCTGGTACTTCCTTAGTGACTTTGCTGTGTTTTCGTCCAGGACACTGGCTTCCTGCACATCTGTGAAGGCGTCTGGGAGCAGGGCAAGAGCAGCGGACTCAACACCCTCGTCATCTGGAACAACCAGCTGAGCTATCAGGCAATGAACCATCTGTCTCGAGCGCTGGTAGGTAACGCACGACGCAGACAGTTATCTGGTGAACAATGGAAAAGGATTGATATTGTATTTCTTTTGTTATTATTAATATTGCTTGCATCATCATCAGTTCCTCATGCTACCATATGGTGGCAATGGGTACGAATAAATTACCTTTGCCGTCCTTAGTAATTTGTCAACATTGTTTTAGTCCATCATCATCATCATTTCCTGATGGTAGCCATTTGGTGGCGATGGGTACGAATAAATGATCTTCAGTAATTTGTGAAGTAACGAGGACAATGGAGATCATCTCTTTGTACCCATCGCCGCCGAGTTCGTAAGGAACCTGATGATGATGATGATGCGGAGGCTGACGTTTGTGAATTTCAGTTGAACAGCACATCTCTGGAGACGCTGAACCTGGGTCACAACAATCTTACGAACGAAGGAATGCACAGACTGAAGGAAAGTCTCCTCAAGAACAAATCTCTGCTTAGGATCGGACTACAGGCGTCAAAGATTACCTGCGAAGGCAACTACCTTCTTCCATCTGTATTGTTAATTATGAAGTTTAAGTCATTTTTTCTGTGTTTTTTTATTGTTTAATTGTTCATTGGCTCATTTATTTATTTATTAATTAAGGATTTGTATTATCTATTTTAAAATTTAGTATTTATTTGATTTATTGTGTAAAATTTATTATTTATTTATCTATCTATTTATTCACTTATTATTATTTATTTGATATTATTTATTTTTTAATAGCTTATTTATTTAGTATTATTTATTTATTTTTGTATTCACTTTTTTATATTTTATTTAGTATTATTTATTTTTTTAATTTAATATTCATTTATTTATTACTTAGTAATTTCACATTATTTATTTATTATTTATTTATTTTTTAATGATTTACTCATTTGTTTATTCATTATTTTCTATTTATTTACTTATCCATCCATTTGTTTTTGTTTATCTATTAATTTATTGATGTGTTTGTTGTTCCAAGGAGCTGTTGCTTTAGCTGAGTTCATCGCTGAGAGTACGTCACTCGTCCGTTTGGACTTGCGAGAGAACGAGATAAAGACCGGAGGACTAATGGCTCTCTGTCTGGCGCTCAAAGTCAGCCAGTCCGTCACCCGCATCGACCTCGATAAAGACCCAAAGAAGGAGAGCGTGAGTTGCTACGATCCACAACTTCCGTGCAGGCCTTTCAGGCGACGGAATTCTCAGTTGTTTTATAAAATGATTTCATCTCTCTGATTTCTCAAACTATGTATAACCAATTCTGTTGGAAATTTAGAGTCTTTGAATTCTTGTCAATCAATTCCGATCGCTTTTACTCTCTGAATTCTCGAGAGGATGTGCTGTAAATTGTAAGACTGTAAGTCTGTAGATCATAAAACTGTAAGTCTGTAAATCATTAGACTGTAAGTCTGTAAATCGTAAGACCAAGTCTTTAATCATAAGACTAAGTCTGTAAAGCGTAAGACAGCAAGACTAAATCATGATACTATAAGTCTGTAAATTGTATACTGTCTTAGGGAGTGAAGGATTACGCCGATCAACAGAAGCGTCTGCTCACTGACATCTCCAACTACATGCAGCGCAACCGAACCCTCGCCAGACAACGCGAGGAAGATGAGATCGCCCAGGAGACCGACTGCAACCCGTCTGAATCTCCCCCATCAACCGCCCCCGACTCGGACGTCAGAACCCTTGTTGCGGAGATGACTCTGCTACCTGGGGTAGCGGAAATTGAGCCCCTGGATGAGGCGGAGGCTGCATCAGAAAAGACGGAAGAAGAGGCGGAGTCGATAGAGGACAAGAAAGGACCAGAGAACAGTCCACGTCATCGCATGAACCTTACTCTCCAGCTGAGGACTCGCTGTCAGATGCTTGAGTCGCCCGACTTCGTCCCAGAGTCCGAGATGCCGGCGGTGAGTCCGCCGACAGAAGAGGAGGCTGGATCTGGAGCGACGAGTGGCAGGCGCAAGATCCCAATGGACATTCCACCGTCGCCGATGGTCTCCTCGCAGGGTAGGACTGTTCTCGTTCCCGTCTTCGAAGACCCGTTGTCACCGAGTCTCGATGACATGGCACCGTTGACCGGGAAGACTTGTCCGACGAGACCGCATGGTGTCATGTCGGAAGTAGACACCGACTGCTTGTCATCGCAGGACGTCAGCGGCTGTCAGGCGTCAACTCCAAAGTCCGATGAGCCGGCGTCTTTCGACTCTGATCCTGATGGGTTTGCCACCGCATCTTCGAACCTTGATGGATTCTCGTCGGTTCCATCTAGTCCGGACGAGTTGTATTCGTCGGCGACGTCGGACCCGAGTCCCTCGCTACGGCCGATCCTGGCGCGTTCTGCTTCGCTGCCGGCGGATGTTCCTCCCGGTCGATCGCAACACAGGAAATCAACCCTGAAGGCAACGCGGCCGAAGCACCGGTTCCAGGTGAGCAAGACGGTCCTGCCCCACAAGCCGCCTCTCGGGCGACGTGGGTCCGGGTCGCACAAGGCGTCACCCGCTGTCGGGGCCGAGGTACTGCGGCTCAGCCGGTCAGAACATTCCACGGTTGAGAGTGCGTCGTCTGCTTTTGCTACGATGCTTCCGTTGACGTCATTCCAGTTGAAGACACCCGCGGACAATGTCAGTCTGAAGACAACCGAAGCTTCCTGTGACGATGTCGTTGCATCCGGTCCATCGCCCGCGATCAATGGACCGAGTCTGCAGCTTACAAATCTGCCGGTTCTTCCTCTTGATGGCCAGACCACCTCCTCCGATATCAACTCCCTGCAGGCCACTCCCTTTACACCAAAGTTTCCGTTAAACGATGCCAGCATGACACCTGTTCTTCCCCACTCGTCTACGAACGGGGTCCTACCAGACCCAACACAGGGACCGTCGGTAGCTACGGAAGCGGGGCAAGAACCGTCGATGCGTTGTAAAGATCCAGTTGATGCCATCATCGACCATACCACATTTCCAAATACCGACTGTAAAGCAACTATGGACGATTTTACCGCTGTCAAAAGTTTGATAACGTCGGACGGGGAGCTGCTGGTGTTATCGGTCCCACTGGAAGAAGACGAGAAAATTCCGGGTATTGATGCGCAAAACCCCTCTTCACAGTGGTCAGAAACGGGTCACACAGAAACCTGCAAAATGAGTCGCAGCGAGGCTAATGGCAGAGCGGACGATCTTGAGCCGAGCGAAGCGGATGATATATCGAGTGGCGATAAGACGTCGTGTATCTCCAATGGACTAAGACTCGAGTTTCCTCAGGACGTGATTGATATGGCCGATCTTCCAGACGACATGAGGAAGTTGCACGTAGGAAACACAACCAACAGCTCTGGTGGGTCTAACCGAGAATGAGCGAGAGAGGATTGCATGTACATGTGTGTTCATGTGTGACATTGTTGATAGCACCAAAAATAGTGGCACAGTAGCTAAATGATCTAACTCTTGATATTTAATGGAGAGTGTTACAACAAAATGAACTCCAGGGGCGATCGCCGACAGGCTTGTAGCAGTTGAATACTCACCAAGCCGCGACTATTTTGAACAATTAAATCACCGTTGTTATTATGTTGACCCATTCTGCACAACACTCGATGTTTTGAACCGTTTTGTTGAGACATCTAAATGAACGACATGTGGCTGGTTTCTTGACAGTGTTCGCAGCCGTAGCTCAGAATTATTGTTATGCGTTTATTAAGCAAACATTATCTAAAGTTAATTTTGTGCGTTTTTTAAATTTAATGACGTAATTAATAAATTCTTTGATTACCGTGACGAGTGTTTTAAAGTGATGTCTGTCTTTTTTTGCAGGTGATCACTTCGATGCCAAGAAGTCGATAGTTTAGATCCAGGATGACGTTGTGTGGCACTCCTTGCCCGGTCATGCGTGCCCATCTACCACCAACCACGTGACTACATTCGTCAGTGTTTCCGCGCTAGACTCTAGGCACAAGTGGCAATTGACGATGATCGTACTGGGATCGCATTATTTCTCCCTGTCAAATTGATAAAGATGGACTCTTAATCGGGTCTCGCTGGAAGGGCATTCTGACGGGCTGGGTTGAGTCTTGCACGCGTGACCTTTGGCAATGGTTGCCAACATGAGATCTTGTGATTTGACTGCATTTTGGTCTGAGTGGTGTTGCTTTCCGAGTGTGATATTGGCATCAGGATGGGAGATTTTGGGGTGAATTGTGATTATGGTTATCTGGGCATTGAGATTTTGAAGTTGAGTGTCTTTGTTGCCTGGTTGGTGGAATGTTTTTTTTGGGAAGGGGCAGTGACCATTCTTTGACTGGTGTGAGATTCTGGATGTGAATGCATTCATAGATTTTGCAGTGCTTGAAAAACCAGGGTTTGAATGAGATTATTAATTTATTAGACTTCCAGAGAAATTATTCTATAGGTTTGGCAATGGGACAAAAAGGGATTTTGAGTTGAAGAATAACTTACTGAACTTTTGGTTTCATTCAAGAGAAGCTGTAGTATTTGATGCCCACATGGATTTTTATTTGTACATTGAGCCTTTATTGGGTGAAATCTTTGGGTTGGGTTATGCAAGAAAGGCTGTGTAATGACTACGTTATGTTTTAATATATCGGACCCACTGGCATTTACAACGATTGTCACTGCACTTAGGCGAGAAAGAAATGATTCTTGGGTAGATTCTAGAATGAGCACCAAGGGGTATATGATCGTTTGGTTGCCGTTGAAACCGTCGCAATATTGACTCTGAAGGATGTTGAACGAGGAAGCGTTTGCAATTAGTTGTCAGTTGTGTGGACAGATTTGTTGTAGGAATATATTTAGCATCTTATGATTAATTCGTTGTTATCATGTTAACCCATTCTGCACGACACTCGATGTTATGAATCGTTTAGTTGAGACATCTAAATGACCGACACGTGGCTGGTTTCTTAGCGGTGTCTGCAGTCATAGCTGAGAATTATTATTAAGCTCCACTATCTAAGGACCAAGTAACAGTCGATGATGCCATCGAACCAGTTTTGAGGGATGGATCTGCTGAATCTGCTGCCCTACACAATGATCGTCTCAGGAGGAGGGTTGATCCCGTGCTCTCCGGGTTACAAGGCAAACAATCTATGGCTATTGTTTCCCAATGATGCTAACAGCTGGCATGAGAGGAGTTAGTGTTTCATTTGCAGTGACAGTTAAGAAGTCGAGGATGTGGAGAGACAGTTTGGGTTGAATTTTAGTTGTTGAAATGTTACTCTTTCCAACAGAAACAAATTTATTCCACACAGTTGAGTAAATTTCTGTGTTGGATCATTCTATTGGAAATAACAAACATCCGATTAAATTGAATATCCTTAGCGTTCTATGATTTGCACATCTTTAGAGATGGCTGTAATGGGCGATATTTAAACGAACATCTATTTACCTGATACTTTGCCTGATACTTTTTATAAGTTGTGACTGGTCACCTTAATACCAAGAATAAACAAAATTGAATGTTCCAAAACATGTTGCACGAGTTAGTGAGGAAAATCAACTGTACTAGTAATAATAATAATTACTATTTGTTGTGTAGATCGTTACAATTGTTAATTATAAAATTATAACAGAACTAAACAAAAAATGTCCTCTCAGCTTTCAGAGGCTATCGATGTAACTATTTAAATTCTTATTATGTTCTGCATTATCCTGCAACTGGTTATATTAAAGAATATACTTACTTAATTACATTACATGTAGGCCACAGATCTAAAATTTTACATGTCTTTTAATTCCCAACTCTGACCTGGCTTTGAAACTGACCTAGCAATGTCGGTCCTGTAGACTTCATCTGAGATTGTTCTGAGGTGAATAAGTTCTCCTTAATGCAGATGCTGCGAAATTACAGAGTCTTACATTAATATTTCGTGATGCAATTAGGCACGTTACAGGCTTCGACACACTGGAAAGTCAGATTATAATTTGTCAATGTTAAATCATTTTCAGGCTGTTCTTCACTTTCTAATTATTTTTTTTATTGCATCCATATTGGAGGTGGTGAAGGGGAGGAATTTGAACTATTTTGGACACGTTGTCAAAGCGAACGGTTTGCCGGCCTTCATACTACAGGGCTACGTGGATGCTAAAAGAGCACGTGTAGACCTAGGAGACAGTGGATGGATGACATTGAGGGAGTTGATGCGACTGCCGAGAGCGGATTGCATCAGGAGTGCGCGGGACAGAGTGAGATGGAGGAAAACGACGTCTTTGGCTCTGGTCTACGATCCGCAGTAATGAAGAAGGACAAGTCAATCAACTTTTGATTGACATTTTATCATTTTTAAAGAAGCTTGGCAGCTTGTTAGTGTAAAGGGATTTTATGCTACCAGACGTCTTTTGCATTCTATTTCATACTGGCGTGCTTCTTCAGGTGTCATATAGCGAATGAGTGACTTGCCAGGGGCCAGGCTTACCCCTGTAAAGATGTTTGGACTGCTGTTGAATCGTATTGATAAGCAGATTATAGTGTTTAGCATTGCCGGCTGAAGGAAGACCTCTATCGATTATCCAGTTGTTTTGTGCTGTGCGAGACAAACAGCAGATGATGAGACCCTGGGACATGGCAGCATTCGCACGGGAAACCTGACGCAGTTTCTTTGTATCATCGGCTGCGTCGTAGAACTTCAGACTTGGGTTTCTGAAGGCCGCAATGTTTGGCGCCTTGAAGGAGCTGAGAGTGAATACGAGATGTGAAACACAAAGTGGAATCTCCTTCAGCTTTGCTTCGATTTGATGTCTTCCGATTTTTTGGTAGTCATTCATATTGTCGCCGGAGTTGCCTTTCCAGTGGTTGCGCCAATCGAGGAAATTGTACCACTCTTCTTTTATGAACATGAGGCAGGAGGCGTCCAGGACGTCCCGGTCGTGGCTGGGGTAAATCCAGGAGAGGTCGAAGATGACTTGGTTCAGGGTGTCTGGCACAGCATAGAGCAGAACCATCAGGTGAACCGTGGAAAATGCCTTCACTTCATAATCAGAAAGTCTGCTTCATGTATCATCAACCTTTAAAGCATCTAAGAACAACAACAAAGTGACTCAGAAGATGTAAAGTCTGTTAGAACCACTTGAAATTGACATGGAATGCTTAATTGCCCAATTTTAGTAGCTCCTATTAAGAGCCGTAATATCGTCCACTGAGACTGTACAATCATCCCAGCTATTCCACAAGTCTACAACTCCTGTAGGGAAGAATTTCTGCCAGAATGTTGCTTTCAGTTTCTAAAATAATTTATTTTCTGTGATTTTTTTGGTACTAATTCAATGAGCCTCTCCCACTTAGTGCTTCAGTTCCAGCGATAATCTTCTTAGGCTATTATGAATTGTCTCTTTTGTAGGCCTGTATAATGCTTTTATACCGCCACAAGTCAAGATTTTGATAAAGGTTCAAATGCATCAGCTTATTTCTCTATTGTGACCTGGCTTCTCAACCTGACTTCTTCAATGGACTATGACTTTGACTATGTCTTCACTTGAAGCATACATTGATTGGGTTCTTGTGCCTTTGATAATATAGGTCCACAGTATAAGTTCCATAAATTGCCGCCAATGCTTTGAAGTCTTCTTTTTGGCTCTGTCAAATTTCCAGCTTTAAGACTGAGCCTAACAGTTCCCTCATCGGTGGCACTATCCAGTAGAAAGCTAAGTATTTTTGCAATCCATTTCAATGTAACGTTGAAAAGTTCCAAAAATTGCCTTTATTTCATGCTGCTAGAGAAAAGGTTCCACCGGTATATTATTGATTGCTTTTTTTATTACATTACAAGAGGGACCATGCCTGGCTATGACAAATTGTGGTTTACTGAAATTTGGTACACTTTCCTTTAGTAGTTTAAGCTGCCAAGCGTCTTTAAAAATGATAAAATGTCAATGTAGGGACCTTGAGCAAGTCCTTCGCGCACCATTGCTCTGCAGTACAACTGCAACTGCGCCTTCGAGGCGTGTGTGTGCACTTCTGAGCCAAAGATGTTGGAAGAAGGGCGGTATCATATTTCGGTAATAATAATAATAATAATAATAATAACCTGAAAACGGTGGAGACTATGATGGTGTGACCGTTATTGGTGGTTAGCATATTATACGGAATACCCAGCCAGCGTAGTTAAGTCTGCTAAGCTGTGCTCAAAGGGTACAAATAAAGTCTTACCCGGAGGCAATAGAGCGCTGGATGATCGCATTCTAACGTCAACGGCTCACGCGGAAACTCCCTCGACAGTTTCTCTACGTTGCACAGTCGACACTTCATCTTACAAAAGATCAGGAATCAAAATTACTGACGAAAATTGCACTCGATCTCTTCGAACCCGTTCTGACAGCGTAAGACACCAAATTCCAAACAGCGAAAGCGAAACTGCGTAGGGCGCATGCGCGACGGATGTGACGTCATGTGATGTGACCGGAAGTTGATGGCGAAGCATCTGATGATCGGGTGATGGTGTATGGCTGATGTGTCGGTAAATTTTGAGAATATTGAGCTTGTTGTTGATGAATTTAATGGGTGTTTATCTTGTTATTGTGGTGTTTAAATTAACTTGGACGAAGGTTGTCTACTTGTTTTTTGTGACGTCATGGATTGTTTGCATTTTAATTGAATGTGTCGTGTGACATCGCTTGAGTGCAGATGTTCCAAATGTTTCTTCATAATTATCTTGTCCACTATTTAATATTATTGTCCACTACTTTATATTATTATTTATTATTGAATATTATTATATTATTGCAGTGTTATATTGTTACGATCGCGATTTGCTCAGGTGGGGGTGTGTCGGGTGTGATTTAAATTAGTTCACAAATGAATCTATTAAGTTATATTAATTAATTCCGAAATTTTATATAGCGTCCCTTTAAGGGGCCCACAACCGAGAAGGCTCAGTGCTGCTTAATCGAGGATCGAGCTCGTTGGACCAGTAACACACCCTATTCGAGGAATGGAGAGTCCTACAATAGGATATGTCAGAAACCGGGCAACAGAGATTACTTAAATTGGACTGCACGATTACCAACGAGGCAGCGCAAGACAAGCGCTGCTATCCTGTAGCTAATTTGCTGCAAGACAGGAAGCCAGTGCACGACATCATGCATGTAAGTTGTTATCGGGGCATACTTAGAAATATGACCAACAAGCTGCTGAGCGAAGGACCCGGTGAAGGCGCCCTTTTAGGCAGGGAAGACCTGCAACAACAGTGAACGACTCTACTGGTGACAAAGGCATGAACAAGGTTTACAGTAGCATCATGGGGAGGGAACGCAGAGCAACACGCAACTGACGAATCTGATAGTAACAGCTTCGCCTAACTGAGTTAACATGCTGCGAAAGACTGAGTTAGTGAAAAAGTAACCAACTAACTGCTTATGACCACCAATCCAAATGGACTGGATTTGGATGGGTTCAGAAGTAATCGATTTGAGGCCATCCAACCAGATAGGGCATCAGTGGAACGACACATGAGCCACACAGTGACGACTGCATCGACTATGTAAGTGTTAATATTTAAATGAGTTCAACTGTGTTGTTTTGCACTTTGACTGCTAAAATTATCATGTGGACAACTGTGTGTGCCTCAGTTAAATTCGACTTGTTTAACTTGTTATCGTCTGTCAAAGCGATATTGTGTAATCAGTTTGAATTAATTAACAGATCAATATTATTTTTTTTTATACTTTATGATAAGCTGATCCTTAACTGATCTCTGTAGGTTACTTGTGCAGAAGTTATCATCTAGAAAATGCTGACTCGGCGTCGTGTGGGTCAGTTCCCAGATGAGAATGTCGACCCGCCTCCTCTCGCTGCCAGGCGTGTAGGAATCGACCCGAAAGGTCATGTCGCCAGTTCTCCCACGTCGAATGGTTCTAGCGCTCGGCTTCTGCCCGGCTCATCGTTGCCAGACTCGGCCTTTGCTCCACGAACAGCTGCGAGCAGCAGTCAAGACCGAACGCTCGAGTTTATGTCCGTCATAAAGTCAACTCAGATGAGACAGGTCAGTTGTGTTATTGGGTGGCTGATTGGGTAGAATGCTTGCCTTGTGATGTATGTGGTGCGGGTTCTGACCTCTACACCAGAAAGAGTAATGGGTACAATTAATTGAATTGATTATTGATTGGGTTTCAAATTAGCAAAATCTTATAGCTAATTGATTAGAATCAACTAATCAGTTGACTAATCGATCAGTTAAATTGCTTCTCAGTTTGAAATGAATCTTAATTTGCTAATCAATTTGATTTAGCAAAATCTTTTAGCTTACCATTTTGAATTAACTGTTTGTTGAATAATTTGATCTGATCTTTGCGCTCACAGGAGTATTCGATTTGACTTTTGACAGGACTAAATGAGTTGGAATTAATTAGGATAAGCAGTTGGCATTTAATGGGGCAGAAAGTTTTTCCCTTGATAGGATAAATGGTACTTTGTTATTGTGTTGAGTGTTTCTAATTTGGTATTTTCTCAAATTTCATTCAGCATTGCTTCACAATCTTTCTAAGATCAAGCCTTGCATTTTCCTTGTTGTGTTTGTCTCAGTTAAATGTCTGAAAGTGAAGAGGATTAATTTTGGGTAGATAGCTAATTACTTATTTGACTGATTATCTATTGTTATTAAGTTTCTATTGTCTATTTGTATTATCTATTTGTATTATCTATTTGTATTATCTATTTGTATTATCTATTTGTATTATCTATTTGTATTATCTATTTGTATTATCTATTTCTATTATCTATTTCTATTATCTATTTCTATTATCTATTTCTATTATCTATTTCTATTATCTATTTCTATTATCTATTTCTATTATCTATTTCTATTATCTATTTCTATTATCTATTTCTATTATCTATTTCTATTATCTATTTCTATTATCTATTTCTATTATCTATTTCTATTATCTATTTCTATTATCTATTTCTATTATCTGCATCTTCATTTTTAGAACTTTGGTATCACGTCATCTCCACCTCACAGAACGATGGGGCAAAATGAATTCGCGACCATAGCAAGGTAAAGCAAATTTATTTATTTATTATTAAATTCATAACTTGGATGGTCAGTGGTGAAGTGGCTGCTGTGCCAAACTGTCAGTTGAGAGCTCAGAGGTTCCAATCTTTGCCAAGGCAGAAAGTAAGTAAGTAAGTATATTCTTTAATCAGATGTCTGCAAACGAAACATCTATATACATAATCTGTCGAGAGTATAAAAATTAGTAAAATGCCAGGATAGCAACTATTAGGGCCGGGCAGGAGGGAAAGTCATTGGGGGCTAAGGCGCTGATACAAGAGTCTTATAATAAAGCCACACCGAGTGAAATCATCAGCCCGGGGAACAGACCTGTTGTGAGCACGCGATCGCAACTGGTGCTCCACACTCCTAATAGGAGGAAGAAGATTTCTTAGAATGTGGTCAGGGTTAGAGGGGATCGAATTAAAAAGAGAGACATTGGCTCGTTCGCAGAGTGCATCATATGATAATTGTTCAGAGGGGAACATCCTGTGTCGCACCAGCTAATTTACTAATTTTCGTATGCCGAGACTAAGAAAATGAAGTCGCTAATGCTTCATACCCATGGCTGTATCGGGGCTAGCTTAAATACTGCTCTTCCTCCTCTTATGAAGTTAAAATAATGCCAGTTTATACTGGGGTTAGTACTTGGTTCTTATTCTGTTGGGTTTAGAATTAGGTCAGTTCACATCGATAGGGATATTGGGTCAGTTTGTTTTATCGGATTAGAGAATACTATAAAGTTGGATTAGGTTAGTTATGTACTCATATTTGATATGTTAATTATTTATTATTATTTTATTATTATTTTGCTTCATTAAATATTTATCATGCACTCATTTATGATTACTATGTTCCAGCTCAGAGTTTTTTATTTCAAAAAGATTTTCATCATCATTATTAAACTTGTTTATATTTGTTTATTTTAGAAAAATTGGCAAAGACTTAGCAAGCACATTGTCAAAACTGGAAAAGCTAACACTGTGTAGGTTCTATTTATTAATTTTACTACATTCGTTTTTAATTTAATGATATTTGCTTCGTAATTAATTTATTAACTTCCATATCACTTTTGTCTAGTACAGAGAGCACAAAGGTGCACCAAGACGAAGAAGCCATGATCCATCTATTTAGCCATGATCGTGTCACTTGGCCATGAATCATGTTATTTAGCCATGATCAGTTTATTCAGCCGCAATCAGGAAGCTTACTGATAATTGTTTCATTTAATCAGAAGTCAGTTTAGCCACTTTCAAGCCAATTATTAATGCTCAGATTATTTATCCATAATCAAGTGATTTAGCCTGAATCAGGTGATTTAGCCTGAATCAGGTGATTTAGCCTGAATTAGGTGATTTAGTCTGAATCAGGTGATTTAGTCTGAATCAGGTGATTTAGCCTGAATCAGGTGATTTAGTCTGAATCAGGTGATTTAGTCTGAATCAGGTGATTTAGCCTGAATCAGGTAATTTAGTCTGAATCGGGTGATTTTGTCTTACATCATTTAGCTGTATTATGTGTTGGTAGCTTTGATTTGTTGTTTGCTGGTAAACAACAAATATGCTGTTGTTAATTCTCTTATGCGTTGTTGTGAATTCTGTTAGTGGCTGTTAAGCGATCGCATCATTCCACTGATTCCAACGAAACTGAGCAGTTGACGAACGTTGTTCGTCAGGACTTAAGCTTGCTTAACAAGCAAATTGCTCAACTACAACAGGTGGGTGTGCCTAATCACTGAACAATCGACAATCATCTTAACTCTTTATTATCATGTTGGCCATCTATGTCATCATCTTAGCTATCCATCTTTATGGTCATGTTAGCCATCTCTGCAATCATCTTAGCCAGCTTTTTTGATCATCTTAGCCATCTCTGTCATCCAAATTAAGTTGAATATATGCACAGACTTATACATAATTAGAGTTTTGTGTTTGATTGTAGTTGCTAAGGACGGCTCAAAGCCAGACAGGCAGTCGACACAGCCAGATGCATGCCAACGCGGTTGTCGTTGCCCTTCAGGTATCAGTCTTTGGTTGTCCTTCGATTGACTTCCTTGTTGACTCTTCGCGCATATGTATGTGGACACTTGACCTACTCAGTTTTAAGAAGTGGATGGGTTATATAATGAGGGAAGGTTCTCTCCGAGGAGCTGTAATTGAGGGGAGAAACGGGAGAGGTATGGGTTAGGACTTTAATCATTTCCAGTTGACTGAATCTCACACAATGCGCTACTTGTAAGATTCTAAGGAAAATTATGAAAGGCAAATAGATGATGGAATGAACCGATTTGGTTTTGGTTAATCTTGAGTTCGATTTGTTTTGTTTTCAGTCGAAACTGGTCGCAATTTCAACCGAGTTTAAGGCCGTCCTGGAACAGCGCAACAATGTTAGTTTTTAACATGTTTCTAATAACGTGTTACGATCTGAGTTATAAAGTGTTCTAATAGTTCACGTGAAAGCAAAATACATTCATTGTATGTATGTGAATGTATACAATACATGTATATATGATGTGCATATGTATGATGTATGTATATATGAATCTGTTGTATGTATGTATGTATGTATGTATGTCAAGGAATCGCTATTTACACTGCATAGTGTTTAAAGGTTTACATGTCCATATGGTGCTTCTTGAATTGGCTCTATATAAATCGTTGACCGTAGTTACGTTACAGCCTGTGAGACTGGTTATTTTGTGTTCTTCTAGGATTTGAAGGCCAGCGCTCTTCGCGAAAGTCGTGTGCAACATTCCTCATACAGTAAGTCCCAGAGCACGACACTAGACTTCTCACAATAGTAGGCATTTGAATCCCAAAATGCAAGGCTGAATAATGTGTACAGTGATAGGTACTATATAAATTTCTAAATACTATGCAATGAAATGCAATGCAGAAAGTATTAGAAAGAAAAATAAACCAAAGCAGACAAAAATTACGATGAATAGATAGGATGAAATAGGACTTAACATCGCTTAAACTAACACTAGACTTGACAAATAACCGAGGAAAGTGGAGGTCATTTATTCGTACCCATCGCCTCCAAATGGGTGTTGTCACGAGTTGGTGATGATGTATTGTGTAAACTCACACACATTTCCATCAGATAAGATAATATTACATTGGACAATGTAAAGAAGCAGGCGTTCTTAGCTATTCTTGCTTCCAACCAATCAGACTTCAGCGTCCTTGACCTCGCTTTGAACTGCGACCTACGTACATGAGCGATTTGTTTTGTAGGCGATTTACAGCGGTCATCCTCGAACGACTACACTGGTTCTCCAGTCGTCATAAATATGGACGACGGAAGTCAAGGGAGACAGCTGCACCAGCGCCAACACCAGATTACTCGTCACCAGGTGAGGGCAACAGCCTAGCTGTTTACACTGATTTATCAGAAGATGTTCATCTCGTCTCTATGTTTTCTTTATTAAGCACTTACTTAACATATTTTGGCATAGAGGTATCAGGATTCTAATAAACACAGTTAAAATGTATGTCACAATATATGTCTTTTGTATGAGACTGGGAGTACATTACACTGCGTTACAATTACACTGCATTTCATTACAATACATTTCTGTGCAATGCAATATATGGCATTGCTTTACATTACACTGCATTGCAATTATACTCCAGTTCATCAGAACACAATATATTTCAATGCTTTACATTACAGTGCAATCGATTGGACTTTCTTTGTAGGTGGCCGAGCGAACGGAGACGATTACGAGCGTCGAGCAGACGATTGTTGAGCTCGGTGGAATCTTCCAACAGTTCGCTCACATGGTAAAGGAGCAGGAGGAGATGATCGAGAGGTAAGACCTGGATGGAGCGTCTCGTCTACTTATATAATTGAGGTCAAATGAGCCTATCACGACCTTTGGGGGAGGAGGGACTGTGCCTTCAAAGTGTCATTCAACTGAATGCATGCATACGCATGTCAGTTGCTATAGTAGCGTTTCCCAAACTGTGTCATGCAGAACCCTAGGGTTTCATGAGGTGAAGACAGGGGTTCCACGGAAAACTTTCAGTGTGAACAAATGTTGGCTTTTTGCTTAACATCTGTGTAAAACGTTATATGAATGAGAATTCATATGTCATTGTCATTGGTATTTATGCTAATATTAACCAAATCTAGGCTTAAACCTATAGTTATCTGCATTCTCAAGCATTTGTACCTGCAACAGAATATGTCCAGTTTTAGACGGGGTTCTGCCAAAAGAAGTTAGCACCTAAAGGGTTCCACAGCCAAACAAGATTGGGAAACGCTGTTCTGTAGCGACCTATAGCGAGCGGTTTGTCGTCTGGCAGATATTTTACTACAATAAGCAAATATCATCATCATCATCGCCTTGAGCCCTTGGCCCTGTTACTCTACTCAAGCGCTTCTTAGTTTCTTAGTATGCAATCTTGAAGGGTCAGCTGTAATAATAATACAAGTTTTTTTTAAAATAATTGATGGAGTGAGATCCTTCATCACCGCAACCTGTTGGAACGGGTGCCACCTCGTTTAGGGTCCCGGCGTAAGGACCTTGACCCTGGTCGTTTTTAAATGGATTGATGGATCAAGATCCTTAACCACCGTGGCCCCCTGAAATGGATGCTATATACAATTCTCTGGGATGGGTAAAATAAATATGGTGACTGTTAGTGTCTGCTCAGTCTAAAACCACATTTCTTCTTGCTCTTCAGAATTGACACCCATATCGAGGAGGCTCACCTAAACATCGACGTCGCACATACCGAAATAACGAAATACTTCCTCACGATAACATCAAACCGAAGCCTAATGATAAAGATATTCGTCATTCTGATTGTGTTCTTCACAATCTTCGTCTACTTGATACGATAGCGTCTTAACTTTCCACGGCACTTGATTGCTTTTAATTTAAGCTCGGACATTGTGTGTCACAGAGTCTTGTTTAGGCTCGAATTATGATGTAACGACGACCCCAGTTTGACTCGGTTACTGAGAGTGAACAGATTATATAAAGTGGTCTCGTTATACGGCTGCTCTTCGTATATCTACCATTGGAACGAGTTTCCACTGTATTATTGTTGTGACTGGATGGAAAGTTGTGACTTGGTGTATAAAACGCCTGTGAATAAGCTGGTTCCCGCGACTTCGCTTTTGTGGGCGCTGTAGAAATGTCGAGATTACGATTGGTGGAAAGTTTTCTCGAGATTTCTGCGGCACCTGCCCCCTATATCCGACTCGGCTATGAGTGCATCGACTACACTGTTGGTGCAATATCAGGTGGAAGAGTGGCCATATGATGAAATGAAGTCAACAACATTTCATATTATCAGTGGTTGTCTGATTGGACCACTCCATCTTCTATAGACCATCAGTTGATACTTGCGGGGTCAGACGATACCATTTCGCTGACCCTAGCACCTGGGATGGATCAACTTAAGCCCAAAGGAGAGAGTTGATGCCATGTGATAGAATAACCTTGTCATGAAATGGTTGTGCCATTGTGGTTCGTACATGATGTTGCCAAAAGAAAACATAATCAGCCTTCTTTTAATCATCAGGACACGTTATTTGATGTTACGCGTTTAGTTAGTTGTGCTGATGTAAACTTGTGTGTATTCGTGTTTCTTGTGACGTATTTACTGTTTAGGGTAAGGGATAATCTTTTCATTCCATCTCTGTTGCACTGTTTTTCATTCCTATCAAATTTCAGGTTTTTGAAGACCAAGATCACAGTTGACCTGTTATTATGCCTCGTTTTTACTTAAACAAGCAGCAATTGTTTTATTACATAGCTGTGTGTAAACTTTTATTATGGAGATTAGTTTTGGAACATGTACAGCACTGTAATTTTACTTCGACAGATGCTACTCTGTTACGATTAAAACGTTTCCACTCTGATGAACAAGAATTTTATGTGCAGAATTTGAGAATTCTTGGGATTTTTGTGATATGAAATTCTTCTTGGACCATACGTCGCACTCTGACATTGCCAGTCCCAAGCCTAGTCAAAGGAGAAAGGCGACGCCAATGATCTTTATCTATTATCACAGTGTTTTTAAACAGCGACTACCACAACCAAAACAACGTCGATCTAAATTCAAATGGCAGCAGGCCTCAAAAACATCTGCCAAACTCGGGACCCTTAATTACTTGCCTCGTCATGTTAATGAGTGAAACTACCCGACCTCACGTTAGTCCTTTTAATTAAGGCAATTATGGTTATTTAGAAGCTGGATTGTTGACAAGGATTGTGATTTCATAGAAGTTTGCTTGATGAAAGGAATAGTGGTCACATTGAAGCTGAATTTATGAAAAGAATTCTGTATAAATTAAAGTCGGGTTGGTGACTAAGTCTTCACTGAATAGAAGCTGGATTTATTAGAAGAATTCTTGCTTAAAAATAAATTTCTGCGGCTATATTAATTTTTTATCTAATGCCGACCCTGACCCTAAGTCCCTAACCGACCCTCGCGAGGCATAAAGTGGCGCCTTCGAGCTGTGGGCCTTTCTGCATTCATTCTTTGCACAAAAACAGCCTTATTTACTCGGGTCTCTGACACTAGGAGTGCCCTTGATTGGTCATTAAGCACCTATAGTAGCAATATATAAACTTACGAATACAATATATTTATTAATAGGGACACTATTAAATGCCCATATACTTGCTTACTTACTTGCTCATTACTGATGGAGAAGCACCGCAAAACTCAGTAGTTGGTTGGTCAGATTTTGGACGAATAGTGTTGCTCGAATCGGGTGCTGCTTCCGGGTTGTCGTAGGAGGAGGCTCGAGTAATCCGTTTATACAATGGACAGCAAAGGCAGAAAAGTTGTCGTTTGCGACAACGGAACCGGGGTAAAACTAAACAGAAATTCTATTCGATTTTCTTAGAGTCGCTGATCACCCATTTGTGTCAATATAGGATGGTCATGGTGTTTGTAATGATGCATCCTTTTGGCATCGCTCATACCCGGTAGCGAACTCCCAGATCCCACGCCCCTTAGAGCGCTTCCTTACGTAAGTTATCGAATACGGGTTGTTATGTTAAGCTTCTCCGTCTTGTGGAAATTAATTGGAAACTTGACGAGATAACTCGTTAGCTTCCGACCCGATAGTGTATCATTTTCTGGAAAGTTGAGACTCCCTGATGTTCCGGATTAAGCCTCTAAATTATTATGTATCGTTTGCGTCATTTTTCGCGAAAAGTAGTGTCCACCAAGCATAATTTGACGACGTGTTTAGACCAGACGGGAGTATTGCATGAAGTAATCTGCACACTACTTTGAAGTTCAGTAGAATGTTGAGTTCAGAACTGGGTAAATCCTTAAGAAACGGTTGTTGCCCTACATGTAAACAGTACAGTGTGGGCGCCTCAGAATGCAAAACAAATTAGAGAACGATAAGCACACAATAGAATTATTGTAAGTAAGTAATCTGTTAGTGACAAAACAGCATAAAGTTTAAAAAAATACTATTGAAATACTTTTGTTGATTTAAATGTTGCTGATTATATGCCTACTTACGATAATTGTGAGTTTATATACTGCCACTCGTGTGCCTACAACTGGAATTGTTTGATTGTATTTGCAGTTTGTAAAATGTGGCTTCAGTGGAACAAACTTTCCCACGCACATATTTCCATCGCTCATTGGTCGACCAATTCTGAGGTCAACTGCGAAAATCGGAAATATTGAAATTAAAGTAAGTCGGAATGGGACACTTGTGGCCATTAAAATCTTTCGCATATAATATTAGTAGTTTGGATGATATGGAGTAAGCCCAAGTTTTGCTGTGGTCAGTCTATTAATGGGTTGAATAACTACCTGCTACATGAACTCTTCGCTCATTCTTTGCAAATTCTTGCAGACCATTTATTTTATCAATGTATTACACAATGGCTCTAATCGTAAAATCTAAGTCGCTGGGATCACTCTATTTCTTGTGCTCATTGAAAGAGGAGACAGACAGTTTTTGGTTTGGAGTTGAGACATATCCAAAGGGTGGTTTGATAAGCATCAGATTTGCTGGAGCTCTTTATTTATCATGAGCTTGAATGGGCGCTATATAAATGTTCCATTACGTTACATTTTTATTGTAGTTGTTAGTTACAATTGTACTCTAAATCTTAACAATAGTGGAAGATTTATAGCTATTTAAAATAGATCTTTGATATAATATTGCTCTTGAGAAGTTGCTAATGACACAAAATCTGAGCTTATTATTGATGCCATCCATTATGCTGCATTACATGAAGTTCTAATCTAATCTTCCATGGCTAAAGACTTCCACAGTATCATTATCTTAATGTTCAAGACTTCAGTCTAAGGCCACTTTCTGTGAAGTCACAGCCAAGACTTATGATTCATTAGAGAAATAAGAAATGAGACTATGAGAGGAGTCTTGAATGTTTTCTGGCTTTTCTTCATTAGGATTTGATGATCGGCGATGAGGCGAGCGAGCTTCGATCGATGTTGGAGGTGTCGTATCCGATGGAGAACGGAATCGTGCGCAGCTGGGAGGACATGATCCATCTCTACAACTACACATTCGGTCCGGAGAAGCTGAACGTCGATCCGAAGAGCTGCAAGCTGCTTCTCACCGAGCCTCCAATGAATCCGATCAAGAACAGGGAGAAGATGATCGAGGTGAGAGGCAGAACGGGTCTTTCTGTTATATTAACTATAATGTTGCTAGTTCATTCATTCAATTATTTATGTAGGGCCCTTTTCAGGTGACTATTCGAAGGCGCTCCAACTCAAGCCCTAACAAAATGGTTAGTTTTCAAATGGCCATAAAAAGTGCCACTACACAACGTGTGATTTAATGAAGAGATAGGCTTAACTCCAGGGAAAGGCCAATCTAAAGTCTAGGACTTACCACAGAGTGCATGATTTCACGTAGCTGCACTGTATGGGCAAATGGAACCACAAGAATCCCCCCTTCTATTATTGCTGTCTTTCTGGTAAAAATATTGCTGTCTGTCTGTTCTTTCGTCTGTCTGTGTTTTGATTCGTCAGGCTGTTTCTCGTTGCAGGTGATGTTTGAAACTTACCAATTCCATGGACTCTACATTGCCATTCAAGCTGTTCTCACTCTCTATGCACAAGGTTTGATTCACCTATATGGGCATAATTGTTATTTATATAGTGCCTCTAGGATTAAACTCATCAGATGTGTTCCTGACTCCATTACACAAGCAGACGATCAAACAGAGGCGTTGAAAGGGATTGATGATCATGTCAGAGATTGGAATAAGAGTTGCAGAGGAACATGGGTGGATTTTGGATTAATGGATGGATGAATGGGTCGACATGTTGATGAATGGATTGATCGATGAATTAATTGGTGTGTTGATAAATAGATGAATTTATCGATCGTTGAATAGATGGATGGGTTAACAGATTGATGGGTGTATAATTGGATGCTTGGATCAATACGTTTGTGTTGATCAATGGATTGATCGATGAATAAGTGGACAGATGATCGATTTCAAAAGGATGGTTTGATTGTTAGGGGTAGAAATGTAAACAATTGTTTCTGATTTGAATTAACTGTTGCAGAAAATTTATTCTAAATTAAAAACACTGACGTTAGCAGATCGAGAAGTCGTTTTATGATTCGTGTTTAGTTGATTAAGTTAATTAGCAGAATATTTTAATTGTGCCTCACTCTTTTGTCCAGGTCTCCTGACGGGTATCGTGGTGGATTCGGGTGATGGTGTCACCCACATCTGCCCCGTCTTCGATGGATTCGCCCTTCCGCATCTCACCCGCCGTCTGGATATTGCCGGTCGTGACGTCACACGTTATCTCATCAAGGTGAGAGGAAAGTGTGACAGTATTTAGCAAGTTCTATTAATTGCACCTTGTATAGTGAATTATTATTAGTATAATTACTCCTATTATGTCTCTCTGTATTATTATTATATGCAGATTAATAAGAAATACAGGAGCTATTACCATTACAATGCTGTTGTAGAAACATTCTGGTATAAGAACATCAGCTCTAACCGATCAACATGCAAACCTAGGAATCGCCGAATAGTAATCTCTTACTTCTGTTTTCATTGCAGCTCCTTCTGCTGCGGGGTTACGCCTTCAACCACTCGGCCGACTTCGAAACAGTTCGTCTGATGAAAGAGAAGCTGTGTTACGTCGGTTATGACATCGATCAGGAACAGAAGCTCGCTCTTGAGACTACGGTCCTTGTTGAGCAGTACACGGTACGTACTGGGGACACGCAAGTCGCTGGGGCCTCATGCCATGGCTGTATATTAGGCCAACTGTTCTTTATTGACAGGGTGAGGTAGGCATTGTACGCTTAATTCATTATATGCCTCTGGTGGTCTCATTGTGTCGTAATGGACTGACATCCTGAGTATTTTGGTGTGTCTTCAGTTGATACTTTGTATGTTATAATACACAAGAGGTGTTGGTGACTGTAATTTCTTAGCCTCAGCATATGAGGTGGGTGGGTGGGTGGGTGGGTGGGTGGCCAGTCCTCTCTCTCACCGTCTCACCTTCCTGTTTGCTCAGTATAATCTAGTTGGCCTGGGGTGCACGTGGAACAGAAATCTCAAGTGAAATTTCTACCCTGCTGGGGATTCCCAACCCCGACCTTCCCATTGATGGTCCAGCTCCCTGATCAATACACTAGCCCACACCCCATTGAAAAAGTATCATGTGGTGCAAAAAATTACCTCTCACTTTAGACTATGCAATTCAAATTGCACGTTGTTGCGTGATTTCAGCTGCCTGACGGACGCTTGATCAAGGTCGGAGGGGAGCGCTTTGAGGCACCGGAGGCGTTGTTCCAGCCACATCTGATCAATGTCGAGGGTGTAGGAATCGCTGAGCTGCTCTTCAACACGATCCAGGCAGCGGACATCGACACGAGGACCGAGTTCTACAAACACATTGTCCTTTCCGGTGGATCGACGATGTATCCGGGTCTCCCGAGCCGATTGGAACGGGAGATGAAGCAGCTCTACCTGGAAAGGGTCCTGAAGGGTGACACGGAGAAGCTAGCGGTATGAACTCTTCTGGGGATACTTGAGTGGAGTGGAGGCTTATTTAATCATGTGCTTTGTGTTGAGACAGGTACAGCTGTACCTGTCTGTGTCCGGTGTTGTTATGGACCCCAAAATTAATGCACTTAAAGTCAAAACTTTTAGCCTAATTATGTCTACATGAAATACGGATCGTGGTCCTTGTTTTAAGGCATTTCTTGGTCCTGATGTTTATGGATGGTTCTTGGTACTGTGAATAGATGGTTCTTGGTACTGTTAATAGGTAGTTCTTGGTCCTCATTAATGGTGGGCTTGGTCCTCATTGAAGGGCAGTTCTTGATCCTTATTGAATATTGGTTCTTTGTCGTTCTTAAAGACCAGTTCTTGGTCCTTGTTAAAAGACGGTTCTTGGTCCTCCTTAATTTGTAGTTTCGAGTTCTTATTTAATTATAGTGCTGTGTGCATAAGATCCTCACATCCTTGTTAAAACAGGTTCTTTGTTCTAGTTACTGAAGGGTTTCTCTATCTTTATATAAGGTAGGCTTTTGACAAAGGAGGCCATGTTATTGTGAGCTTATTGTGTATAAGTGTCGTATTGGACTTGTTGCCTTGGCTGTGTGTGTGTGTGGATGTGTCTGCCCGTGGTGACCTCTTTAAGTCTCTTACTGTTATTTCTGCTCACAGAGGAATTTGTTTCTTCTAAATGGAGTTTTAGCACCATTTCAACTAGCAATTGATTGCTTTTGAATGGTAATTAGAAGCCGTTAAAATGTAATTTCTTCTCTTGGGTAAACAATAAGTAATAAACAATAAGTAATAATGATTCACTGAGGCAGAGAGAGGGTTGAATGGTAATTTGCAGATGCGTAGAATGTGGGTTCGATTTCCACTGGTCCTATATGGATTGACTAACCCTTCCACTCTCTAGGTGGGTGACTATAACATGAACAGTATGGCAAATGAAAGCCTTACAGGCAGCCATACAATTAAAATTGATTTGTGTTAAATATGTGTTCTCATCTACTATGACACCTTGTTATGGTATTTGGTGTCGGTTTGAATCATTCCTTGTGCCGTCTGTTTGTAGAACTCTTGCGACCCTCATGGTAAACCTTCTCCAATGTCCTCTATCCCTCACCACCTCCCTCAACTACTCCCAAGCTTAACGCTGTCATCTCTTGTATTGCATCCATCCACCTCATTCTTAGACACCCTCTTCTCCTCGCTCCCTCCCCGCAACCCACCATCATCATCTTCTCCATCGCATTGGCTTGCATCACATTGAATTACCAAACAAATATAATTTTCATTATCATTGATATGAATAATTAACTAGATGCACCGTAATTTGGTAGAAATTCAAAATCCGCATTGAGGATCCGCCGCGTCGAAAGCACATGGTGTTCATGGGAGGCGCCGTCCTTGCGGACATCATGAAGGACAAGGAGGATTTCTGGATGACCCGTGCGGAATACCAAGAGAAAGGTATCAAAGTGATGCAGAAACTCGGCGTCAGCTTCCGCTAGAAGGAGACAACCGACGCGCCCCGCGTGCCTCGTTCCGAAAAACAGACTATCGTGACATTCCGCTGAAGTCTAGGATACGAATGTCGGTGACGTTTGAGTCTGTAGGGGTCTTACTAGCATTTACCGCGCTTTTTAAATTATCGCGTAAGCTCTGGAACGTATGTCGTCGTCTGTTCAACAGTGAATTTTTCAAACTGGGTAGAATTCTTTAGTCTCTTCTGATCTTCTTTTGGTTCGACTAACCATCGTGATGCAGATTCCGTCGGTGCCATTACCGTTAGGGACTATTTCATTCCAATAGATTCAATCAATTTGTATGCCTCTTCCTTTGATTTTTGTGGTGAATTGTCTCTCTACCTTGGATTATCTAAGATTACTCTGTGAATTGTCTTTCTAGAAGATTTATTCCACCTTTTTACTGATCGAGACGATGCTGGGTTGACCCAGTGTATCATCGAATCTTGAACTGAATTGAATCGCATTGATTTCCCAAATTCTTGCATTGAACTGTCTGAGGCGTTATGTCTTGTCATTAATAACGTCTGATGGTAGCATAATGTTCAAAAGTAACTCCAAACTGACCTCTCTATGCATATTCTTCCACAGACTCTGAACCTGATGCATTCTCCCAACTGTTTACAAGAATCTATTGACTTGGCCCCACATACCTGTGTGGACCAACCACTTGAGCCTCTTCTAAATAACTGTGCATTCTTTTACTGATCCTAATGACTTTTGATTCTAAGTAGGCTGGCAAAAGGAGCATCTTTGGTGCCAGGGAAAGCTAGAAGAAGGAAGAAGTCATACCCTCGAAGCTGCGTCCAATCAAGAAATCGTGCTATGTAAATTCTGTCACATGTCGTTACTTCACAAGCTCTTAGAAATACAGCGTGCAATGTTTAGGATTACGTTTTGTAGCATGAAATTATGTCTTTTTCTCTGGGAACCACTGCTGGAGAACTTAACCATTACATTAAGTAGAGGAGCTATAAAATGCCCATGTAACATTACATTACGATGCATAACTGCTCCGAGGTAGCGTTTGATGTAATGGCAGGCGCTTAATGTTTTCAAATTGTCTGTCGATAATAAATTGATGTGTAATAAATGTGTGAATAGAAATATTTCGTCATAATAAAAGTGTAGTTTTAAATGATAAATTAAATGTTATAAACGGAAATTAAAGTGTTACCAATTGTTGAGTTTCCACAGTCTGCTGCTCATTTGACCAAGTAGCCCACTTTACACTGGTAAGCTGGAGTCCACAATCAATTTCAATTTCATTTTAGCTTGGAGATTGATATCCCAGGCAAGCATCGGCGAACAAACGGTCTCACAAATATAATCTTAGTCTTAGACGGTATACAGTACTAAACTTTCACTATATTGCCCAGTACGCCCGTGGCAACCGATCAAACGCTGCTGTTTAATACAATATTGCAATATGTACTAATTTCGGCAGCAAAGCTAATGGCTTATTAGTTTTGCTGTCGAAGTGAGTACACGTTGGAATAGAGTGATTCAACAGCTGCGTTTGATGTGTTGTCATGGCAACTGTTGGTAATTTAATGAAAGCGTTTTGGTGTTTTAGGGAGCGGTCGTGGTAGACCAGTAGTGTATATGTGGTGTTAAACGCTTAATAGGCCCATTAACTGTCTAAGATAGGTAGCAGGTAGGATCGATCAAGGGAGGATAGATGGGATAGAGGGTAGGGTGGGTAGAAGGGAGAATGGCGGATACCGAACCAAATGTATTATTTTGGTCTTTTTGTCCTCCGTTTGCCATATATATATATATATGGCGCCACCTAGCGAATCGAAATGAACAACTTCCTCGAGTTACACAGTCAACCCTATTACAGTCGACTCTGCTATCGTCAACCCGGTTACTGCCAACTCTGTTGCTGCGAGTGGGTTTGTCGGTGGGTTGATTGATCGTTGGGTGGCAGGGTGGGTTTATCGGTGGTTGGGTTGATCGGTGAGTGTTTTTCTTTCATTGAATGAAGGTTTCAGCAAACTTGCTCTGTTTATTGGACCATACACTGACAGGAAAACTCGTTCGTAGTCTACTTAAAGAGGTGGTCGACTTTCGAGATCTCATCCGAGAAACCGTCAAACCGATGGATATCACGTGACGTAGAGCGGACGCATGCCATGGTATAGTTTTGGCTTGGGTGCATATAGTAAACACGCGATTTGATTGAAATTGAAAGAGTAAGGAAGTAGCAATCAATAAATATATATGATAAGGTTTTGACTATTTTTGGGGCACACCTGTATGTCTTACTATCGTTTCCCAAACTTAGTGAAAGCAGCTAAACAGCACGAGCTGGTAGTTACAGAAAACTTAAATATTTATTTATAGTAATAGGCCCTACTTGGGGTTGCCATTTGCTTATCTTTAGTATTAAGCATGGAGAAACACTGTATTATCCTTGACCTGTTGCCCCAGTACTTTTCACTAAAAGTCGGCGCCTGTACCTAACACCACAGCAAAAGAGTAAATGTAACTGTAAGCTCTAAACGTATTAAGCGCATCTTGAAAGCCAAGTGCAAGAGCACCAGCTTATTCGCGAGCGCTGCGCCTAATCCGAATAATTTTTCATATGGTAGCCTAGTGAGGACACTGAGAAGGAGGTCGGAATCCGGTTTCTTATATATTTAGCCTAATTTAAGAAGATTCGTTAACGACCCGGTTAACGTTATGAGTTATAACCGTAGTCTTAAGTTAGATGTTCGAAGTCGTAACCATTTGTTCGCAACGACTGACTGCAGTTCGTGACTTTATTGTGACCAGTGCCGGATTAACTTTTTAGAGGCCTGGCGCAAACAATGCAACAAAACTAAAGTAGGCCCTCTATCCAATCAAATTATCAAAAAAATGGGGAAAAATTAATTATATAGAAAAACATACTTTAATAATTTATGAACACAAAATGAAGCTGTGATAGGATCATAGGAGATTTTTTAATTTTACGTGTTACAGTTCAACTGTTCAAAAATGTTCGTCGAGTTTAAAAGTCTTTTCTTCGCGCTTTTAAAGTAGAGAAAGAATCAATATCTTGAAAGTCAAGATCTGTCAAGATTTCCGACTCAATGTTCAAAAGAGTTAAATTTGCCAATCTGTCCTGGCCCATTGTTGACCTCAAAGATGGTTTTATGCGTTTTAAATGACTGAATGATCTTTCTCCACTGCAGTTACTTACAGGCAAAGTTAAGTAAATACGTAGTGCAATACAAACATTTGGAAAGCCGTCTTTCAGATTATTTAACATTATATTCAGCATCTTTTGTGGAGTAACTGCTGTACCTGTTTCTGTCGATGGAAGTTGTTTTAGCAAAGAGCGCCATTGTATCCATTCGTTGAAAAGTTCGTTATTTACATCAGCTGTATAAAATTCTACAAATGAATTTATTGACTCTGTTGTTTCAGCGCTGTTGCTTTCATCACGATATAAAAACGAACAACGTCGATCAATTTCTGAATAGGCTTGTATTCTTTGGCTCAAATCAGCGACGATGGCATCAATTATGAC
Organism: Bimastos eiseni; assembly: GCA_959347315.1. Taxonomy (NCBI): domain Eukaryota; kingdom Metazoa; phylum Annelida; class Clitellata; order Crassiclitellata; family Lumbricidae; genus Bimastos; species Bimastos eiseni. The sequence goes on along the minus strand of OY365812.1, from coordinate 40,386,471 downwards.
ATAAAATGTGTCAATTTTAAACTTGTCCTTACCTGTCAAAACAACAGCTGGTTCATCACTGTCATCAGCTTTACGTTTAGGGCGGCGTGCTCGTTTTTCTTCAAAGTCTTTAGTTTTACTGCAGAAATTATTGGCTTGGTCATTGTATTCTGCCTCTCTGGCCATTGGATCATCTCTTAGAACTGAACCTAGCAGTCTCCATAATTGTTTTTTTGTGATAAAGTGTGGGCAAATAATACCTGCAACCTCTGGATGCTGAAGAAATGTGATTATTTTCTTATCACTGAGACAAACACATCATCACAAGTGACAGCACAGACTAATAATTTGCCTAAATTGGAGTATATTTCCAGCCTTTACATTTCAAGCATAAAATAGTACCACGGTAGATGCAGTAAAACAGTAAATCCTAAGAACGACATTGTTTCTAAGACTCAAAAAAACAAAAACAATTTATCAAAAGCATCCTGACAACAATTTGATTTGAACATTTGTACTCTGTAGCAATGCTAGACATTGTTTAATAAATATGACTAATTTCTGAAAAGAAGTTGGCCACAAGATCAGCACAATCATCAGAATCACTTCGACCAAAGCTTCACGAGTCGGTCATTTCCACCAGAGCAAAACTTCTGATCTGAGCCAACGCGAATACAAGCAACCGTAACATACCGTAACATACCGTAACGTACCGTAACATACCGTAACGTACCGTAACATACCGTAACGTACCGTAACATACCGTAACGTACCGTAACGTGCCGTAACATACCGTAACGTACCGTAACTTATATATATATACACGTTGTAACGTATATATATATATATATATATATACTACGTATATGCTAAGAACACGTCATCATCTGAGCATTTGAACTTCATGCCCTTCTTTTCGACATCCTGACGAAGGGTGATGATAGAACCCTCCCCGCATCTCTCCCTGTCAATACATACATGCATGCATACAGACATACATACACACACATACATATATACACGCAATGCACAAACAATCAAACATACATATACATACATACATACATACATACATACATACATACATAGATACATACATACATACATACATACATACATACATACATACATACATACATACATACATACATAGATACATAGATACATACATAGATACATAGATACATACATACATACATACATACATAGATACATACATACATACATACATACATACATACATACATACATACATACATACATACATACATACATACATACATACATACATACATAGATACATAGATACATACATACATACATACATACATACATAGATACATAGATACATACATACATACATACATACATACATACATACATACATACATACATACATAGATACATACATACATACATACATACATACATACATAGATGCATACATACATACATAAATACCATCATGTCTTTGTCTTTATATCTTTATCTGTCTCTGCCTACAATACAATACAACTAGGCATTTATAACGCGCTTTGACAAGACAAGTCTTGCACAAAAGCGCGTTGCGCTGCATTCTCAGTCATAGATCAGGCAGAATAGTAGGTCTTCAGTCCACCTATAAGTGGATCCTGATAAAAAGTGTATAAATTTTGAACAAGTGAAAAATATGTTTTGTGCATCTGTACACGACTCGGCAGCAGCAGTACCAGACAAATTTAGCGAGTGAGCCATACAGGGAATGTATGGAGCTGTTTTGTTTATTCCCAGAACACGTGCTTGAACTCCTGAATATTTTCCTGACATATTTGCCGCATTGTCATATGTTTGTCCTCTGCAATCATCCATATTAATTTCAATATCATGAAATGTGCTTGAAATGATTTCAAACAGATGAAGACCAGTATGAGATGAAAAAATTGGACAAATTTCAAAAATCGTTCAACTGGTTCACCATTGCTCTGTATATACCTTACTGTGAACGTTAGCTGATCAGTGTGAGAAATATCTGGTGTTGAGTCGACACTGAATGAAAAATATTTAGCTGCTTGAATTTCATATGTTATTGTTTTCATAACTTGTCCAGTCATAAGAGCGATGAATTCTTCGTATGTTGTAGAAGATAAGTAAGATGCTGTACCACGACCACAATTTTCATATTTTTTAATATGAGCAGCGATGAACAGATCATATTCTGCAAGATATTTAAGAGAGCCTAAAAAATTACCATTATCAGGACTTCCAAATACTTCTGTTGATCCTCTAAGTGCCAATCCACGTGAGGCAAGAAATTTAACCGTTGATACAACCCGTCTTAAAACTTCCCTCCAAGAACTTCTTTCATTTTCAAATTGTTGAACAATATGCTTATCAAGAGTCTGTACTTTTGACAGACGTGTTGCATAAGTTGTTAGTGCCAGTCTGTGCTCACATGATCGCTCATGATGTGCAAGTCTGTTTATATGATCCCATGAATCAAAACCTTGGTTTGCAAGAGCACTTGCGCTGCTTGAAATAAAAAGTTTACAAACAAAACAAAATAAGCGCCCAGTTGATGGCGAATACAAGAGCCAATGTCTGAGCATTTTTCCCCCGTTTGGTGTGATCGTAAAAAAGCAGAATCGTTTAGTTTTCTTTTGGTACTATTCAATTTTACTTTATTTCCATGTTGTTTTATGGATTTAGAGTACAAGCCATCTTGATTACGACACGGTTCAGGTCCCATCTGCAGCCAATAACTGACCAAATCTTCATTTATAGTCCACAGAGCAGCATCTGTTTGTGGCACGTTTCCAACAGATTGATTCTCTTGTTTTAATGGTAGATCTATGGTAGTTTCAGATTTAGGCATATCAATGATATCATTGCTGAAATCAAGGGTGTCTGTTGTTGGCATTAGTGCTGACACTGCTGAGCGGCCTAAGCCTGAACTGCATCCAGCTTCTGACGCTGAGTCGACACCATCTATAAATTGCGGCACTTCTTGTGTTTTTACTGCCAGAAATTTATCAATACTACCACGTTGCTGTTTGCCTACCTCTTCAAGTTCGCGTTTTCTTTGACGTTTCTGCCAACCGGACTCAAATTTCTTCATTTTCTTTAGGCCTACTTATTTTATTTGTTTAAAAATTAAAATTAAAAAAAGAAATAAGCAGCTACATAAACACTAAATAGTAGATAATAATATTACATGGAACATACACTGTGTCGTCTGTACCGTACGCATATCTATATTTTATTTGGTGATGGGGTCGATCCGCGCATAAATTGATAACGTCATACGTCATCATTACAGTACACAATTAATTAGTACGTCATCATTATAGTAGTAGTACTGTAGAAGGCCTGTTTTTATAATGCCACCAAATTTTATATGCAATGCTTGTTTTAGAAATTAAACATTTTAAATAAGCCGGACTGTGACTTATATAAACAAATTCGATCGGGATAATCGGATTTCTCAATGTTTTTTTAAATTTTTACCCCCCGAAAGAAGGCCTGGCGCAAGTGCGCCAGTTGCGCCATAGTTAATCTGGCACTGATTGTGACGCTGAAAATTTCGGAGAATTAGTTTGCATTAGAGACGGACAGAAGCAGAATAGAGACGGATCAAGCAAGACAAAGAAGCAAACAGGCACAGACAAACAGACTTCCTATGGTAGGACTATATGATGCGTACATCTGAGTCATACTAAGCAAAAGCAATTCGACCTTTTAACGGTTACGGTTGAGTGGTTGGAGATTTTTTTATTATCATTTTACTCGCTAAACGACGAGGTGATAGGCTACTATATAAGAAGACGTCAGAGACGGTTTCAACTCTTTTTTTATGCCACACGCCCCTGGGAAATGTATCACCAATGGCGTCTGGTCACATATGCAGTTGAGTTGAAGACGCGCATTTCTGACATTTTTGCGTTTGAAGCGCACAATGCAGTCAGACAGCCATTCAGTATGTGCCGCGGTGGACGAATCTAATTAAACTTTATAGAAGATGAACAGAGCAAAGTATCTCTTCTATGATTCTAACTGTTAGATTCGATTATCGCAGATATTGGAGACATCTGACGTCCTATTATTTAAACTTGTGCTTACAAGCCATAGGTTTACGCTGTTTTTTAATGGAGCTAAAATGTTTAGTTTTACGTTCTTATCTTATGATATGCCTCAGCAATAATAGTATCATTAACGCATTCTTATAATACACAGGCTACTTTCAGAAATCCCCCACCTGAGTGTGAAGGCAAATCATCGGTCCCAAGTGCCAGGAAGGCAAGATATCCTCTCTAGGACGCAAATAATGTCCACCCCTACCTGAAATTGGAGACATTTGCCTCCGGATCCTCCCCTATCTGGTCGCCACTGCATACTTTCCATCTTTGAAATGACCTGCTGTCGCATCACCTGGTTGGGAGCCTCTGTTCCAGGTATCTCCCACGAATACACGAGGCTACAGTCACAGAAAATCAATTTGACACCATGGGCGTCCGAAGAAATTTTTCCAAGAGAGCCAAAAACACAAGGCCAGTGTTAAAGTTTATAGCAAATGCTTTATTATTTAAGAACGTTGACATTTTCATCCAGGTTTGTATGTGTGAAAAAGTGAGATTGGTACTAGTAGGCCTACATAAAAAGAGCAGAGGTTCATATTTCCAGAGTGGAGCAAGTGTCCCCTCTTAATTTCCTCTATGCGGGGGCGCCCGTGCCTGACACCTAATCGTGTACTGGTAATAAAAGATTAAAAGTCCGTCTTTCTAAGCATCCTATACAAACGTGATCGTAAACACACATATTCTAGTATAGTAATAGGCCTATAATTCTATAATTATGTGATCGCAACTATGGAGATTTGTATAGAGCACGAATCGAAAGTAGATCCGCAGAAACCATCTTATGGACAGAGGCTCAGTCGAAATGAAATCTATAGACAGGTTGTGTGTATAGGTTAGACAGAGCGGGAGGTACAGCGAACGATCGAGTGCGTTTATTTAATTATTAATAACATTTATTTACTTAGTTGTGTGGTCAGTCTTGGCGCCTCTGTTGCGAGACCTTTGCAACATGGCCACTTCCTTGCTCCTTTCTGTTCTGTATGCTACCACTATACTTCCTTCTAAGTTCCAGGTTTACGACTCTCCATAGTAGAGAGCAATGACACCATAGTTTGCTCACTGGCTCAAAGAGTGCAAGGCTTAGAGTGTGTCGGCCTATTAAGTTATATGTATATATATATATTGGCCTACGGGCCATAGCCCAAAGTTAGCCCACGCCGAACCAGTGAAGCCTGAAAAGATTTGTTGGGTCTGGGCATAAAAGACGCAGGCCTTCTCAGTTGGGATTGGTGTTGCTGTAAAAGGCAGCGTGGTTCTACGTCTTGTTTAGCATTGTTGGGGTGACGATTAAAGCTATGAACCTGGGTGTTTAGTCGCTCTATTTATTCTTCCGTGTTCGCCTGTTGGAGCCTCATTCCCCAACCTGCAGGTAAGCAATGTGTCGTTAATCATATCCAATGTGATCTTTCAATCTAATCATTTAAGATCTGGTATAATCTAATCTAGATTAGTCCAGTCTGAATTAAACAGGTTGTTTGGGTCTGTTGGTAGTAGGCCTACAAGCGTTTATATAGGTTGCAGAACCGATGACTCAGGCAAACTCCTCTACTGCAATAACTCAGGCAGTGTCAATCCCAAGCCTGGGTAAAGAAGGAGGGCGACGCTAATGATCGATGTTACACACAGTGTCGTTAAACTGCATCAGCCACCAATTTTCAGGCAGGTATATAGCCAGCCAGAGACTATTACAGCCGAATCTATGCTATGGAACAGCCTTCCTGCTGTGACTCATGCTGCAATCTTATTTAGTAGCACAACTGTTTCTGCTCGTTCTCAAAGACTTATCTTTTCTCTAAGGGTTTTTCGCACTGGGAGCGCCTCTGATTAGGTTGTACTGTGAGAGGCGCTTTATAAATCCGTAAAATTATATATATAATAGAATAGAATTGAATCTGAGCCTGACAGACTTGTATACAGGCCTACGTAAATGCAGACGTTGCTCTCCAAGGACCTTGTGCCAGTCCCAAGCCTGGATCATGGAGGTGGGCGACGGCAATGATCTTTGCTTCTCACGTGTTGAAGCGTTATCTTTAGATAGGCAACGCAGTGAAGAAAGAGTCTGCGTAAGGGTAAAGATTGAAGAGAAAAGGTGGCAACATAGGTTAGAAGACCGCGTGGGAGAAACTTCAAGACCACGAGTACTTGGCGACATCGGTGACCCATTCATTGACTGATTGATTGATTAAGATATCTCGAACGATGTTCTTCAATGCTACGAGTCACTGCATCGCCGTCACGACCTCTTGGTAGGATTGAGTAACCAAGTGAAATTAGATAGTTTATGAGAGGCTTATTGTCACATTTTCACGAACGCGTGTCTTCGTCCAAAAAGTTTCCAAATCTGCGTCGTAGAAAATTGGATCGCTCTGTTCCAATTCTGTTCCAATCTGAAAATGTTTTGTCATTTTCCAAGTAGAGTTGGGGAGATTAGTAAGATACATGTTTCTCTACGATACGAGGGTCTAATGGAGTAACAGCCAGTAGCAGCCACTGTTAGTCACAGCTTCATTTTGTCACTTTAGATCAACAGTCTAACAAAAACTCCTCACGATGTAACAGGAAACATGCCCCATTTTCTGTAGATGTCTAGAAATGCTCCCGACTGCGTTAGATTTGGGGATTATGTCACGACAACGCCATCGATATGAAAGTTCACAACTGAGTCATTTTCCAAGTAGAGTTGTATTAGGTTGATTGAGTGTGGTCGAATGTTTCGCAGACTGGTATCACTTATGGGGATTTCGAATCGCTTCTCTAACAGGTACAAAGACTTAACAACGAATTTAAGTTAATGAGCTATTCACTGTTACATCGATAGATGCCTTAGAAGGTATTCGTTGAGATGACTGGTGCATTTTAATTTAAAAAATGTAATAAGTAAAGCTTAATTGATTGTCGAGGAATATTAATATAGTTTCAATTCAGGTAATCTACTCGGGACGGTTAGTAGTAGTTTAAGTTAAAGACACTCTGTGACAACACAGATCATTAACGTCTCCCTCGTCCTCTATTCAGGCTCGGGACTAGCACTGCCAGAGAGCGAAACGGAAACGGAGTCCGCTGTCGACCCGTCTTAACGTATCATGTTAAGCTGTATATTAATTAGACGCTGTTTATGTGAAGATCATCGGAGAAGATGGATTCGGACAGGGGTAACCCCGTTCCTCCGACGTCCGTTCGACTTTACCACCGACACGACGCAGGAAAGAACCACCACCCAACCTCGTGGAAGACGCCGACTGACTTTCCCCAGAAAGCCTGCCTCGTCTTAACAAACAACAATCGCCACGAGCTCCAGATCTGGGACGGACCGGAGACGAGGGACCGGGGCTCGTCGGATGGGGCCGGGTCTCCCAGGAACGTACCAGGGCTGGATCCTGGATCGCAACTGACCTTCAGTATTGACCTGAAGACGATCAAGTCCTGTGTGTTCAAGGACCGCATCTGGATCGAGATCACGGGTTCCTCCTCGGAACAGTGCCGAGCCGTCGAGTTCGACAAGGAGGACCACAACCATGTGGACTTCTACGAGCGACTGATGACCCTCCTTAAACTAATCGGGGTGAAGTGCAGTACAAAGACGACCATCGACAGGGCAAAATGGTTCCCGACATTACCCACTGCTGCCTCGCGTCAGCTACCCCCAGTCCCGACGGCGTCACCTTGCTCTACAGAATTACCATCGGGCGATGAGCCAGTATGGTACGACTATTGTAGCCTCAACAGGAAGAGAGGGTGTCGTGAAAGTAACCCGGATGATTGGCCGAAAAATGAACCACCGCCCCCTCCACCCAAGACACCACAGAATAAAAGTCGGCAGACGCCGGAGGGTGAGGACAAAAGGTGCACCACGGATTACGTCGACACCGTCTCCTTCTCCAACTCCACCAACTCCATGATCTCCAGCAACAGAGGTTCCCAGAGGGGCCCGAGGGCCGACCCTGAAAGCAACGATCACTACCTGCCACTCATCGATCTGGAAGAGCCGAGGTACTTGAACGATCGTCCTTTTGACAGGAACCATCCACGGTCGGGCCAGAAAGTGAAACCCAGACCTAAGGGCACTTCCGATTCTGATTGGAACTGCTCAGACTGCACCTTTTTGAATTCTTCGACCAATTACTCATGCGCTATATGCAACGCACCGAGAAGGTCCGATGCGGATCACTGCGAGAAGTGTTCGAGCAAGAGCCAATCCCGAGGGAAGGGCACATCGTCGTGTGAGGAGTACAAGAGCGCGGCGATTGCAAAAACAAAGTCCCTGGACAGCAATGAATTCCAGAGAACGGATAACAAGATGTCTTCAAGCAACAATGACCGCATCATGACAACAGGGCCGAAACAAAGGTTCGAGGATTGCGAGGAGTGCGTCCGATCGGGCAGCAGGGATCGAATCGAGTGTGAGGTATGCAGGATGGAGGCTGTCATCAAGTCCAACTCCTTGGATGGGGACGAGCAAAAGAGACTCGAACGTAAACGTGAGGAGGAATGCCACAAGCGTATAAGTATCCTAACCGTTGCCGAACGTCAGAGACCCACCCGTAAGGCAGTTGAATTCAACCCATGTATCAAGTCTGCCTCCGCTGCCACGCTCCCAGCTTTCGAACCCCCAACAACCGTGAATGTCGATAAATGGAGATGCAATAGGTGCACCTATATCAATCCCGCCAATACCTTCTGCTGCGAGGCTTGTTATGTGGTCCGTGGCGATGCCTGGCAATGCCAGGTCTGCGAAGCGGTGATCTGCATGGACGTGGTGCGGTGTAAGATTTGCGACGTCTGGAGATGTCGTCTGTGTACTTTCCAGAACGACGCCCGAGAAAATAGTTCGAGAACATGCCACCAATGTCAACAACTTCAGTGAGTGAACCTAGCGAAGGAGAAAGGGAAGAAATCTATCTATAATCAAGTAGCTAATTATCAATTATTCACGAACAAACTAATGAAAATTGAAATATGAAATAAAATCAAGAGAACGTGAAGTACAAGAACGAAGGGACGGTTGAATGAATGGATAGATTGAGGGTTGAATGGATGGGTGGACGGACGGACGGACGGACGGTAAGATAGATGGGTGGATGAAAAATTGATCTTTTGAAAGGACGAGTTAACTGCCGCGCCATTGACAGAATGATCGAATGACTGAAAGAATGAACAGACTCATGAACAAGTCTGACTGACTGTCTCAATGCTGGTTGCTCATTGGACTTAGCATGTGTGACTGACTGGATGGACGATTAGGGCAAAAGGTTGAAGGCATGGTGGAAGAAAACAACAAATGGACTTGGCAAATATGACAACGGAAATAAATTAGAACGAAGAGAAACAACTTGGAATTAACAGTATAGGTAATTTAATTATAGCAAATCTGATCATGGTCAATGCTGTGACTCCTCATCGTGACACCAGAAAAAGATGTGTTCAGAGAAACTGTCATGAACAATACTGAATTCTATTGAGCTGCTGCACGACCGCATATCGCTTGTCTACGTTATCTCATAAACATTTAATTACTGCGATCTTATATGTATATATATATATGTCTTCTACGCGATAGCAATATAATATTGTACATAATATCGTTTATTTCAACTCTCTGTGACATTATACCGAATTTACTGATTAAACGTGTTTGAAAATTCTACAGGTAGGCCTACTGATTTCAATGTCTATTAATCATATGTCATATGTAACAAATGAAATCGGAAATCTAATTCAATCATTATCTGTGTTAGAACCAGTTAAAATAATTAACCCCGAAGGTATGATGATCAGTCGTTCCTAAATTTTAAGAAGTAATTCGGAAGATCTGGTCGATTTTCATTGATTCTAAGATTGATGGCAGGTGTTTAAGAGCTACTATTGGGACCTCTACCATGTTAGCTAACCCTATGGTAGCATTAGGCTTTGGTTAATGCAGCTATTGTGCGTTATGTAATTTTATATTATTTCACAGAAGGTCTACGTTAGGTCAGTTCAAAGCTGAACCTTCGGTCATGACCAAGTCAGTCTGACTTGCTGATAACCTATACAGAGTACGTAAGGCTAGTGGCGCAACAGAAATGATTAGATTCGATTTGAAGCACTTGATGAAGTCGGTAGAGAAAGTATGGGGCGCTGCGCCATGGCGCATCGCGTGACCCATCAGGGTTCAGGTAGGCCTAGGCCCATTCGTTTATCGTTGATCCATCCTTGAATGCCTGTTCTTCGAATCACAGGTATTCAAGGCACATGCAGGCCTGCCAAGAGAGGGATCAGAAGGGTAAATGTCTTGGGGCCCGGTGATTTTTTAGGAGCCCGAGCTGAGCCCGTAGGACCAACTCCATTTTCTCATTGAGCCTAAAAATAGTGTAGACTCCCGTGATGGGCCTAGTAATATTGACCCGGATCTCTGACTAAATCTACCCGTAGGGGCCCAACATTTCTGTCGGCGGCCCTGGGCACATGACGACCACGACTTCCCCATTACCTCCATAGCACCATGCGCGGTGTTCTCAGTCTGACCAACTTGGAACGGATAGTAAAAACCTGGCCATTTCGGACTTCATTTTGACATAGCGCCCCCTTATAAGTCGGTCTAACTGACGCAGCATTTGTTTGGCGCTGAACAATTTCTAAGATTTACATGACATTACGTAACAAAGGACCGTCTACATGGCATAAGTCTACATTCACATACACAACTGGTGCCCGATAGACTTTTATTCAACAACAAAAAACTATAGCCGTGACTTCAGGCGTGCGAATCGTAAGCAAGCACAAAGGCTTACTCGGTAATATTTGTGTGTCACGCCCCTTATTACACTCTGGCCAGCACACACTTAGCCCATCTGCAGATCTGCCAGTCGAGCCTACCCAGCGTACCCGCGGACGGAACCCAGGCGCACCACCCATAGAAGCCAGAATAGTAATACAACTCTTCTGACAACTAAAGAGATTAAGCAGGAAGTAACAGGTACAGTGGAACAGTGGTTACTGTCAAATAATCCCACAGATGGTTCTGTGGCGGTTGTGTAGAGTCATCTAAGTTGCGCCGATTATTATAGATTGACGGATTTTTGCGATGGAATCATTATGACAACGCTTTGGGTTGGGATATAAATAGACTGATACCATGGTCATGTGAGTATGCCTAGTGTGTTAACATTGAAGCGGACCAAACGTATTCGATTATCAGAAGCAAAAGGCAGAGAACGGCAGAAACTGAAGCACAGGTGAGCTCTTAAACACAGTACAAAATGTTAATAACATACAACTGTACTCAACATGCAAATTGCCTCCGTCCAACTCGTGGACAACTCTTAGACAGCCGAAAGAGAATTCCAAAAATGTCCCAACGTTGTCAAACGATATTTCAGCTTTGCCCAGCAAATGTGCCCAATACTGTCAAACAATGTCCCCATGCTCTCCAGCATTGTCCAAACGTTGAAAATTGCTGCAAGGTAGTCAAACATTCTCCTAAACCTTATCCAGCATAGTCTCGACATGCACGCGTTGGTCTCATTACTGTTAGATGTGCCATTGCTGTAGATTACTTCACTGAACCGCAGAATGGCGTCCTTGCTTCGCGACCGTACAGTCGATGTACACATTCTATATCGCTCCAAGATCAACGGTCGACAGATCTGGGCCAAGGAGGAAAGTAGCACTAATGGCACCGAAGCAACGCTGAAGCACCCTCAAGGGCAAGTCTACGTTATGGAGATAAGCGACCGCGGAATCTCGAAGGTCGTTCTAGAGATTGACTTCCGGAAGGTCCGGTCGTACACGATGCGAGCCAGATGCTGGCATGAGGTCAAGTACGAGGGTCGGTTGATTGCCCTGCGCTTCACGGAAAACGAAACTTTCGACGATTTCTATGCAACGCTGGAGATGATACTGAGACTACACAGTAAGTTCAAGAAGCCGAAGAACGACAAGGCCTTTCTGCAGGAGGTCCAGCAGTTCCAGCTGGTACAACTTAAGCCTTTGGAAAGCGTCAGAAGAGCCATCTCGCTGGGAACAACGGGACAAGAGTCTCCAAGCTCTATGGAACCACTACAGGGCGGAAGATCTCGATCAACTCTCCCCACCAGATCGGAATTGGACGCTTTAGAATGCGAAATATATCCCAGACGAACAGACCCAATAGAAAATAATAAACCAGTCAAGAAGAACCTACCGCCAACCCCTAATAAACCCGTTGTCGGAACTTCCCTCAACCGACTTCCACCTCAGCAACCTCCTACATCAATGCATCACCAATCGCTCCCCACAGTACCCCCTCCAAGAAAGAGCGGAGATTATAAAAATGCTCAGAAAGTCTTCAATCAGGTTTCGTGGTCCGAAACGACGTGGGAAACCAACGAAGGGAGCAGCGAGAGCAGCGAGAGCAACTCAAACTACATCGCAAGTTCGATGTATACCATGAAGGACGACGACGACGAGGTGTCTGAACCACCGCCATCGCACCCACCCATTCGAAGGAGCGGTTCTTCAACGGACTCCTCGGCCAGCGACCTGACCGATCCACCACGCCCAGGCAAGAGCCGACCGAGGAATCCAAAACCTTCAACCAACCGCGAGGTAACCGGCGTTCGCTGCCCAGTTCATGACAGGCGCCCCATCGCAGGGCAATCATCCTTGGCCCAGACGGGACCTGGGACAACACCCAACCCACCACCGAAGCGAAACAGAGACCTCCAACGTCATGACTCATCGTCTGGGTCTCTCTCAGGCCGTCCAACAACACCGCCGCAGTCCATTCGCCCTGCTCAACCTGCACGGCCTCCCGACCCGACCTACGGAATGGCGATGCAGTGGAAATGCGAGAAATGTACTCTGCGGAACGACTTCTGGGGGATGACATGTGCCGCCTGCGAGTGGATGAGGACGGACGCCTGGCAATGTCTCGACTGCCCAACCGTTTACAGCAACGACGTCACGCGGTGCTTCACCTGCGAAGTCTGGCGCTGTCCGCTCTGTACCTGTCTCAACAGAGGCGACGAGAACGAGGCGAACCTCTGCCAAGGATGCGGCCAATAGCAGATGCACTCACAGGATGCCGTCTCTGCCATCAAATTGTAGTTAAATCGAACAATTATACAGCGCTGTTTTCTTAGCTTCAAACCGAGGATTCGACAGTGAGGTGTGGGTATTTCAAGGCAAGTAACTCAATGTCTATCTTAATGAGTGTATTGGCCGGGTTGAGCCATAGTGGGTTACAGGATTTCCACGCCTGCAGGGTCCCTGTATCTGCCTGCATCGCTGGGCACTTGAAGGTCATCGGCTTACGATTGGTTAATCACAGCCTTGACTGGATTTGCCAAAGGCCCCTACACAGTGAGTGACACTCTCAGGGAAAAGGCTCCAATCTATGCCCTCTGAGTTGCAAGGCGAGCGCTCTAGTCCTGGGGAGTGTACGAAGCCATGGCCCAAGGTGTAAAATAGAATATGCATATAAACCCAATCTTAACTTTGCCTGCCACATTATACCCAGCATAATCCAGTAAACAATCTGAACTGCGGGTACATGACATTACGCAAAGGTGTAAGGTAAACACTAACAAAACCATCTGTGGCCATTTTGACTTGCCGTAGTTACATCTCATCAGGATGAGAAAAGTGGAATAAATTTTCTCCTGGACGCTAAAAACTGCTTCGACGATGCCAAAACGAGACATTGCGATGTAAACAGACTGGCAACAGGGCAACGTTTCAGCATTTCTCAAACTATTTGATTTACTTTAATAAAAACTGCAGAAAAACTAATGCTTCGTTCTACTGAATATTCGGAACAAGGGAAACTTAAAATCAAATGCTGCGTCAAACCGACGTATTTCCACTGAAACTAACCAGAAACTACGATAGAAGACTTGACTTAACATTCGCTAATGCAGACCAGTTGGGGAGGAATCTATTCATTGGTACATGTATGAATATTGACACTACACAGTGCTAATTTATTAGTCATTCATTATGTCATCAGCATTTCTTCAACTGTGATTAGCAAATTCTACCTTGCACAAGTCAACTGCACACCACAACCCCTTCCCAACTCATACGAATATTGTGGATAAGCAATTTTAAGGAGGTTAGATATAAGTTGATAGCGAAAAGACACGAGAGACGGCTCGCCGAGAGGGAGGGAAGGGCAAATGCAAAGGGGTCTGACGATTTTGATGGGCCTGGCAACAAATAAATTGTCTCACAAAGTTAAAAGATAATTGAGATGCCCGTACAGGCTCTGCCTAAGGGTCCGGAATATCAGTTAGCGGGACAGGAAGGCGGTTTCAAAGGTAGGCCCAGTATCTGTAAAAGCTCATTCACTACCAACATATCTCGATTTAGGTAAATGACCAGAGAAAGATAACTGATCAGTTGATGCTGTTGTAGCCCACTATTATATAGCAAAGCAACAAACCAGATCTAGTAGGACTTGCTAGATTGAGTCCACACATGGATGGGGTAACGGGGTGATGATGATGCTGACACCATCTATTCTAATAATGATCATAATTTCAAATCGATATAGCCCCACCTCGAAAGAATCCACAAGAATTCCTATCAAATTTTAAATGCTATTAAATCCAATCTGTAAGACTTAATTAAAGGTTGTTTTGTCAGACCAGATAACAGAGCAAACAAATCCCTGTGAGGACAACATGGTAGAATTACGAAATATAAAACTGTCACCCATACTGATAGACAAATTATGAACTGAGGCTAAAAAACTGGTTTAATGAGTAGAACTCAAAACAAAGTCATACAAAAAGTTCTGATTCTAAACACACACACACATGCACGCACTGTCATGTAGTGTACATCAGTGTACATACTGACATGTACAGACAACGTACAATCGCACATAAAAACAATGCACATACAAGGTCTGGTCCAATTTAATCAACAACGGTACAGCAAGGAAATGGTCCAAACTTAACTAGCCCTAGGTTCTTACTGCTCAAATGGCTGAAGACTCGGTAGTGTCTGACACACAACAGAAACCATAAAACAGTGGTTAACATTACCAAATGCTCTTGCGACGTATCTCTCCATGAAGTACCACACAACACTACGTCATCACAATTCGACAACTGGTAAATAGTATTCCAGTCTGTATTTTAATAGTGCATCGATTCAATGGTTTTGTTGACGTCACTATTCAAGCAATAGCTAAAACCAACATTTTTCAACGATTGCGTTTGTCCATTTTCAATGAAAATCTTTGGACCCTGCAGGATGTAAGAGGTATGCCGGAAGGGTGACTCTTGTAAATTCCTTGCCAGTCTGAAAAGATTTAGTGTGCGTGTGATACACTAGATATGTGTGACGGTGATATTTGCCTTTCTTACAATTCAAGGTTGCAAGTGGTTGGCATTTTGGCAAAACCCCAATTAAGATATATAAAATGACATTAGAATACCATTAAAATATTTAATCTGGGATGGTAAAAATCTGTGCACCATGTTTCACCAGCTGACTTCTCCGATACATCCCCTTTAGCTGAGCTCGCCCCCATGGCCCGCGGTTTCTCCCTCCCAGATACAGATGACTGCAACGTCGTATCTAGAGTTTTATTTTAAAACATATATTGACATTGTTTACTAGTTTCACAGCTAACTCCAATGCAATTGAACAATGACCAAAACAATATCTAAACTTAGTTGGACACAAAATAAAACTAATTAATCTAATTCTATGTAAAAAGTTGTGTACTTCTCAATGAAAGAAAATCTACAATGACATGCGTCAGTTTATTAATGCATCGATTAATGCAACAATTTAGTTCACAATAAGAATTTGAGTTACAGTGATCCCTTGAACAGAGTGTCAAACAACATAACAATATTATTGGGATAACAATCACTATCAGATTTGCTATAGTTTCAATAAAATGACTGATTAATAATATAAAACGAAGTATTAAAATTGAAATGAAAGTTGATCAACCAAAACCATGCTAATTTGCTAAAGATGAGAAATGACCCATAAAAACAGTCTCTACCACTAACCAATAATATGTACTGACGCTCAAAATTTTAAAAAACTTCTAAGTTAGAAAGTTGCTCACAAAATTTGCATGTACAATCCAAGTATAAGTTGCTCTTAAAGTCTGAAACACTGGTCCAAAAATTTCAAAAATCACAACACAAGTGACAGAGGATTCACACAAAAATCCCGAAAGCATGATACATCCCACAGATGTTGTGGCCTTGACCACACGACTATGCATCACCCTAAAGACAACCGAAATTACAGCTCTCATGTCCTGAATTGTACGTGTAAACACAAATTCCCAACCTGTGAACCTTACTGTAACCTTTAGTTTTATATTTTGAACTCTATCTCCATTAGTCTTTAGAACTCGTTGTACTCAGTTGTATGTTTTAACAATATTGAGTGACAATCATACACAAATATAATAGTTTTCGTCACTAATATAATAATAATAATTATTCTCATAATGAATACAACACTAGTAATAATTTTCATAACCAATATAATAATAACGATTATTTTCAAAATGAATATAATAAACATAATAATTTTAGTATGTACCAGAACCAACATGAAAATCCTAACATTTGAAACTTGCCCTAAAACATCTGGAACATGCTCCCAAGAAATGCTACCTATACTGAATTTTCCCCAATGGCATATCAGCCCAGCTCCTGTGGATTTAATTCCATTACTCCCACTTGATGTTTCAACAGCTGGCTACACACTAACATAAGACAAAGCATCAACATCAGTTGTAAACTTAGCAAAAAACGTGTAGGTACAATTGCCATTAAATTACCAAATCAACAAGCTATAAAAATTTATTGTGGACACAAAGAAGCAACATCGCTGTAGAACCTGTCAAATTGTGAAACGAACAAGGGACCATTGAGAAACGTCCATAAACCATCCTGCAATTTTCACAAGGAACGAGACACAGACTCCTGAACCCAGTCTCCAAATCGGGTCGCACCATGAAGAACGCATGTTCTCGCCTGCTCGCTAAAGTGTCATTGCGTGAAATCGCGTCGAGCAGTAGTTCACTTAAACGAGTACGACGCTTGCGACGGGCCCACACCGTAAGAACGCTCGTCGTGCGTCAAGTCCGTGCCCGATCGGCTCGATAGGTAAGTGTTTCCAATGTCTGAGTAACGCGAGCGCGAGAGTTCGTACTGTGGCGGACAGGCCACAAGGCTTGAATGAATGATTTATTTAAATAATCGGCTCGCCATAAGTGTTATTTTACGTCTATTTTTTTACAGTGTTGCGCATAGGAAGGAAGACCGATCGGCGGTTTTTAATTGAGTGCATAGCTTGCAGACGCATGAATTGGCTTGAGTATAGCCTGACATGCGGTGCATCGCTATATATGTGGAGCAGTGGTTCGTACTGTTTCATACGTAGAGTGGTTCTCGTACCGCTCCAGGGATCGTTGAGTGTTGCCATATAAATACGACCTCTAGTGACAGCCGCTCTCGCGGTCAGGCTGGTGCTGCTTTTCGCTGATCTGGTGGGGTGGGCCCCTCTGCCGTCGATCGCAAGACGGACCGTGCCCTGATCGTAAGAGTCAACAGGCTGACAGAGAAAGTCCGATCGTGAGAAATAAATGAATAAATGACAGTTCTGTTCGGAAATACGGGGAAGATGGTGACCCCGTTGGTGGCCGTGAGTGATACAGACTGGGTGAGTCCCAGAAGGGACCGACGCAGATATCGAGAGAGGCCTCGGCGGCCGACAGAGAGATAGACTGGGAAAAATCCCCGACCGTGCAGACCGTGGGAGTTCTGGTGGCCGAGAAATATTCTGGTTGGCTACCTAGATCGGTCATAGTTACTCCTCGCGAATACCAGCAGGTTGTCGGATACGTGACCCCGTCGGTGGCCGTGAGAAATAGAGATCGGGTAAAGCCCCGAGCAACCGAACGCTACATCGAGACAGATTTATGGCGACTGTTGAGACAATTTACGGGAAGAATTCCCCAGTGTACACGTTGGTTAAAAGACGGGGAGGGCGGCCCCGTGAAGCCGTTGGAAACAGACTGAGAGCTACCGGAGAAGCCGTTGACAAATACTGGAAAACATGAATACATTCGATAAATACGGGGAGGGTGACCCCATTGTTGCGTTAGATACAGGGAAAGTTCCCTTTGGTGCCGAAAACCTGATCAATTGTGGGCGTCTCCGCATATTCTTTCTATTTACGGTTTTCCGTAAATATCTATGCTTGGCTACCTAACGGTGGTCATACTTACTCCTCTCGTTTACCAGCAATCTGTTGAATTGCGTGTCTGATCGCAATGTCTTAGGTCGCGGTTTCCCCGCGTATCTTTACCTGAGTTACTAAACGTAATATCTGTACTTGCGGTGTCCCCGCAGTATGTCTTCTTGATTGTCTTACGGTCTTTCGGTAAATATTCTTACTGGCTACCTATGTTGGTCACAGTTACTCCTCTCGAATTTTCCAGAAATCTTTTCACTTGTGTGTCTAGTTGCAATATCTTGGCTCGCGGTTTCCCCGCGAGGCATCTACTAATTTCTTCTTGTAGATCTAACTACATAATCTCTTTTCGAGGACTTCCTCGAAAGATCTGCCAGTAGTTCGTTCCAGTGTATAAAAGACAGAGTACAATTGCTTCAGAGAAAGTGATTATAATAATACAGGTCTGTGTGAAACATAGAGGTAACGTGGTGACACTTACCTCAGTTGCCTGTGAGAGAATCGAGTCTGAGAAACGAGAGTTGGTGCATTACCGTTGGTCAGATCTCTAGGTGACGAATACAAATATGTCCCTACGATGGGATGAATAAATGCAGTCAATGAGAGTTAAAGACATGTGAGAGTCTGGGTGATCGGATATTAAAGTATATGACAGATGCAAGCCGGCCGAGGAATATACTTGTTGGCTACCTAGTTCGGTCATAGTTACTCCTCCCGTTTTCCCCAGGTTGTCGGAGACATGAAAAGTCGGGTGGCCGCAAGAGATACAAGCCGAGTAGATTCCCGCAGTAGCAGCCGTACAAACCGAGAGAGCTGCCGGTGGAGAGTTGGCACATACGGGGAAAGTTCCCCATTGAATACGTTCGATAGAAATATCGGGGAAATTCCCGAAGGACCCGCTGGAATTACACGTGGAGGGTGAACACGTTAGAAGAGCACGTGACAAACAAGAGAAAACACTGGTGCCGATTGATACCTTCAGGTTACTAGTCAAGTAACTCTTCTTGATGGCTTTATAGTCGTTCGATAGATACTCTTGTTTGTTACCTACGTTGGTCATAGTTACTCCTCCCGGTTTCCCGAGTATCAGAATATATTACGGCGTTGGCGGACAATTGCCAACGCAGAGGACGGTCAATCGTGTGCCTGATAACTTATGCGTGTGAGGCCGGTATGCCACACACGGAAATGGGCCAAGAGGCCGACGTGAAAGTCTGGGCAGTCGGAAACCCAGGGTAAAGATAGTAAGCAGACCAAGAATTGATCGATGCGTTTAAATATTACTGTTGGCTACCTACGTTGGTCATAGATACTCCTCCCGTTTTCCCGAAGAGTATCTATTTGCGTGTCTGATCGAAGTGATCGATACGAGTACGTTTGGGTAATCGGGTACCCAGGTGAATACATGGTTGTTTGTCGTCACACACAGTTCTGAGAGCTGACTAAAGTGCGAGGTCGGGCCCCCTCGTGCGTAGGTCGGATCGAAGATCTGTGTGCAGATAGCGAAGGTTATAGACAGAAGACCTTCACTATCAGTGTCCGTGAATACCATGCCAGTGTCATTTTTATCGAAGCAGAATATATCAGTGTTGGTGGGTAACTGCTAACACAGAGGACGGGAACTTAGTCAGTCAAATGTGCATGACAAAATATACGTGTTGAGCAGAAGGCGTGATAGATACGTGTTGGAGATTACATGACTAAGAGCTGTGCGACTTGTGGTGTCTAGAACGGCAGAGGTTAGAGAGTTTGGGATAGTAATGTCTAAGAGTATAAGACGTTGGATTTAGCTACCGATAATTGTATAGACCGAAATGGCTTATGGACTTGTTTCAAATATGTCTGAACCTCGTAACTTAAGAGAACGTTTGGTGTCCCTAAATGGCGATAGTTTCAGAGTCACAAGATGCTGAACGGTACGACATCAGGTAGAGGAAAACGAGGCTAGTAGCTTGGAAGGTATGCAAGGCGAGGAAGACTCCTGCCGGTATGATTATGAACCCTGTTTTGAGTACGGCCATCCTCAGAACGTTGCCCATCCGGCGACCGCGGAATAGGCAGAGTCAGACCTCGTTACTAATTCGAGCCGTATTTCCTTTCTTGGAGAAGAGACCCGTTCCTAATCTTGCCTGGTGATAGTGAACATCCTGGTAGATATAGAGAGTAACCGTTTGGCATTGAGATTTGGTAAGAAAGTGACTCGGGCGACTCCAGGCGTGTCAGCGAGCTTGGGTCGACACCGTCCGTTAGCGCTAGGCAGGCGCTCGGGCGGCAGAACGCCACAGTACTGTCTGTCCGCATAAACGCCGGATCTTGCAAGGACGTCTTCGTCCCTGAAAGAAAAACAGTTTACTGCTAAAAAACTGGACAGAACACAGTCATTAATAAAATAGACATTAGGTCATACTGGGAGAGGCGTCAAAGAAAAATTGGTTAATACAATACGACGAGTATTAAATGTCCAATAGTGATGATAAACACCAGATCTTTTTAATAAAAGACTGTCTGTAGAAATGGAGCCGTTTTTTTTCAGGGACGACGTACTAGCAAGATTCGGCGTTTATCATCACTATTGTGCATTTTTTATTCATTGTATTGTATTGTTAGATTTATATAGCGCTTCTCCCAGTATGACCTAATCAGAGGCATCCCACAACTACCATGATGCAAGGCTGAGCAACAAGCATTCGGGTCAAGAACTCGCGAGCGAAGGACATGCTAAAGGTCCCCACACCGTAGCTCTCACTACAGAGGTTCGAACCCACACTCTCCTTGCTCTGACCAATCACAGGCCACCATATCCACTTGACAATACTCTAATTGGATGACTTTGTATTCGAATCTGGTTCATTTATATCTGAAGTGAAAATATCGTCAACTGGTGCAAATGATAGATTGCTTCAAGAGAAACAGAATTTTTTAAATAAATCCTGGCACTATGCAAATCATAATTCACTCCCTAAGATCATTCGGATTATCCGATTATCCCTTTCTGGTTAAATTATTTATTTTATCAACATCTAATACTATTTCAGATGCTTGTACATCAGCTGGTACAATAGAGAATACACTTAACTTACTTAAAACCATTCTTGGTGAATATTTTCGGTTGTCTAAGTCTGGATTAGGATTTCTCCATGGTATCTGTCTGTCCTGCTCAATATCTGTCTCCCTGCATCTCTGTCCGTACTGCTCAGTTGCTAGTTTCACTTCGTTCTTCACTCACGGTTTATTTTTCAGATTGTGCACCAATCAATCAATGAATCAATCAATCAATCAATATAAACTTGATATTGTGCCCATTCAAGATACCTAAAGACTGCTTCTTCATCTTGGCAAACTGACCTTCATCTTGATATCGACCCAAATAGGACCTGGCTTTGGCGCACCATTGGCCGATGCCTTACATAACACAATGCAGATTAAAAGAACGAAATAAAGAGATATAAAAAAGTTAGGCACGTACATAGCTTGCTTACCTGTGACTGGCAACAGGGTAGCTAAAAAACACCAAAAGAAATATCATGACAGTGTTTTGTAGATGGTTCCTACAGCGCACTTTACAAGCGGATCAGCCGAGCAGCTCAAGTGGAACAAAAAGATCTGCTGATGCCCCATCAAACCAATGCGGGAAGAAGACCAACAAGTCTCAAGATTAAAACAAACCATGGCAAGAAATTATGAACACCGGTAATTATCATTCATCAGAGCGTCTTATTTCTGACACACTGCAAATGCTCGTAGAATGACTAAAAGTGTCGAAAAAACACCCACGGATTGAAATTTTCACTCAAGACAGGCTTCACATGCTCATCATGTTCCAGGGCTAAACGTACCTGACAAAGCTAATTTGCAATGACTCAATAAAACAATGAAAGTCAATATATAGCACCAATTTCAGATTTCTACTCAGAGGTGCCAGGTGTAGTTTGTTCTCAACTGTGCTGCATGAATACGCGTGAGAGACAATATGCTAGTTTCGGTCACAGAAACATTGCAATACAATCCATAATGTCACAGACTGAAATTGCAATAAAAAAAGTCTGAATCCGTTGCAGACTGAAGCCGGGAGATCATGGCAAGAGATGAGTTGTACGTGAAGATTGGAATGAAACCTCAACAGTCAAAATAAATAATTAAATATCAGTGAAAAAATTAAACTTAAATCATTATTTATAAATACATACCAAGTAAATACTCAACCATTCAACATAATAAAATATCACAAATAATCATCAACATAATAAAATAAATAAACAATTAACAGTCAAATGATCAAAATAGATAATCTTGACTGCAAGGAATGTACAGACGAACATTTGCCTGTTTGTACATCCCAACAAAGGTCTGCAAATGGAATGCTCTGGCAATATTAAAATTTAAAAAAAATTTCTAATACAAATTTCTAGGTCAACAGCATTACTATTTTCAGCAAATAATGTACTCCAAGTTCCGATAACATGACATTTTAAGTTTCGATTTTGCCACATTCCATATAAACAACGTCCGTCATCTGCATCAATATCAACCGAAGGCAGGGCTAATCAATTATGCAAAATAGACGCATTAGTCGTGTCACTGAAAGAAGTTAATGAAGTGAAAAATCGGTCAAAGTTACACGGACGCAATTATAGGGCTGTGTATTTGCCCATCACAATCTGCTCCAATTCTTCCACTTTCTCCTCCTCTTCATCAACTTAATCCTGGCTCATACTTACATGGGTATAGGTCATTGCATTTGACATCTTCAATTAGAAAGTGCAGAACTTAGTTTCTCACCAATTCTATTCAATGATTGGTTAAAAATCACGAGCAACATCGAGCATCACGGCCAGTCGCAGATGCATATGTCAAAACTCTAAAAAAAATTCGCATACAGAGTGCCAGTCCCAAGCCTGGACAAAGGAGGAGGGTGATGCTACTGATCCATGTTATCATACAGTGCCGTTAAACTGCAGCAACCACCATGTGAGTCAAGCTATCATCAATCAAACACCAACCATGACAATCTGATTTATCGAATAAAACGATTAATTCATAAATAATAACAAATCCGCCAATCACAGAACAACCATCTGTCGCAAAGACATATTTTCGACTACTTACTCGTCGGCCACTTTCGCATCGTAGTAACTTCTCGCGGCTCGCTCCGATCGCTCGCCGTAATAGTACGTTCTCGCATACTGATCGAACGCGTTACGGTCGCGAAAGTAAAGCTCGAGAAGATCCTTGACCTGTTCAGACGCATATTCCTCGCGTGGGGCCGGGTACGCTTCCCGCTCCATCGCTCGACTGTCCATCGCGGGTCTCGCAAGACCCGCGTCGCCGTAATTGTCCCGCCGCGGTTGGTACGGATCGTAGCGCACGCCTGGACCCTTCCCGTTTCCTCTGAAAGCGAAAATAGTTCAGCCCATTAAATCAACAGGAAAGTAAATAGCAAATATGCAAATAATGTTTACCTTTAAACAGAGCCAGAAATAGCATTGTGTAAGAAGAGGAGGAGCAGTCCCTTGGTTGAGTCTTGAGACAGCAATGGGCATGAAGCGTTAGCGACTTCATTTTCTTAGCCTTGGCTTATGACGGCAGATGGCCAGTCCTCTCCCTTACTGCATAGTCTAATCTCCCAACGACATCGTACGGTCATTGCACTCATCGTAACCGAGTCGCAAACATCGCATAAACAGACGTAACTGTAATTCAACTGTAATAGCATCTGCAGCTCAAAAAGAAAGGTGAGATATTTTAATACCTTTGCTTTCTTCCACATTGTTTTGCCATTGGCAGAAAAGGCTTTGTTAGATATCACCGATTTCAGTAATTCACTTCATTAATGACAATCAACTGATTATAGGAACATTTGTCAAAGTCGTCGATTGGTGCTATATAATAATCCCTGTATTGTGCTTTATTAAACTGACATAGAATTACGAATGGAAAAAAATGTCTGAAAGAACGGGCAGGTAAAGACAATGCGAAGTGATTGAAAATTGTCGCCTAGCAACAAAATTACAAATAGAAATGAAAACCTGAAGGTGTCTGTTGTGCGTCTTTTTCGTCCCTGGGTCTTTGCCGTAGACATCTGGTGAATCAGAAAATATAAAATATGTTAAAATGTAACAAAAGATTTGAATCGCTACAAAGGCCTTCAAAAAACATCGTGTAAACAATACTTTACTGAAATAGAACATTGTCAAAAATTGGTGCACAATTCGACGATTGTAAGTTCACTCCGGCTGATCAGACTCTGTTGTGAAAGTCGTATGTGTGTTATTGTCTAGAGGTCAAAACACAGTGTAATCAGCAATGTGCCAAGAAGAAAACAACAGCAAAAACTACGGTACAAGCCCAGAGACAGCTTAATAATTTATTCTTTGACACATTACTAATAAAGAGCCAAGACATCTGTGGATATCACAAGCATAACTTCAAAAATGATCATGTGGTATCCTATGATGCAATATGCATCCACAGTTCAATAACTTAAACAATACAAAAATCAACCACAAAAAATCAACCACAGAAATATGTGTGGATGCCAATAGACTAACTTCAACACTGATGAATCGCGATGGTGTGGTTCCGTTGCTGCTGCATCCATCCAGAGCTTAATAACATATTAATTAATTACTGATGTCTTATGGTGGCACTCGATATAAGAGGCACTCACGACTCAACACATAGCTAAATGGAGAATAGGAAAGTCTTCAGGCACCTCTGGAAGGCAGTAGGGTGGAGAGAGAGTCGCCTCTCCCAAAGAGGAAGAGGAGGCTGTTCCGGCCGATGGGACCCACGTAGGCGCTGCTCTTGGATTGGGCCGTGGCAGAGCTCATGCTGGGAACCACCAACAGTCCATGGGCAGGGCAGAGGAATGAAGGGAAACCCAAGATAAATTCCAGTTGAATTGATTGATAATTAACAGCAGAAGTAGCTGTGACCGCCCAAAGACTTACCTCAACGCTGATGTGGTTTCCTTTGACGCTGTATCCATCCAGAGCGGCGATCGCAGCGCTTGCCTCTGCTTCAGTATCCATAAGCTGAACATAAGCAACAACGACAACATCGTAAGCAGTAAAAACATCATTCAGAGGCCTTTGTAAGAGCGCTTCTGAATTCTTCAGATAAGATTTTAAATAACCGGTAGCACAATATATCTCATAGACTATTAACACGGCATTTATAGCTAGATCAAATTAGGACATAACCGAGTAGACAATTTCAACCGAATCCGAGTATTTGGATGAGGACACTATTTGCTGGGTCCACGCATTTATAGCTAGATCGACCTGTGTGTTTCAATTTGGTCTAATGACAAAAAGAACGCAATGCTCATAGTCTCCTACCACAAAATTGCTCAATTCCAAGATTACAGTTGTTTTAGTGTATAATTCAGAACAACATCCATCATTTTTGTGTCCTATTGCCTGAGATAAATTGATAATAACCTAATAACCAGAAATTCCAGTTAGACAACTAAACAGATTAAGCAGGAAGTAACAGGTACAGTGGAACAGTGGTTACTGTCAAATAATCCTACAGATGGTTTTGTGGCGGTTGTGTAGAGTCATCTAAGTTGCGCCGATTATTATAGATTGACGGATTTTTGCGATGGAATCATTATGACAACGCATTGGGTTGGGATATAATTAGACTGATACCATGGTTATGTGAGTATGCCTAGTGTGTTAACATTGAAGCGGACCAAACGTATTCGATTATCAGAAGCAAAAGGCAGAGAACGGCAGAAACTGAAGCACAGGTGAGCTCTTAAACACAGTACAAAATGTTAATAACATACAACTGTACTCAACATGCAAATTGCCTCCGTCCAACTCGTGGACAACTCTTAGACAGCCGAAAGAGAATTTCAAAAATGTCCCAACGTTGTCAAACGATATTTCAGCTTTGCCCAGCAAATGTGCCCAATACTGTCAAACAATGTCCACATGCTTTCCAGCATTGTCCAAACGTTGAAAATTGCTGCAAGGCAGTCAAACATTCTCCTAAACCTTATCCAGCATAGTCTCGACATGCACGCGTTGGTCTCATTACTGTTAGATGTGCCATTGCTGTAGATTACTTCACTGAACCGCAGAATGGCGTCCTTGCTTCGCGACCGTACAGTCGATGTACACAATCTATATCGCTTCAAGATCAACGGTCGACAGATCTGGGCCAAGGAGGAAAGTAGCACTAATGGCACCGAAGCAACGCTGAAGCACCCTCAAGGGCAAGTCTACGTTATGGAGATAAGCGACCGCGGAATCTCGAAGGTCGTTCTAGAGATTGACTTCCGGAAGGTCCGGTCGTACACGATGCGAGCCAGATGCTGGCATGAGGTCAAGTACGAGGGTGGTCGGTTGATTGCCCTGCGCTTCACGGAAAACGAAACTTTCGACGATTTCTATGTAACGCTGGAGATGATACTGAGACTACACAATAAGTTCAAGAAGCCGAAGAACGACAAGGCCTTTCTGCAGGAGGTCCAGCAGTTCCAGCTGGTACAACTTAAGCCTTTGGAAAACGTCAGAAGAGCCATCTCGCTGGGAACAACGGGACAAGAGTCTCCAAGCTCTATGGAACCACTACAGGGCGGAAGATCTCGATCAACTCTCCCCACCAGATCGGAATTGGACGCTTTAGAATGCGAAATATTTCCCAGACGAACAGACCCAATAGAAAATAATAAACCAGTCGAGAAGAACCTACCGCCAACCCCTAATAAACCCGTTGTCGGAACTTCCCTCAACCGACTTCCACCTCAGCAACCTCCTACATCAATGCATCACCAATCGCTCCCCACAGTACCCCCTCCAAGAAAGAGCGGAGATTATAAAAGTGCTCAGAAAGTCTTCAATCAGGTTTCGTGGTCCGAAACGACGTGGGAAACCAACGAAGGGAGCAGCGAGAGCAGCGAGAGCAACTCAAACTACATCGCAAGTTCGATGTATACCATGAAGGACGACGACGACGAGGTGTCTGAACCACCGCCATCGCACCCACCCATTCGAAGGAGCGGTTCTTCAACGGACTCCCCGGCCAGCGACCTGACCGATCCACCACGCCCAGGCAAGAGCCGACCGAGGAATCCAAAACCTTCAACCAACCGCGAGGTAACCGGCGTTCGCTGCCCAGTCCATGACAGACGCCCCATCGCAGGGCAATCATCCTTGGCCCAGACGGGACCTGGGACAACACCCAACCCACCACCGAAGCGAAACAGAGACCTCCAACGTCATGACTCATCGTCTGGGTCTCTCTCAAGCCGTCCAACAACACCGCCGCAGTCCATTCGCCCTGCTCAACCTGCACGGCCTCCCGACCCGACCTACGGAATGGCGATGCAGTGGAAATGCGAGAAATGTACTCTGCGGAACGACTTCTGGGGGATGACATGTGCCGCCTGCGAGTGGATGAGGACGGACGCCTGGCAATGTCTCGACTGCCCAACCGTTTACAGCAACGACGTCACGCGGTGCTTCACCTGCGAAGTCTGGCGCTGTCTGCTCTGTACCTGTCTCAACAGAGGCGACGAGAACGTGGCGAACCTCTGCCAAGGATGCGGCCAATAGCAGATGCACTCACAGGATGCCGTCTCTGCCATCAAATTGTAGTTAAATCGAACAATTATACAGCGCTGTTTTCTTAGCTTCTGGTCCAAGGAGACTCCCAGCTCCAAACCGAGGATTCGACAGTGAGGTGTGGGTATTTCAAGGCAAGTAACTCAATGTCTATCTTAATGAGTGTATTGGCCGGGTTGAGCCATAGTGGGTTACAGGATTTCCACGCCTGCAGGGTCCCTGTATCTGCCTGCATCGCTGGGCACTTGAAGGTCATCGGCTTACGATTGGTTAATCACAGCCTTGACTGGATTTGCCAAAGGCCCCTACACAGTGAGTGACACTCTCAGGGAAAAGGCTCCAATCTATGCCCTCTGAGTTGCAAGGCGAGCGCTCTAGTCCTGGGGAGTGTACGAAGCCATGGCCCAAGGTGTAAAATAGAATATGCATATAAACCCAATCTTAACTTTGCCTGCCACATTATACCCAGCATAATCCAGTAAACAATCTGAACTGCGGGTACATGACATTACGCAAAGGTGTAAGGTAAACACTAACAAAACCATCTGTGGCCATTTTGACTTGCCGTAGTTACATCTCATCAGGATGAGAAAAGTGGAATAAATTTTCTCCTGGACGCTAAAAACTGCTTCGACGATGCCAAAACGAGACATTGCGATGTAAACAGACTGGCAACAGGGCAACGTTTCAGCATTTCTCAAACTATTTGATTTACTTTAATAAAAACTGCAGAAAAACTAATGCTTCGTTCTACTGAATATTCGGAACAAGGGAAACTTAAAATCAAATGCTGCGTCAAACCGACGTATTTCCACTGAAACTAACCAGAAACTACGATAGAAGACTTGACTTAACATTCGCTAATGCAGACCAGTTGGGGAGGAATCTATTCATTGGTACATGTATGAATATTGACACTACACAGTGCTAATTTATTAGTCATTCATTATGTCATCAGCATTTCTTCAACTGTGATTAGCAAATTCTACCTTGCACAAGTCAACTGCACACCACAACCCCTTCCCAACTCATACGAATATTGTGGATAAGCAATTTTAAGGAGGTTAGATATAAGTTGATAGCGAAAAGACACGAGAGACGGCTCGCCGAGAGGGAGGGAAGGGCAAATGCAAAGGGGTCTGACGATTTTGATGGGCCTGGCAACAAATAAATTGTCTCACAAAGTTAAAAGATAATTGAGATGCCCGTACAGGCTCTGCCTAAGGGTCCGGAATATCAGTTAGCGGGACAGGAAGGCGGTTTCAAAGGTAGGCCCAGTATCTGTAAAAGCTCATTCACTACCAACATATCTCGATTTAGGTAAATGACCAGAGAAAGATAACTGATCAGTTGATGCTGTTGTAGCCCACTATTATATAGCAAAGCAACAAACCAGATCTAGTAGGACTTGCTAGATTGAGTCCACACATGGATGGGGTAACGGGGTGATGATGATGCTGACACCATCTATTCTAATAATGATCATAATTTCAAATCGATATAGCCCCACCTCGAAAGAATCCACAAGAATTCCTATCAAATTTTAAATGCTATTAAATCCAATCTGTAAGACTTAATTAAAGGTTGTTTTGTCAGACCAGATAACAGAGCAAACAAATCCCTGTGAGGACAACATGGTAGAATTACGAAATATAAAACTGTCACCCATACTGATAGACAAATTATGAACTGAGGCTAAAAAACTGGTTTAATGAGTAGAACTCAAAACAAAGTCATACAAAAAGTTCTGATTCTAAACACACACACACATGCACGCACTGTCATGTAGTGTACATCAGTGTACATACTGACATGTACAGACAACGTACAATCGCACATAAAAACAATGCACATACAAGGTCTGGTCCAATTTAATCAACAACGGTACAGCAAGGAAATGGTCCAAACTTAACTAGCCCTAGGTTCTTACTGCTCAAATGGCTGAAGACTCGGTAGTGTCTGACACACAACAGAAACCATAAAACAGTGGTTAACATTACCAAATGCTCTTGCGACGTATCTCTCCATGAAGTACCACACAACACTACGTCATCACAATTCGACAACTGGTAAATAGTATTCCAGTCTGTATTTTAATAGTGCATCGATTCAATGGTTTTGTTGACGTCACTATTCAAGCAATAGCTAAAACCAACATTTTTCAACGATTGCGTTTGTCCATTTTCAATGAAAATCTTTGGACCCTGCAGGATGTAAGAGGTATGCCAGAAGGGTGACTCTTGTAAATTCCTTGCCAGTCTGAAAAGATTTAGTGTGCGTGTGATACACTAGATATGTGTGACGGTGATATTTGCCTTTCTTACAATTCAAGGTTGCAAGTGGTTGGCATTTTGGCAAAACCCCAATTAAGATATATAAAATGACATTAGAATACCATTAAAATATTTAATCTGGGATGGTAAAAATCTGTGCACCATGTTTCACCAGCTGACTTCTCCGATACATCCCCTTTAGCTGAGCTCGCCCCCATGGCCCGCGGTTTCTCCCTCCCAGATACAGATGACTGCAACGTCGTATCTAGAGTTTTATTTTAAAACATATATTGACATTGTTTACTAGTTTCACAGCTAACTCCAATGCAATTGAACAATGACCAAAACAATATCTAAACTTAGTTGGACACAAAATAAAACTAATTAATCTAATTCTATGTAAAAAGTTGTGTACTTCTCAATGAAAGAAAATCTACAATGACATGCGTCAGTTTATTAATGCATCGATTAATGCAACAATTTAGTTCACAATAAGAATTTGAGTTACAGTGATCCCTTGAACAGAGTGTCAAACAACATAACAATATTATTGGGATAACAATCACTATCAGATTTGCTATAGTTTCAATAAAATGACTGATTAATAATATAAAACGAAGTATTAAAATTGAAATGAAAGTTGATCAACCAAAACCATGCTAATTTGCTAAAGATGAGAAATGACCCATAAAAACAGTCTCTACCACTAACCAATAATATGTACTGACGCTCAAAATTTTAAAAAACTTCTAAGTTAGAAAGTTGCTCACAAAATTTGCATGTACAATCCAAGTATAAGTTGCTCTTAAAGTCTGAAACACTGGTCCAAAAATTTCAAAAATCACAACACAAGTGACAGAGGATTCACACAAAAATCCCGAAAGCATGATACATCCCACAGATGTTGTGGCCTTGACCACACGACTATGCATCACCCTAAAGACAACCGAAATTACAGCTCTCATGTCCTGAATTGTACGTGTAAACACAAATTCCCAACCTGTGAACCTTACTGTAACCTTTAGTTTTATATTTTGAACTCTATCTCCATTAGTCTTTAGAACTCGTTGTACTCAGTTGTATGTTTTAACAATATTGAGTGACAATCATACACAAATATAATAGTTTTCGTCACTAATATAATAATAATAATTATTCTCATAATGAATACAACACTAGTAATAATTTTCATAACCAATATAATAATAACGATTATTTTCAAAATGAATATAATAAACATAATAATTTTAGTATGTACCAGAACCAACATGAAAATCCTAACATTTGAAACTTGCCCTAAAACATCTGGAACATGCTCCCAAGAAATGCTACCTATACTGAATTTTCCCCAATGGCATATCAGCCCAGCTCCTGTGGATTTAATTCCATTACTCCCACTTGATGTTTCAACAGCTGGCTACACACTAACATAAGACAAAGCATCAACATCAGTTGTAAACTTAGCAAAAAACGTGTAGGTACAATTGCCATTAAATTACCAAATCAACAAGCTATAAAAATTTATTGTGGACACAAAGAAGCAACATCGCTGTAGAACCTGTCAAAATGTGAAACGAACGAGGGACCATTGAGAAACGTCCATAAACCATCCTGCAATTTTCACAAGGAACGAGACACAGACTCCTGAACCCAGTCTCCAAATCGGGTCGCACCATGAAGAACGCATGTTCTCGCCTGCTCGCTAAAGTGTCATTGCGTGAAATCGCGTCGAGCAGTAGTTCACTTAAACGAGTACGACGCTTGCGACGGGCCCACACCGTAAGAACGCTCGTCGCGCGTCAAGTCCGTGCCCGATCGGCTCGATAGGTAAGTGTTTCCAATGTCTGAGTAACGCGAGCGCGAGAGTTCGTACTGTCTGTCCGCATAAACGCCGGATCTTGCAAGGACGTCTTCGTCCCTGAAAGAAAAACAGTTTACTGCTAAAAAACTGGACAGAACACAGTCATTAATAAAATAGACATTAGGTCATACTGGGAGAGGCGTCAAAGAAAAATTGGTTAATACAATACGACGAGTATTAAATGTCCAATAGTGATGATAAACACCAGATCTTTTTAATAAAAGACTGTCTGTAGAAATGGAGCCGTTTTTTTTCAGGGACGACGTACTAGCAAGATTCGGCGTTTATCATCACTATTGTGCATTTTTTATTCATTGTATTGTATTGTTAGATTTATATAGCGCTTCTCCCAGTATGACCTAATCAGAGGCATCCCACAACTACCATGATGCAAGGCTGAGCAACAAGCATTCGGGTCAAGAACTCGCGAGCGAAGGACATGCTAAAGGTCCCCACACCGTAGCTCTCACTACAGAGGTTCGAACCCACACTCTCCTTGCTCTGACCAATCACAGGCCACCATATCCACTTGACAATACTCTAATTGGATGACTTTGTATTCGAATCTGGTTCATTTATATCTGAAGTGAAAATATCGTCAACTGGTGCAAATGATAGATTGCTTCAAGAGAAACAGAATTTTTTAAATAAATCCTGGCACTATGCAAATCATAATTCACTCCCTAAGATCATTCGGATTATCCGATTATCCCTTTCTGGTTAAATTATTTATTTTATCAACATCTAATACTATTTCAGATGCTTGTACATCAGCTGGTACAATAGAGAATACACTTAACTTACTTAAAACCATTCTTGGTGAATATTTTCGGTTGTCTAAGTCTGGATTAGGATTTCTCCATGGTATCTGTCTGTCCTGCTCAATATCTGTCTCCCTGCATCTCTGTCCGTACTGCTCAGTTGCTAGTTTCACTTCGTTCTTCACTCACGGTTTATTTTTCAGATTGTGCACCAATCAATCAATGAATCAATCAATCAATCAATATAAACTTGATATTGTGCCCATTCAAGATACCTAAAGACTGCTTCTTCATCTTGGCAAACTGACCTTCATCTTGATATCGACCCAAATAGGACCTGGCTTTGGCGCACCATTGGCCGATGCCTTACATAACACAATGCAGATTAAAAGAACGAAATAAAGAGATATAAAAAAGTTAGGCACGTACATAGCTTGCTTACCTGTGACTGGCAACAGGGTAGCTAAAAAACACCAAAAGAAATATCATGACAGTGTTTTGTAGATGGTTCCTACAGCGCACTTTACAAGCGGATCAGCCGAGCAGCTCAAGTGGAACAAAAAGATCTGCTGATGCCCCATCAAACCAATGCGGGAAGAAGACCAACAAGTCTCAAGATTAAAACAAACCATGGCAAGAAATTATGAACACCGGTAATTATCATTCATCAGAGCGTCTTATTTCTGACACACTGCAAATGCTCGTAGAATGACTAAAAGTGTCGAAAAAACACCCACGGATTGAAATTTTCACTCAAGACAGGCTTCACATGCTCATCATGTTCCAGGGCTAAACGTACCTGACAAAGCTAATTTGCAATGACTCAATAAAACAATGAAAGTCAATATATAGCACCAATTTCAGATTTCTACTCAGAGGTGCCAGGTGTAGTTTGTTCTCAACTGTGCTGCATGAATACGCGTGAGAGACAATATGCTAGTTTCGGTCACAGAAACATTGCAATACAATCCATAATGTCACAGACTGAAATTGCAATAAAAAAAGTCTGAATCCGTTGCAGACTGAAGCCGGGAGATCATGGCAAGAGATGAGTTGTACGTGAAGATTGGAATGAAACCTCAACAGTCAAAATAAATAATTAAATATCAGTGAAAAAATTAAACTTAAATCATTATTTATAAATACATACCAAGTAAATACTCAACCATTCAACATAATAAAATATCACAAATAATCATCAACATAATAAAATAAATAAACAATTAACAGTCAAATGATCAAAATAGATAATCTTGACTGCAAGGAATGTACAGACGAACATTTGCCTGTTTGTACATCCCAACAAAGGTCTGCAAATGGAATGCTCTGGCAATATTAAAATTTAAAAAAAATTTCTAATACAAATTTCTAGGTCAACAGCATTACTATTTTCAGCAAATAATGTACTCCAAGTTCCGATAACATGACATTTTAAGTTTCGATTTTGCCACATTCCATATAAACAACGTCCGTCATCTGCATCAATATCAACCGAAGGCAGGGCTAATCAATTATGCAAAATAGACGCATTAGTCGTGTCACTGAAAGAAGTTAATGAAGTGAAAAATCGGTCAAAGTTACACGGACGCAATTATAGGGCTGTGTATTTGCCCATCACAATCTGCTCCAATTCTTCCACTTTCTCCTCCTCTTCATCAACTTAATCCTGGCTCATACTTACATGGGTATAGGTCATTGCATTTGACATCTTCAATTAGAAAGTGCAGAACTTAGTTTCTCACCAATTCTATTCAATGATTGGTTAAAAATCACGAGCAACATCGAGCATCACGGCCAGTCGCAGATGCATATGTCAAAACTCTAAAAAAAATTCGCATACAGAGTGCCAGTCCCAAGCCTGGACAAAGGAGGAGGGTGATGCTACTGATCCATGTTATCATACAGTGCCGTTAAACTGCAGCAACCACCATGTGAGTCAAGCTATCATCAATCAAACACCAACCATGACAATCTGATTTATCGAATAAAACGATTAATTCATAAATAATAACAAATCCGCCAATCACAGAACAACCATCTGTCGCAAAGACATATTTTCGACTACTTACTCGTCGGCCACTTTCGCATCGTAGTAACTTCTCGCGGCTCGCTCCGATCGCTCGCCGTAATAGTACGTTCTCGCATACTGATCGAACGCGTTACGGTCGCGAAAGTAAAGCTCGAGAAGATCCTTGACCTGTTCAGACGCATATTCCTCGCGTGGGGCCGGGTACGCTTCCCGCTCCATCGCTCGACTGTCCATCGCGGGTCTCGCAAGACCCGCGTCGCCGTAATTGTCCCGCCGCGGTTGGTACGGATCGTAGCGCACGCCTGGACCCTTCCCGTTTCCTCTGAAAGCGAAAATAGTTCAGCCCATTAAATCAACAGGAAAGTAAATAGCAAATATGCAAATAATGTTTACCTTTAAACAGAGCCAGAAATAGCATTGTGTAAGAAGAGGAGGAGCAGTCCCTTGGTTGAGTCTTGAGACAGCAATGGGCATGAAGCGTTAGCGACTTCATTTTCTTAGCCTTGGCTTATGACGGCAGATGGCCAGTCCTCTCCCTTACTGCATAGTCTAATCTCCCAACGACATCGTACGGTCATTGCACTCATCGTAACCGAGTCGCAAACATCGCATAAACAGACGTAACTGTAATTCAACTGTAATAGCATCTGCAGCTCAAAAAGAAAGGTGAGATATTTTAATACCTTTGCTTTCTTCCACATTGTTTTGCCATTGGCAGAAAAGGCTTTGTTAGATATCACCGATTTCAGTAATTCACTTCATTAATGACAATCAACTGATTATAGGAACATTTGTCAAAGTCGTCGATTGGTGCTATATAATAATCCCTGTATTGTGCTTTATTAAACTGACATAGAATTACGAATGGAAAAAAATGTCTAAAAGAACGGGCAGGTAAAGACAATGCGAAGTGATTGAAAATTGTCGCCTAGCAACAAAATTACAAATAGAAATGAAAACCTGAAGGTGTCTGTTGTGCGTCTTTTTCGTCCCTGGGTCTTTGCCGTAGACATCTGGTGAATCAGAAAATATAAAATATGTTAAAATGTAACAAAAGATTTGAATCGCTACAAAGGCCTTCAAAAAACATCGTGTAAACAATACTTTACTGAAATAGAACATTGTCAAAAATTGGTGCACAATTCGACGATTGTAAGTTCACTCCGGCTGATCAGACTCTGTTGTGAAAGTCGTATGTGTGTTATTGTCTAGAGGTCAAAACACAGTGTAATCAGCAATGTGCCAAGAAGAAAACAACAGCAAAAACTACGGTACAAGCCCAGAGACAGCTTAATAATTTATTCTTTGACACATTACTAATAAAGAGCCAAGACATCTGTGGATATCACAAGCATAACTTCAAAAATGATCATGTGGTATCCTATGATGCAATATGCATCCACAGTTCAATAACTTAAACAATACAAAAATCAACCACAAAAAATCAACCACAGAAATATGTGTGGATGCCAATAGACTAACTTCAACACTGATGAATCGCGATGGTGTGGTTCCGTTGCTGCTGCATCCATCCAGAGCTTAATAACATATTAATTAATTACTGATGTCTTATGGTGGCACTCGATATAAGAGGCACTCACGACTCAACACATAGCTAAATGGAGAATAGGAAAGTCTTCAGGCACCTCTGGAAGGCAGTAGGGTGGAGAGAGAGTCGCCTCTCCCAAAGAGGAAGAGGAGGCTGTTCCGGCCGATGGGACCCACGTAGGCGCTGCTCTTGGATTGGGCCGTGGCAGAGCTCATGCTGGGAACCACCAACAGTCCATGGGCAGGGCAGAGGAATGAAGGGAAACCCAAGATAAATTCCAGTTGAATTGATTGATAATTAACAGCAGAAGTAGCTGTGACCGCCCAAAGACTTACCTCAACGCTGATGTGGTTTCCTTTGACGCTGTATCCATCCAGAGCGGCGATCGCAGCGCTTGCCTCTGCTTCAGTATCCATATGCTGAACATAAGCAACAACGACAACATCGTAAGCAGTAAAAACATCATTCAGAGGCCTTTGTAAGAGCGCTTCTGAATTCTTCAGATAAGATTTTAAATAACCAGTAGCACAATATATCTCATAGACTATTGACACGGCATTTATAGCTAGATCAAATTAGGACATAACCGAGTAGACAATTTCAACCGAATCCGAGTATTTGGATGAGGACACTATTTGCTGGGTCCAGGCATTTATAGCTAGATCGACCTGTGTGTTTCAATTTGGTCTAATGACAAAAAGAACGCAATGCTCATAGTCTCCTACCACAAAATCGCTCAATTCCAAGATTACAGTTGTTTTAGTGTATAATTCAGAACAACATCCATCATTTTTGTGTCCTATTGCCTGAGATAAATTGATAATAACCTAATAACCAGAAATTCCAGTTAGACACGGATCTTAGATATAAATAACTTGTAACGTCCTTACACAGCCCTTACCCTTACACCACCAGTCAGAGCTGAGCATTCTCACTGGTAGGCCCCTCAATTTGGAAGAGCCTTCGTTTGACGCTCCCTCCCTTCCTAGAATTCCCTCTCAGGCATTCCTCTCTTATCTAAAGACTGCTTTATTTGGCCACGCTGTGGCTGGGAACACCTCTGAGTAGTCGCCTTGAAGAGGCGCTATACACAAATTTTCATAATGAATGAACATTAAGGATGCCTGCGAGTATGAATTGGGGAGCTGATATAGAGCTGTCGGCTTATATACTTTGTTTGTGAGGCGCCCTAAGAGCAGTATGGTCTTGTTACGGCACCATATAAATTGTTGTTATTGTTATTATTAATATTATAGTAACATTTAGCATTTTAGTGAAACACTGTTCCAGGAAAACAGTCCAATGAATGAAAAAGCATTGCCTGCATCATCGTAACATAGCAACTGGTAAAAATCTGCCAAGTAACTGTCTCACAACATAAATGCCATTCATGCAAAATAGACAAGCTCCTATGTAACTCACAACAAAGCCATAGTTTGTGATGACATCACACTCTGTGACCGTTCCAAACTTGCGGAACAGGGCTCGAAGGTCGTCGCTCGAGGTTCCTTCTGCGAGTCGACCGACAAAGATCTTCGTTGGCATTCTAGCGAGTGGAAAACAAAGTACTCAATTTAAAAAAATGCTAATTAACAACTTAATATAGTAGTCCATTCATTCAGCAATACAAAAATCAGTAGAATCTTACTATTAGTATCACATCATGGCAAATTTATTTACTGCACCAATAGTAGTAAGATGAAAATTTGGGGCATCAAATGTGATTGGTGCTGAATAAATGTTATACTCAACTTCCCTTGCAAACGTTTCATAAAAAATTGTATGTATTTTAACGCAAAGACATTATTATGAATAACATCAATGCCTTTCATGTCCTATCGCCTTGGATAAATTTGCGCGAATTAGCACCTAATTACCAGAAATTCCAATTAGACATGGATCATATGGATAAATAACTTGTAAAATTTGCAAATGACAGGAGATTCATGCGCCGAACGACGCAAATTTATTCCGAACTATTTTCAGGCGTAACTCAAATATGCTTAGGGGTACACCCTCGAGCGTGACGAGTTGGGGCCCCATCGACCAGCGTTATTTAAGCGTGTTTTTCAATTTTTCTAAACCATATTAAGCTATACATTATAAACTCATCACACATCAAGTCGGCCGATATCAATAAATCATATTTAAGAAAGAAAACGTTCGCACAATACCTTAATTACAAAAGGCGAACCGTACAGCAACAATGGCGTCCACTTTGTATTTACGATCTTTGGTGGAAAGCGATAAATCTGAAATAATTTAGCGCCATACAATATT
The DNA here is from genome assembly GCA_959347315.1 of Bimastos eiseni. Taxonomy (NCBI): domain Eukaryota; kingdom Metazoa; phylum Annelida; class Clitellata; order Crassiclitellata; family Lumbricidae; genus Bimastos; species Bimastos eiseni. The sequence continues at coordinate 40,347,850 of OY365812.1, read as the reverse complement.
GAAGCGTATTGTTTGAGTCATGTTTTATCATAATAATTATACCACTGATTATTTGAGCAGTAAATAAATCTTATTTATCAGTTTTGAATGTCTTTTCCTAATCAAACTGATAAAAAAGAGCGTAAAGAATCGTGATCGTGGTCTCCAAATCTAAAGCGCCACTAAAATGAGAAGTCCAAATGATAGCCTGCAGGTTTTATAGCCCATTGGAAATCGTACAGAGAATTCCATCTGACAACCTCTTTGACTTCATGCAGCACTCGTGAATAGGCTGATGCCCTGCGCTTGAGTTTTGAATGGCGCTTTAGGTAAATTGGGCATGTAGAGGTCACGATTACGCATGCAATGCACGTTGACGTCAGCTGGTGATTAACGTAATCAGGCTCATAGGAAGCAGATGGTGCTAGTTTTTTTTAACGTTTATATTATGATATTCCCGCAGTGCGTTTGAAAGCGGTTCAACAAAGTACATACTTACTTACTCATAGCGCAGTGGTAAGCACGCTGAACCGTCAATAATTTGACATTTATGAACGGCACGCGCCCCTCAGTGAAGTCAGCTATAACGAGTAGGCTCACACAGACCGTGTCGATGGGTAGATCAAATGGCGAGGGAGTGGATTGACCACCCATCACTGTTTGCGGAGTTGACTATCATGGCCTAATGGCTTACTCATCTTATCTTTGCCAGGAACCCTCTTCACTATCTTCGATTTTCATGTTCTCAATTTCCCATCTTATGCTTTCGATCGTATACTCATCACCGTGGATTTCAATTGCACAACAGCTTTGCTTTATAACTTAATTAGTATTGACCGATGGACAATTAATCCAGGACCACTGCAGTGGCTCAACAAAAGCGTTACGATTAGATCCAAAAACACTGAAGGACTTTTAACAGATTTCCGAATTGAAGAATTAGAAGAAGAGAGAAAGAAAGACCAAGAAAGTGAAACGTTTGTATTCAAAGGATTGGCACTGCATCATTCACGTCTTACCTAAAGCCCACCTTTTAAATCTACCCACGGTTTTCAATGGTTGCTCGGCTTAATATTCACTTCTTAACTTTTGTATAAAGCAGAGAATTAGCAAATCAGTTGTAAGTTGTATTGCGTTGTACCTAAAATGCCAAATAACATGATGGCAGTGCCATTAAACTTCCAATACCATTCATGACTCCAAAAGCTAGAACCGTACTAAACAGATTGTCTTACGCAGAAATTTGTTAACAGAGACCTATGAAAATTAAAACTGTACAATGCACCGTAAACATTTACACATGCAATACCATATGTACCAAGGTTTAATCCAAGACGTTGGTTCACCGATCCGTGACGCAAATGATCGATCACAGGAAAAATTAACTTGAATTAAACTAAGAAATACTCTGCATATTCAAGAATCCACGTTACAAGAATTCACGTTACAAAGCATCCAATTCTTTTTAATACAGAATCTGATTTTCAGACAAATCAACAGATCATCAGTCTCTGGACAACGCTGTTGCCAGCAACCCATACAAAATGCGCAACATACAGGAAATGCAATGAACTATAAATGCAGATTAAAATGCAAACGACAGAAATTATATTATATTATGCTAAAATTAGTAAGAAATAAAAATCTGCATGTTACAAATTATATTATTGAAACTGATATACATATACATATATTCAAATTCAACAAAAAGAGACTGTAATGTCCTAATTAATAGCTGCAGATTATTAACAGAAAATGTTCATATCAAAGCACGCTCTTGTAAGCAAATCAATCCTTAGAACATCAAAAGCTCACCAAGACACAAAGCTTTGCACAGCTTAGCAATTCACTTCCTCCAAAGCTTCAGCTTTATGTTCCATGAAATGGTATCAAGTCCATCGCTCTGCAAGAAACCCACTTGAAAGGTAGTTGGGGCCGATTATTGCCAAGCACATTTTCAGCTCATATAGATAGCAGTATAGAAAATCCATGCATGCCTCAAATATGAATTTTATGCAATATACAATTTGCACAAACTTTTCCATTTCATAAAGCACATTCTATCTTTGGCAAAATATCTTTGGCAAATGGCAAGGCGATGACTTTAAATATTTTTAACTATCTTCGAAGACGAAATAACAATGTTGTGGAAGTCATAGCCTAGACTCAACAGCTTTTCCTGGATATTGAGAAAATTGCTATGGCCTTTACTCTGAGAGTGTCAAAGAAAAAACTACAAATATGAAGCCGAACTTTCGAAACTGAACCCTGAATCACATGAATGTCAAACAAAACTAACAATACTTTGCAACAGTCACACAATGCACAAAAAACAATTCCACAGTGAAAAAAATCTTGCAAAAAACCATTGCACAGTGTGACTTACTTATGCACACAAAGTGAAAAAAAAACACACTCAAATCATTCCTAAACCATTTGCACAGAGCGCTACATACTCAAGCAGTGTCGTGGTTCTACCATCATTAGACCTAGTTTTTATTGTATGCAGTGACAAAAGAAACCACATACCTACAATCCTACACACAGTATATATGCAGACAAGTGCATGTACCTGAGCAGTGGCGAGCAAAGGATCTGCTCAAAAGGTTCCTCAATGCACAGCAACCGTCTCAGGGGAAGGAGGTTGGAACCAATACTCTCCATATTACCAACGGGCTACCATATCCCACATCCAAAAGGCCAAATCATCCAAGAATCATCAAATGTATCACAAAATTTCACTTACAACAGCACCTTTAAAAAAAGAGTCCAAAGATGCGTTCAAATAGGCAGTATTGAAGCAGGTGGTATTTTGGCAAGTGGCACTTTGGATAGTGGTATTAAAAAACATCAGATCTGAACATAGCCGCACAGATCCTGTTCAAAGGTTGCAGCTTTGAGTACCTCTGTGAGCCTCCTAACAGACACACGTTCACAATTGAGTCTCCACGTAGTCTGGACTGAGAAATAAACTCCCAAAGACAATATTCATAAGTTGCCCAGATCCAAGCAAAAACTTCGTTCATTTCTGAACCTACTCCTTCCACCTTACCTCTGCCATTCCCTCTCCCTCTCCCTCTCTCCATAATTGCCTCAAATCGTTGAACATCCAGCTAAGTGCATTCCCAGTCGTTAGGGCTACCTTTTGGTAACCCAGACAAGCCAAAACCGAAACAGGGCCCACTACCTCCCAACACGGGCCACATTGGCGCCCCTTCTATTTACTGAAGGAAAGCAAAGTGGGTTGAGGACAAAGCCACGATAATTATGACAACAATGGCCTTCCATTCATCCGCTGCTCAATAGGACGACTGCCACTGTCTAAGACTCTATGCCAAGTATTTGCAGAGCCATAATGCCAAACAATTTCACTAATGCACTCATATTCCTCACTCGCCATCTCTCCATCTATTGCTCAGCATGGCTGTCCGCTTGTCTGTCTGCGTATGTCCGCTTGTCTGTCTGCGTCTGTCCGCTTGTCTGTCTCCGTATGTCCGCTTGTCTGTCTGCGTCTGTCCGCTTGTCTGTCTCCGTATGTCCGCTTGTCTGTCTGCGTCTGTCCGCTTGTCTGTCTGCGTCTGTCCGCCAGTCTGTCTCCGTAGTCTCAAGTAATTGCAAGATCACATCCTCGTGCATGTGTGTCCGCTTATCAATCCGTCTGTCTATCAGTCGATATGCCTGTCTGTCTGTTTGCATAATCATGCCTGAAGCGCTTTCAAGATCAACCGCTTTTACTCTCTGTCTGTCTGTCTGTCTGTCAGACCCACAAAGAATCACCTTCATTTCAGAACAGACATAATAACATAACCAAGGTAATAATTATTAAGAGCTGCCTGAATACACAACATTACATCATCATATAATATATATACATATCAATGGCTGCCTTCAAACGCATTTTATATACATTATACGCACAACTATAGCAAGACATTTATATATATATACATACAGGTTTCATTATATATATATACATATATATATATATATATATGTATATATATATATATATGCAATATCTGCATACATTTATCAACGGAGGAGCGTGCTTGCGTTATTGTTGGTCTAGACAGCCAGACCCATTAGTGTCCAGGGCATTCCAGGCAACCTCGTTAACAAAGCCGTCCTCTCCCACCCCCTATCGCTCATACCCTGGACCGCCGACAGCGGCTAACCCGCTCCTCTCCTTCACATCCCACGCAGACCTCACATCCCCTCCGCGACTATGGGGCTGCTTAACCCCCAGTGGAGGGTCAGAGGAAGTAGCTCTCCTCTGCCTCTCCCTACGGAGAAAAAAACATCAGAATAACAGTGATTGTCAAAGCTATGGGTGCATTTACCCATCCTCCACTATAAACAAACGTTACCAAGGCAACACAAACAGTTCCCATTCTACACGGCAAACAATAGTTACCACGCCAACACAAGAATTTGCCCTTATACGCTGCAAACAATCGCTACCATGACAACATCTAACCTCCAGAGCATAATTACGATAACGTAAACATCTGTCCAGCTTTGCTGCAAACAAACGTTACCACGGCAACGTCCGCGATAACCTCTGTCACGTTACTATGGCAACACAGCAAGTTCTATTATAAATAAACAATGGCTACCATCGGTAGCGTTAGCATGGAAACACAAAGATTCACACTACATCAGTGTGCAGTTTACAGCAGCGTAAATGGAACTTACATGTATCACACCACAAAGTAAACGTCACAGAAACAAATAAAACCGTTGCAATCGAAAGCAGTGGAACTAAGCGTAACAAAACGATGTCAAGCAACGTAATATACCGTAACAGAACGTAATTTGTATTAAGCTGCACTGAGTAAACTCTACGACAACATTTACAATCCAATTGTAAACTTCTAATGTAATGGCATTTACAAACCTCATTTTAAAAACATCTAACGAGTCCATCCATGACAAAAACAACATATGAGAAAATGAATTGTAATGTATAAGTCTCTTGCAACCACCTTAAAGTATCTCAATTAAAGTCTCTTCCAAGGAAAAAAAAGGAACCAAATACTCAGAAATACACTGTGATCTAACTTCATTCAATTGAAAAGTCTCTTCTGAAGTCATTTGTAACCAAAACATTTCGAAAATATTGTTATTTAACTGCAATCAAGAAGAAGCTCAATTGAAAAGTCTCTTCTAAGGTCATTTATAACCAAACCAATAAGAAATAAAGAGTAGCCAACATCATCTATCAGTAAGAGCCTCCTCCAATGCCATTTGTAACCGATACGACCTCGAATGGTGACCCCACAACAAGATAACGTTCTGTGATGAGATCATCGCAATGATTTACGTGATCGCAGAGAGTTTGGCACGCGTATGTCGAAATAGAACTCTTTGGAATAAAGTTAACCAATAATCATGTGAAAGAGAAACAGTAACCCATTCCGGAAACCAAAGACTCCACTCTAACTCGTCCATCTGTAGGTTATGTACGAATTCAAACCAAGCAACGTCAAGACACCCAAAGAAAAGTCGGGTTGCAAGGGGAAGTCGTGGGTACAAAGTCTTCGTTTTCTTGGTCACACGAGGGTGGGTGGAGTCGCCGAGCACCCATCGATTGAGGGGCAAATATACAAGAGCCAGGTTGAAATATATTTAGCTCAGGATTTGAAGCCTTGAACTTGGAAGCAACAGGACAACATTTAATGTCACACACTAAAGCATTCATCACAAAGTAAATTTGTGGTAAAATAACCTAGTATTGAGTAGAAACATATAATGTATGTCTGTATCTTCGTTTATTTTACAAACTAATATGCCGCAGTAAGTTAAATGATGTGAGACTTGGTTGCCTTTGGAATGTAAAGAAACAACTAAAGGCAGAGTGAATGCCTAGTGAACTATCAATTTAAATGACAAGAAAAAGTTTGATATTAAAAAACATAAAAAATAGAGTAGAACCTCAACTGAATGCAGTGTGCTCTTCAGGTTGCTTGAGCTGTTAATGGTTTTCAAGTTTCACTGTAAAGCCATAGCTTCCCATTTCAAGGTGTAATTGTAAAACCACAATTACATACCACCAATGTGAAAAACATCTTGCAGAAAATAAATAAACTGCGAACGGTGTAATAAAAGTGTACACGCCCAAACAAGAAAGTGTACTAATTTAGAAAATGACAGAGCTAAATTGTACATACTCAGCACGGCAAAATAAAAAGGCAGACATACAAAGCCAAGTGAGTAACAAGTGTAAAAGCAGATAAAAAGTATGGAATTCTGTGAAGACCTAGTAAGTCAAGCAAAAACCAATGTATCATCCAGGATACCAGAAACTTTCATGAAACCACTTGCCAATTTCCTTATTTCTTGCAATTTGAAAAACAATTGGAAAACTGCTGTAAACAAAATAATGTAATAACAAAAACTTAGAAACTTTTTTATGCCACATAACCATGTTCCTCATTTCTTTCAATACAAGAAACAATTGCACAGGTGCCATAAACAAAATAATGTTAGACATTTTCCTGCTTTTCCCTATTAGAAAACTAAGTAATTATGGATGCCATTACGAGAAAAAACTCTAGCAGATTTCCAACCCAGGAAGCAATTTCCAAGAATCTAAAGCTCAAATGTTTCTGCCCAGTGCAATTGTACATAGATTCACTTTCTTCTTAGATAAAGACAGGAAGGAATTGGTTAAGAAATGCTCAAAGGAAGAGCAAGGCAACTGGCCAGTCAACCCCTCCCCTCCCCATGTGGCAAAATATCTACTGCTATTATTATTAAACATTTATTAATCACCATAATCCAAAGACCAATTATCAGTCGATCGATTGCGAGTAAAGGACTTGCTCGAGGTCTTGACATGACAACCATCAACGTCACAGGGCGAGCGCTCGGATCGATCCGACACCGTGTTCTGTGACGAAACGTTGTCTTGAAGTATTCAACATGATCAAGTCTGTCAAAAGCTTTGGAAATGCTGCAGATAACTTTCTGAACACATAGCTGAAAAAACTGAAAAGTCGAGCAACTGACTGATCGATCGATCACGAGCAACTTCATCAAGCGAATTCTAAATAAAGATGATCGAAGCTGAAAAAGACAAACAGACGCAATTGTAATCCAGAATGCGAACACACAATCACTAAGCTAACTCTGTCTCTCTGTCTGTCTGTTCTATTCTGTCTGTCTGTTACATTCTGTCTGTCTTAACCTCAAGAGTCGGTCACCAGCTCTCATACGTCGAGAGACTCAAGACTACCTGAAGATGCTAACACTTCAAACCAATAGCCGACTCCTAGGTTAGCATAGCAATTTAATGACATTAGTGTGCTAAATGTGTCTGGGTAACCACTGATGCTTGCTGTTGGAGTTTTCTTCTCTTTTCTGCCATTGGAAGGCAATGATTCACCAGCTGTAAACCTTACCACAAATGGAGCTTGGAATAACCACCTCCCATCAGAGCACATATTTTAATACTAGTATATATTCGTTATTTACTTTAAAGGAGAGAATCTTTGGTGATACACCCGTACTCAGTTACACGTTCAAAGGAAAAGGAAGAAATATATTTTAATAACAATAGCAGTAACAATAAATAATACCAAAACAATAATAAATCAAATCAATAACAATACCAAAACAAATAAAATCAATTACAAGACTAATAACAATAATAAATATAACCAATAACAAAAAAAATAACAACTACCAATAACAAGGAATGCAACAAACATTATCAATAATAACGAATACAAAAATAATACCAATAACAATAATAAATAATACCAATACACAATATCAATATCAGCAATAAGACTATAGAAACATCCAATCCAAATACACGTCTAGAGCTCTTGAAAAACCTGACACTACTGTGATTTGGGCAACAGAACATGATATCATTACTAAATGAAATAGAAATGATTGTAAACTATACATGAAGTGGTTGACTGGTATAAATGGCTGAATCAAGAGTTGAGAGTCCAGTGTTCAAATCCGACTTCAATGCTTGAAAAGTTCTTGTAAAGCTGCACATTTATGTAACATCAAAAGAGCTTGTAGTCTGATTGGTATTGATTCCAAATGCTTGCAAAAACAGTACCATACCTCCAATGTTGACTGATTGGAGAAATGCATGAACATATACCTCACCTTGAGTACCTACTTACCTTACCTTGTTTAATTCAGATGACAAACTGTTATGCTACCATACCTTACCTACCATACCTTACCAAATCACCTCAACTGACATCACTGGCATACCTTCCCTTAATCACACATACCTTCCCTTAATCACACATACCTTACCTACATGGCTCAACTGATATAATATTATACCATACCTTAAAGATGAAGAAACAGTTGTCATACCTTACCTTGACTGACTTTACCCAACCACATTTAAAATTTTTTTTACTATACTTTACGTTCCAAAGTTTATGCACTAAATATTCAAGTCAATAAGACAACCCAAGTTAACATCTGCAGTTAATTGCAGCATTGGATAGCCATAAGTACTGCGAATACAACAATATTCGCAGTTAATAGATATTTATATAGCACCAACTTACCTCAGAGACAAATCAATTACTTCCTTTCCGGTAATGCATTGCTACCCGAATTTGGCGATTCCATAGCCCCATCTTCCATCCCTGTCGGAAAATCTTTTGGCGCGTGCGCGACTTTCACATGGGCACCAGACGGAAGACCGGATCCTTCCGGGAACCCTGGAACGTCTGGTGGCCTCGAATCGGAATGCTTTTCCAACTTCTCCTCTGATTTCCTAAGGTCGTTTAGTGGAGGTTCGTCGTCTGACCCTGGCTTCGAAGCCTCCAATCGTGCTGAACTCTTGGAACTGCTTGCAACAGCTTCACTGAGTCCATGGTCTGGACAGTCGCCTGAAGTGGAGCATTCCAGGGTCAGAACAGTATCCAAGTGGGGACTATCCGGGATCAAGAGCCGAAGTCGCTTCCTGCTGCGATCGTTCGAACGATATGAATTCTGAGAGACACCTCGCATGTCCGTGTTCTCGTTCGCCCAGCTAGCAAGCTCTGGATCACGCCACGACTCGGCCATGCGACCGTACGCGCACGGTATATCGTCATTGGCCCCAACGGCGACCCATTCGTACACCGGGTGGCCCTCTGGAACGGGTCGTCCCGCCTTGAAATCGAAACCCCAGAGCTTCGTCTTCTGTTCGTCGAACTGGCGGTTCATTTCCTTTAAGAAATCGTCCGTCTCTTGGTGGTCAACGGGTCCGAACAGACACCTCCGAGCAGAAGACTTAGCGCCGCTCGCTCCTACGCGCACGGTAGGACGCCGAGGCCCCAAGGTACGCCGGCCACCCGGGGCTCCGATACCGCTGTTGTTCATGACGCGGTTCAGCTACAACCGTCGTCGAAAAACAGCAGAAAGTTTGCCATGACCGACCGCAAAATCAACAAAATTCCACAAAGACTCGCCATTACGACCGACTTGAAAACTTGAAGTCAAAACATTCAACTTTGCAACTCAAAACCGATCCAGGCGCGTCAGTAGAATATTATTGGCAGGCTGCCAAGAAGCTATTTTTAGATAGGCTGCGTTTTTATATCGGGTTTAACTTTCGTGCGTAGTTGTATTGGTTGACAATAGTAACTCAAATATGCAGAATTGTGTACAAAGTAATCGCAATCGTAATCGTGATCTCAACATTTCTACAGTCCCCACCAAAGCGTGGCAGCGGGAACCGGCTTATTCACAGCAGTGTTGTATGCAAGACTTGAAACTTCAAGACCAAGACGAGACCGAGACAGTGAGGTGCCGAGACCTCGATCGAGACAGTGAGGTACCAAGACCGAGACACTAGGATCTAGACAGTAAAAGACTAGTAATCCTATATAAAATGCTGTAAAATACTAATGTATCAGTTTTCGGGAATAAGGCTCATTTGTAATTTCAATTTGAAAGTTGAGATTATAGTACCAATTCCTGAGAACAGTTTTTATATTGCCGCAAGATTTTAAGACAGTTAACGCGAAACTTATCGAGATCGCATGTTCGAGACAGAACGAGACTTTCACTTCAAGACAGTTTCTAAAAATTCGAGACACTACCTCGAGACCGAGACCGAAACAGCAGGCTTCCGAGACACTAAAAAACTGTCTCGAGACGTCTCGAAACCGAGACGCTGTCTCGAGACCATACAACTCTGTTTCAAAGGCGCTTAATCAGAACAAAATCGATAGACAGATGGTCAAAATCCAGAGAGACAGGCAGGCAGTAATTTAATAATTAATTATTTCGCCATTACTACAGTATGCATGGCATGAGCATAATAAATGAACGGTGGACAATTTTCTATCCGTTTTGCATGCGGTATTACCAACGATTACTGCATCAGACTAGAAGTAGATTGATGGATTGGAACTGTTGATATAAAACAATGTCGTAGTAGACCCCTAAATGATTATAAAAAACCTAAGACGTAGGTTCGCTAGATTTCTGTCTTTAAAACCATGAAAACCTCAGAATTTAAGTTTCTACTTCATTAGTTAGATTGTAGCTAAAATAGGGCAGCCTTTTATGCTATGATCTACACACAACTGTAAGCAATATAGAAGGAAGACCGGGTAACGGTGTTTGGGATGTTTTGGGTCGTCATTTGTAACTTAGTTTTATCGAGTCCTAACCTAAACTCTCATGTAGGCCAATCGGCATAGCCATCTGTCAGTCTAACAGTCTTTCTCTCACTGTCTGCATTTGCACTCTTGTCTTTGCTCGCCAGATTGCAACCAACACATATTCAGGGCTGTCCGCAACCATGACGAAAACAACGGCAGAGGGCGCTTCGAGTCACTGCGCATCAGTTACGTCAGACAGCGGTCGAACCCATCATAAGCGGCGTCCATGCGCCGTCTGGATGAAAATGGCGGTGGCGATTTGCGCATTCGCTCGACCGATTCGCTCCATTCCGATTTTTAAAAGCCGTTCGCAAAAAACCCTGGCGGATTAGAGGCTCTTCCGGATGGCGGCAACATCAAATTAACGATAATTTAGCGGAAACCAGCAGTCACGAGCCGCCGAATGTTACGGTTGCGTCGTTCTTTACGCCATTTAGATGTCGGCCGCGGTCGATCTATCAATAGACCGTTGATCTATTAACAGAAAGAAACGCCAGCCATTGATTTATGTAGAGCAGGGAAAGCTCGGACGTCGAGTCATTAATAGAAGGCGCCATTTGTTAATTTATGGATCTGGGTAGACAAAAGGGTAGAGGCTGCTGAGCGGACGGGAGAGGGAGAAATCGGTGACTTCGAGGCAGTGGTCAGGTTGGACGGAGAACGAGGGATATTGACGCGAATGGCTCGTTTGCATGGCTCTGTGAAAACAAGGCCGGTGCATACGCATGATTCGTTGCTTTTGTAAACGGATTCGGTTACCAAGCCATGGACTCCATCCATTCAGCTGTGTATACATATGAAATGGCTGCTGTTCATAATGCCAAGGGCTATCGGTCATTCGCCTTATATTTAAAACCATCGACTAAAGGACCTGCGAATCAAAAAATTTCAGTTGAGTCGGGTTTAATGTTCGAATCGAATTTCGAATCAATTCAACGAGTAGACCTAGACCGATATCAGATTGATGTTCGTGTATTGTGCGTTCTTGGTGTCAAAGGCGTACACAGTGACATGCTATATCAATATAGGACTGATAACTTCTCTTAGTTCTCTCCAGTTTACAACCATATAAGCGAAAAAACTAAGTTGATTGACAGAATCAATATAAAAAATAACAATTTAAATAATCTTACTAAATAATTTTACTAAAATTTGAACCATTCGTGCGGTTTTGGTTTCAAGTTCAACAAATCTAGTCACACATATTTGTGCATAAGTCACACATTTGTCAATTCACGAAACCTCTTAGGTACATTATATTCAGTGTAAGAATAACAAATCTACATGGTGTAGCGCCCAGATATTGATGTTTGCAAATTTGATGTTTTAAAACAAACAAAGTTTGTTTTAAAAGGATTATGGCATTAGTGTGTTAGTGTCTTCCAACTGAATTGACTCTCTTACTCTCTCTCTCTCTCTGTCTCTGTCTCTCTTCCTCTATCTCTGTCTGTCTCTCCCCGTCTCTCTCAGTCTCTCTCACTCTGTCTGTCTGTCTGTCTGTCTCTCTTTATTTCTATCTCTCGCTCTCTCTCGCCCTCTCTCTTTCTCGCTCTATCTCGCGCTCTCTCTCGCTCTTTAACGCGCTGTCACGAACAGTTTGTGACTTGAATATCAATTAATCACGCTCTACTCTCGAGAACAGTAGAATCATCTGTTTGTTCTACTTCGATTTTTATATCTAATTACATTTCTCCTTGGTAATCTGGATGCTGCATTTGCAGGTACTGATGAGTCAGCTTGCGTGACACTTTGCACGCAGCAATTCAACAACGAATACACGCGTAGGAAACAGTGAAAACAATAAGTTCACAACAAAGCCATGTAATTGATACATCAAGGGTCATGATTCGAAAAATGCTCAAATCGTGACGTCATTTTCGAATCGAATCGAAAACTGCCTTGCGATTCGTTTTCAAATCAAATTTCTAAGCTTGCCTGGTACCTACCCAGAGGCGGCGATCCCGGGGTCAAGAGGGACAAGTCCCCCACCTTTTACAGAGAGGGGACACGTTATACGTTTGTCACCCCACATTTTCTACCCATCTCATTGGGTAGAAAAAACGAGATCGCCGCCTCTGTGCCTACCATAAGCTAATCTATAATATTTACTTCGTCTGTGACTAGCAGGCTATAGTTGTGTCATCTTGGTCAGTCTTCACTTTCTGCTCTCTCTCCATGATTAACTCACCCCTTTTAACAGCTGGGCCAATGCCTGTACTAATTATCAGTAATCTTTATCGCGTGCTCTTATTTTATGGAATCCGGGCATGCGAGAAGATCTATGACCGTATATATACACAGACGTGTCTGATTCCAATATGTATACAGGTCACCTGTAGACCTAAGATGCAGGTGTTGATCTACAGTATTATTTTCACAGTATCTTGCTTCAGAGTAGGCCTATCTAGCTCCGACGATAGTTCATATAAAATTGAAAGTATAGAGGCACAAGTGACAAGCTGGTTCCAAGGTTCTTTGCAGTTAAGGCGTTTAAACTCACATGCTGAATCAAGAACCTAGAATAAGCAGAACTGGAAACTACATATTTAACGTCGTACGACTGTTTCTGGGCGATAATAGGGATAAGAGAGTATTGCGTCTTGTTTACATAAGAAACCATCGAATGATACTATAGGCTGTAGATAAATAAGCAAATAATTATGTTTTCGAGGTGAAAAATGCCTTTGGACAGCTAAATCGTGATATCCACACTTCTAAAGCGCCATTCGAAAGGCAAGCTCAGGGCGCCAGCTTATTCACCGACGCTGCGTCGAGTCAGAGTGGTTGTCCGAAGGAGCTCAAAGTTCAGTTTTGAGAGAAGGCAGAGTAGCTGTTAAGGCAGATGTCATTGTGGTCGAGGACTTGGGGTGGACGATCAAGTGAGTGTGGGTAAGAATTCTTAATATATCATGTTTAATACCAGACATAAAAGGGCGACATCTGCCGATCTAAGTGTGAAACGAATACACAAATTTTCTGCGAGTAAACCAGTCCTGACAATATGTCTATATTGATGTGAATGACGGCGCATGCTATCAAACGTCAGATCCGTTGATTGGGCTACTCGTGTGCGCGTGTGTAGTCCGCATAGTGACTCACCAGGTCATCCTCTGTTCATTGTTTCCTTGCTGACGTGGTTTTTTGACGATGGTCTACTTCACAAACGTAACGTTGAATATTTAGAATACTCTAGATAACGAGACTCAGTTGACAACATCAACACTAGAGAAATAATTTTCAGCAATTACCTCAGTCGAAAATGAATCTATGAACGGTGAGTATTGATAAAAAATTTTGCAAAAATGGGTTTATGTTGGCCCAACGATACCAATCTTGTTCAACATGTGGTGGACTGTGTGTTTTGCTTTTAAACTGTAATTATGCTATTAACATTCTAGCAAACAGTATGTACAAAAAGTAACTGGAAATTAACAAAGCTCGCCTTTGAAGCGTTAATAGATGGCTATAAGCGCTAACGTGGTTCTGAAATTCTGTTAAATTTTAGAAGATATGTTTGCGCGAACAATTTCTACAGGTATCACAGTAAACTCGAAAACCGAATCGATCTACTCCACGGTAATATTGCGCCGCCCTGAAGTGAATCGGCGCAGTAAACCCGGTAAAACTCGGGTGACATGTGTACTTTCCCGATTCGCCGGAAGTCACGTATTATTCCGCAGCGAACGATCGTTCATTTTTATTGGTCGACCTATTCAGAGATTTCTATTAATAGTCGTCGGCGCAGAAACCTAATTATTTACCCGCGGTTATCCGACGTTCATGCCCATAGAGCCATTGATCGGTGGCGCCCCTATCGGTGGATGACATCTGGGATATAACATGGAGTTGATATTCCAGCCTGGGAGCGTGTTAGGAATGGAACAGCGGTGGATTGAATTGAAAACTGCGCCGAGGAGGAGAGAGGCATATTAGGATATTTCCGTATGCAGAGAATAATTCTTTTGCAGAACCTACAGGTAAGGCGAGTTTCTATTTGAGCCGTCATATAATCAATGCAGAGGACTAAAAACTCCCTACGTTGCATCGTCTCACCACTTCTTAGGCGATAATCGGGAGAGAGAATTTTTACATCTTTTTGATAAAATAAGATATATTATATAATATTTTAATTTCTATATACACAATATTATGTATAGTATGCATACAGATGATACACTGGATGTCGAATTTAATCAAATTCTTGGTCAGTTGCTTTATGCTAGGAGTCGGTTGCGTCCAGTGAATCGCTGAGGATTACGAAGCACACCTGCGCCGCCTTTACGTTAGCAATGCATAATAAATTGAAGAGCCAAAGGCATCACGTGTCATGTAGTCCCCGGTGGCTGTTCCAAGTAATCGACGCGGCTTGGATTACGAGATTGACCCGTCTTAGCATTTTACTTATTTATTCAGGTCTATATATGTATGTACGCATGTATGTATGTATGCATGTATGTATGAATGTGTGTATGTATGTATGTGTGTATGTATGTATGTATGTATGTATGTATGTATGTATGTATGTATGTATGTATGTATGTATGTATGTACGCATATATACATGTATGTGGCTATGTCTATGCGGACTCTGTATGCGGGCATATATTCTAAAAGTAGGATTAGAGATCGAAATTCGCATATTATGCCTGCATAAAATGCAAATAAAATGCATGGAGTATAATATCTGAAAATTCTTGAGAGTTTTACCTTTATTTAGGCTCTGGGAGTCTGAGTTAGTTATTGCTCATTTAATTTATTATTGTTATTATTGTTATTATTATTATTATTATTATTATTATTATTATTATTATTATTATTATTATTATTATTATTATTATTATTCAACAGTTTAACGACATCTTATAGCAACACAGGCTGTTGACGTCTTCAGAATTTGTTACATAGCAAATATATATATATATATATATATATATATATATATTAATAATAATATAATGTTATTTAACTTATATTTGACAATTGTGCGCTTGTACTCTTTGTGCTGGCAGCCATAGTGCATGGTAAATGGACGCCTGCAAGAGGACCAAAGTGTCTGTAATTTAATACGCTACATTACACCATGAAGATAGCGTGCATCAGAACAGACGTACTTACTCTTTTGCATTTGAAGTCCGCAATCTTGAGTTCAATGATGGCATCATTATCTAGTGAGAAATAAACGATGATGTGCTTTGAAATGTATTTATCTGTTATTTTTAAACACCACAAAATTCAGTGGCATTTTTTATTCATAAGATATGCAAATCAAGCTGTAGCTGTAAGTGCTGTAATATGCTGTCGACTGCAGCGGCCTCTGTTGTCAAAAGCCGTCGTTAAACTCCCGGATCGACTCCACACTGAATGGCATGTACCTCCTAATGCCAGTTTGCCCCAATGATTCCACTGCTGCGCGCACTCTGATAGTGCCAGTCCCAAGCCTTGATAAAGGAGGAGGGCGACGCTAATGATCTTATTTTCATACAATGCCGTTAAACTGAAACTGTTAATGTAGTGTTTTGCCTAATATATAGTATTTGGCCCATCTCTCTTCTATAATGTATCCTTTTCTCAAACGATGCGAAAGCGTCCGCTGGAAACTTAATACTGTATCCCTCAAACCAATCCACCGGTCGACAACAACGTTTGCCCCAATATTTCTTTCGGCATCTGCAACAATGTAAACCAATGACGTCGTTAACCTTTGAAAATTCTGTCATATACTTGACCTTCATACCATGATATTACCATAATTCACTTCTTATGAACTCTCGTGTTACCCAGTACCTTCTCCCTTTTGCCAATTGGAAAGATTTCTACAACATCTCCCCATTTCTTAAACGCCTTACGAAACCCAAATCAGCGTTCTGTATATCGATCGCTGTAATTTAATATTGTAACGTAGGCTAATGTTCCACGCCATAGAATGGAATAGAATAAAATGAAATAGAATAGAATAGAATAGAATAGGTCTGACAATATAACCGCTCCCTATAGCTGTACC